>CM069905.1:3509708-3886480 GCA_036172215.1 Camellia granthamiana | reverse complement strand
GCTAGATGACCTTGCCGAGCTAGAAGAGGATATCAGCAACCTTCAATTCTTTGATGAGCAGGACTCGAGGGACATGAGCATCAACTGGTTTTGTTTGAATGGATCAGCAGATACCACCGGGTGGCTCAGTGACGAGCTGGATATTGTTGAGGTGCCTCAGCCAGAATAGCGACCGTCCAAGACGAGAACATCTACAGTGGCTGGAATGGCCGAGAATCAAGAAGAATCACCGGAGAGCATCGGTGCGAAGAATTTTGCTTGGGATTTGGGTAATTTGGGTACGGCAGATACCGAACTGGAGGTTGCATTGAGGCGACTTGAGCAGGAGAAAATCAAAAATCTTGAGAGGGCCAGAAAAGCCAAGGCACCTAAGGGCGTAGAATATGTTAAGAACACAAAAACAGCTGCAGCGGAACTGGACAACTGCCTGTCGGTTGTCGATGGGATGTGGTGGGAAGACGATGACTTGCGTCTTGCCCACACCGACAAGGACTGGGGGCAGAATCAACCAGATGACACCTGGTATATTGAGGAGGTTGACTATATGACCAAAAGTGGGCGGTACTTCAAGCCCCCACATTTGGACCAGCTGGAGGCATCTGGGAAAGACAAAGAGGCTGAGAGGCAGAAAGAAAAACTGCTAGAAGAGGAAGCTGTGCTGAAACAGCTAAAGAAAATTCAAGTAGACATCTGCATCTGAGGACTGCTTATGGCTTTAAGGGTTCACAGACAAGCCATCTTTACAGCCATGGACATGGCTAAGATTTCATTTGATACAACACCCGAGCAGTTGGTAGGGTTGGTTTTCCCGGGTGGAGCTTCCTCGACCTTGACCTTCAGCGACAAGGAACTACCACCTGAGGGCTCTGATCATAACAAGCCGCTCTACATCTTTGTGGAGTGTATAGAAAAGTGGATACCGGTGGTCTTGGTCGACACGGGATCCGCAATCAATGTATGTCCGTCGAGAACGGCGTATGCTATCGGGTTGAAGCCCGCAGATTTCGCGCCAACAACCCAGGTAATTCGGGCCTATGATAACACCAGTTGGGAGGTGATGAGGACCGTACGGATCAAGACTAAGATTGGCCCGGGGCAGCATGACATTGAGTTCCATGTCTTGGATGTTCCTGCCACCTTCAATTTACTCCTTGGGCGACCTTGGTTGCCCCAGGTGAGAGCTGTCTCTTCCACCTTACACTAGATGCTGAAGTACCCCCACGGGAAGGGGGTGGCAATTGTTTTTGGGAACTCGTCCATACATCCACCGCCAGAGGTTCCTACACCAGTTCTGGAGATTGAGCATGGCATAGAGGATGTGTTTTTTTTCAAGATTCACCTTAGCTAAGGCTCGAGTTGTACAGGATATGCTAGCTGTTGATGAGGGACTATACGTCAGTGCGCAGTCTGTCTACCTCATGAACAAACTTCAACACATGCCTGGAATGGGACTAGGACGAAGTGACCGGAAGGGCGTCGCTACAATGGCCGAAGTGCCATACAACCTATATACCTTTGGTTTAGGTTATCTGCCTACCAAAGAGGATTGGGCAAGGAAATGAAGGGAAATAGCTGGAAGAGCCAAGGCAAAGCAAGCCGAGAAGCACTACGAGTTGGTGCACAGACCTATCCAAGGGACCCTGAACGAACGCTTTGTCCGGGAGGGGGAAGACTTTCCATTTTGCGGCTTTCCGAAGCCATGGCTGAATTTAGAGAAGCAGCGTTTGCCCAGCTTCGAGATCTTTTTTGACCATCAGTTGTCAGGGGATGAAGTTGCGGAAAAGCAGATAGACCCACCAGCTGAGGCTGAGCAATGCAAGGAGGATGAGTCCGAGAGCACAGATATTGAGATGGGGGTAACACTGGCTTGTCTCCTCTCATATCCTCAGATCGTACCGGAGTGCTTGGGGGATAACATCTCAGTTTCCATGATTGGGGATCAAGTGGCTGTGGGCCCATCTTCTAGCATTCTCGATGCATCCATCGCACCTTTCCTTATTTGGTAGTATGAGGAAGGCTTTTTGTCGAGTGGTTCCAGGTCAAGTAGTGAGCCAGAATCTGATTCCACAGAGTTTGTGGAGTCGGAATCAGATTCCAGCTCTTCTGAGTCTGAGTCCGGTATTCGTAGGGGTGATAACCCGGATGCCACTGTCCTGTACAGGTCGTCTTTTTCATTTTCCTTTAAGTCTGTTGTAACCGAAGGATCAGACGAACTAGATGTTGTTAATGAGAATGGTGTTGTTGTGACTTTTGAGTACTTTTCTGTGCCTTTAGTTTATTGCATTAATCAGGACTTTCAAAATTTTGATGAAAACGACGAGGAAGAAATTCCTCCGGTTTTGAAACATTTGCTTGATCAAGAGCAGGAGAGGTGTGTAAAACCTTTGGCTGATGAAATCACCTCAATTAATGTTGGTACTGAGAAGGACCCGCGGTTGGTCCAGATCGGGTCCACGTTGTCTTCGAAGGAACATGAGCGCTTAGTCGCTTTATTAAAAGATTTCAAAGTTGTTTCTCGCGTGGTCCTACGAAGACATGCCTAGAATCGACCCTGAGATTGTACAGCACCGAATCCCTCTTGACACAGAGGCCCGACCTGTTAAGCAGAAGCTCTGAAGGATCCGCCCAGACTGGGCTCTGAAAATCAAATAAGAGGTCACCAAACAGATCGACGCAGGGTTCCTGTTAGTATCTGAGTATCCAACTTGGTTGGCTAATATAGTTCCGGTGCTGAAGAATGATGGCAGAATTCAGGTATGTGTGGACTTCAGAGACTTGAACAAAGCTAGTCCGAAGGATGACTTTCCTCTGCCGCATATCAACAAATTAGTTGACTTCACTGCTGGGCATGCGCTGCTCTCGTTCATGGATGGCTTTTCAGGCTACAACCAGATTTTGATGGCACCCGAAGACAGGAAGAAGACTGCTTTCACCACCCCCGTGGGGAACTTACTGTTATAGGGTGATGTCGTTCAGTTTGAAGAATGCTGGGGCTACATATCAACGGGCTGCGACCACGATCCTACATGATATGATCCACAAAAAGGTTGAGGTGTACGTGGATGACATGATTGTCAAGTCCAAGGAAATAGAGGGCCACTACACTGCCTTGAAGAAAATTTTCCAACGGATCAAAGAGTATAAGTTGCGGCTAAATCCTCAGAAATGTACTTTTGGTGTTATGGCAGGAAAAATGCTAAGGTTCTTGATCACACAGAGGGGTATCAAGGTCGATCCTTCCAAAATCAAGGCCATTTTAGAAATGCCACCACCAAGGACTGAAAAGGAGGTGCGAGGCTTTCTGGGTAAAGTGCAATTCATAAGATGGTTTATTGCAAAATTAACCTTGACTTGTGAACCACTGTTTGGTCTCCTAAAGAAAGGAAAGAAGTTCCAATGGGATGACCGTTGCCAAGTTCTTTTTGAGCAAATCAAGCAATATCTACAAAACCCACATGTGTTGTCGCCCCCGAAGCTGGGGAAACCGTTGATTCTGTACCTATTAGTGATCGAAACGACGATGGATTGTATGCTTGCGCAGGAATCTGAGGATGAGGTGGAGAAGGCTATCTACTACCTGAGCAAGAAAATGCTGGATTACGATACTCGCTACACTCCGCTAGAGAAGGATTGCCTAGCCTTGGTATGGGCTACCAGGAAGTTGAGGCACTACCTGTTAGCTCACTCTGTAATACTGGTTTCGAGATTAGATCCCATCAAATATCTCTTCGACAAATCGGCACTTATGGGTACGCTAGCTCGTTGGTTGCTTCTTCTCTCCGAATTTGATCTGAAGTACATGATGCGCAAGTTAGTGAAAGGGAGAGCGGTAGCGGAGTTCCTAGCCGATCACCTGATAGAGGGAGATGAAGGAGTTGAATATCTGTTCCCAGATGAAGCCATCCTGCATGTTGAAGAAGAAACCTGGACTATGTACTTTGACGGAGCGTCAAACCAATACAAGTACGGGTCAGGGGTGTTACTGATAGCACCCGACAATTCCCGTATACCTTTAGCATTCAAACTCCGGTTCAAAGTATCAAACAATGAGGCAGAGTATGAGGCATGTATTGCTGGACTGAAAGCTGCCTTGGAACTAAGGGCAAAAACGGCTGGATGTCATCGGGGACTCGAACCTGGTTGTATCTCAAGCCAAAGGAGATTAGAAAGTTAAAGAAGAAAAGATGAAAATCTATCACCAGACCTTGGATGAGCTAATTCCTCGGTTTGAGAAACTAAACTTCGCTCATCTGTTAAGAGAGAACAACAGGTTCCCTGATTCATTAGCAACTCTATCTTCTATGATAGACATCCCTTTTAGAGTCTGGATACATCCGATTCTCATTGAACATAAATTCGGGCCGGCATACGAGCTGATTGCTGCTATAGATGAGGTACAAGATCAGAATCCCTAGTTTGATGACATCTGGAACTTCTTGGAAAAGGAAGCTTATCCACCAGGGGCAAATGCCAAAGATAAGAGGGCAATTCGAAGAATGGCTGCTCAGTTCATCGTCTGCGGGGGGTAAACTGTACAAGCAGGGTCATCTAGGGATACACAAACTGTGTGTTGATGCTGAAGAGTCCAAGCGCCTGATGGATGCCATCCACGGAGGAGAGTGCGGAGCGCACATGAGCGAGGTGATGCTAGCCTAGAAGATCCTTAGATAGGATTATTATTGGTCAACCATGGAGGAGGATTGTATTGGCTTTGTTCGGCGATGCCACAAATGCCAGATCCATGCAAACCGCATGAACATTCCGCCGTCGAAGCTGTACAACATGACTTCACCATGGCCATTTTTAGTCTGGGGGATTGATGTAATTGGGGCAGTCACTCCGAAGAGCTCGAACGGGCATGAGTATATTTTGGTAGCGATAGACTACTTTACAAAGTGGGTTGAGGCCCAATCCTATACGGTGTTGAAGGCGTCTCATGTTGCTAAGTTCATCAGGAACAACATCATTTGTCACAATGGGGTCCCGAATGAGATTATTTCAGATAATGGTTCCCACTTCAAGAAGGAGGTGGTCAACTTGTTGGAGAAGTACAACGTGGCTTTCCATAAGTCATCTACATATCGGTCACAAACCAACGGACCTATTGAGGCCGCCAACAAGAACATCAAGCATATTCTATAGAAGATGGTAGAAACCTATAGGGACTGGCCAAATAAGCTGCCATTTGCTCTTTGGGGCTACCGAACTTCAATTCGAACTTCTACTGGGGCAACTTCGTATTCCTTGGTCTATGGGATGGAGGTTGTTCTGCCTATCGAAGTTAAGGTTCCATCATTACGGGTTATGGCTGAGTGCCAGATAGTTGAGGCAGATTGGTAGCAAAGCAGATTCGAAGAACTCATGCTGTTTGACGAGAGAAGACTAAAAGCACTGTATCACATCCAGGGTTATCAACAAAGAATTGCCAAGGCTTTCAACAAGAAAGTTAAGTCCAGGAACTTGAAAGAGGGGGATCTAGTGCTCAAAGACAATTGAGCTCCCATCCACGACCCCAGGGGCAAGTTCAGACCTAATTGGACTGGTCCTTACATCATCAAGTCAATCTGGTCAGGTGGAGTTGTCCTTCTTATGGACCTAGATGGCCTTGAGTTTTCCCAGCCGATCAACATGAACATGTTGAAGAAATACTATCCCCGAGTGGCTCGCTAGGCCGAAAACCCGAAAAGGCGACCTAGGCAAAAGTTAGAGCATGAAAAATTTGAAATAAGAAAAACTGAGCTCACAAGGTTGAAAACCCAGAAAAGGCGGCCTTGGCAAAGTTAGAGCGCAAAAGGAGAGTGTTAATACACGAGTGAACCTGAACCGAACTACATAAGGCTTGATTCCCATCTTCGGGATACATAGGCAACTTCATTCTGAAGTCCAGCCATAAACACTTCCAAATCAACTTTGTCCATGTGATCATGTTGGTCATCTCTGTCTTTTTTGCATCCAAGACCTCGGTTGTGATCTCCAGTGCAGTGCTGTTCAAACTAGGGGCAACTTTCCAGTTGCTGGATCCGGGGTTGTACATCTCAGTGATAGATCTCGGGCATGTCCAGTTGTGATCCATATCGAAAATGGTTTTGAAAAGTTTTAATAAAAGTTGATTTTTTTCAAATTAATCTTTTTACAACTTAGACCATTTTTGGACCAAACAGAAAATTTTTAGTACCCACAACCTTCAATTTCATTGATTTCAATACAGAGTTCTCCTACTGTTGATACAAATTGAAGTTTCTTTTTATTACATTCATAAAGAAAACTTGAAAGTACAGATTAAAGCAATGAACTTGAGGCATAGTCAAGTCAGGTGTTCCTGCACCCCCTCCCAGAGCTTGTGGAAGCCTCTGATGCCATAGGCCTGGTCTGTGCCTCTTTGTCGAGCAAAGCTATGCACTCACCAGAAAGGGCACAATTGAAAGTGAGAGCGGGGACCAGAAGCTCTCTCGTCCTCCATGTTGTGGCATACCGAGCTTGCTGTGAGCCTCGGACTGGAAATGCAGTAGGGTACTCTGCCCCATCTTCCGGGCAAGTCTGATCATGTCCAAATTGGCGTCGGAATCGAAATGAGAAGTAAAAGACACAGTGTGTCAAGCCAACCAATTGAATGCCCGGCTGGCGAGACATGCTGTAGCTCATCACCGGCAGATTGAGCCAAGGGCAGCGCCAAGCAATGTCGACAACAAATAGGCTGCACATCCATTCGCACCACCATCCCTCATCTAGGGCATCCACTAGTCGCTGTCGGAAGAAATAATCGTGTGTTGAATATGCTGGGCAGGAGTCCACCACTTTCAACTTGTCCATCAACCATATCTGGGGAGGGATGAAAAATAAGAGAGATTAAAGAATAGAGAGTTGTACGTGGAGAGAAAAGTGAGAAAAGGTTTTAAGAGAAAAACAGAGCCTGAGGGCCGAGTGATGTGAGAAATACACATGTGAGAAGGGTGGGAAACATTACCTGTAAGAGTAGTGGACTCCCTGCGAATCCGGTCGTCTCCCGGTGATGGAAGGCATCCAAACCCATTAAGGTCTCAGCTAGTGTCAGGCCAATGCAGCTTTTGCCCTCTTTTAAGCCTTGGGCAACCTCAATCAAACGGGGGCTAGACCCTTCGGAGCCTGGGGCAAGCAAGAAATGAGACAGCATGCATAAGCAAAGGGCATGTCGTCGAAAACCCTGCCAAAGATGGTCGTCGCGGTCACCGGCGTTAGAAAACCGATGAATCAAGCTCGGAATATCCAGCTCTCCGTCGCGAATCAAAGACCGAGTGTCATGCAAAGTAAGCCCACACATCCGTCCTAAAGCTTGGATATGGCCAAAACGGAATTGGAGCAAGATCTCTTTATTGCGCCAAGATTCCATCAAAGCTTGGAAATCTTCAAAAGTGGGACATATCTCTTGTCCGCCAAAGCTAAAAGCATGAGTTACCGGATTCCAACACCTAGCCACGGCATGGAGGAACGGAAAACACCGCGGGGTGCGGCTCAGCGTGAATAGTGCATTTATTCCGAAACCCCGAAAATTTAACTTTTCCGAGCCATCCAAGTTTGCAATCCAATTTGTGAGGTTTTGGGCAAGAAATGCTTCCATTTGGGTGCAAAAACTGTGTTGAAATAGAGAAACTACGAATGTTGGAGATTTTGTAGAAGATAAGGTGCTGAGTGGAAGACAGGTGGCAACAATCTAGAGACTCTCTGCATTAATGGCTGACCGGCCAAGTTTTATGGCTGACCGACCATTTTTTATGGCTGATCGCTATGATGGTGGCCGATGGCCCTCTATGGTGGCCGGTGGCCCTCCTACTTTGGCCGATGGCCTCTCTTATTGCTCTCTGGGTTGTCCATGTGTTGGAAGTGTTGAGAACTTCTGCCTTGTTCCACTTTGGATGCATTTTGTGATGATTTGCGAAGTCGTACCTGTGTTGTTTCAATTTGTTTATCGAGTTGTTGCAATTCTGTTTATTGAGTTGTATTTGCGTTGATTATTAAGTTCTTGTCTTGCTTATCGAGTTGTATTCACATTTGATTAGCATGTCAAGTCTTTGTTTTGTTTGTTTTGTTCTTTCAGTTGTGGATTGGTTCACTACCCGATTAAGAGCAATGCTATTTGAATGTGCAGTTTTCAAACAAAGATCAATCTCATTTACATGCGATGCGATACGATGCGATGCTTAGAATGGTAAAATGTAACACTTTTTCCATCAAAAGTTGTTTTCATTCCATCATGTTTTCTCTTTACAAAAGTACAAAGTTTAAGAAAATAAAACTGCCTAGGGCTATACAATGTACTATACTACTAGCAAAAAGAAAACAAAGCAAAAACATCTAATCGACGCTGATCGCCTCAAGAACGAGAAGCTTTCTTCGCCCTCTTCCTCGGCATGGGCCCAGAACTACCGCTGCCAGCGCCCGCTGCCCGAGTCTGAACCCGAGCCATCTCTAACCTCATCTCTGTCCCAGGACGACTCTGACTGCCGACTCACTGGCTCCTCGTCAGACTCATCATCATCTGGGGCAGGCTCCCGCAAACTACTCCTGGTGTGAGTACGCCCTAAACTCTGCTTAGCTGTGCACTGATTGTCCCTCGTCCTTCTCTCCCTGCTGCTCGGGAAGGCACTGAAGGGTCCTGCTGGGGCACCCGTTGTGGCTGGCATCTGGAATGGGACCTGAAAGAACAATTTGGCAAATGCATCAGTTATGTTATGCGAAGCTAAATATGGTATTAATACAGTGGATGAATGCTGTGAGCGGCACATGAATGCATTGTATTAATGCAGTATGGTTAAATGCGTCAAATCAGTGTGGAGCAGATTGTAGAGAGTTTTGGGTTGTAGGTTAAAAGAACTTACCGGAATACCATAAATACTTAGCAGCTCCATGCTCGTCTGTACCATCCCCATCAGAGAAGCCGACAGCCCTAGAGCCTGCCCGGTGTACTCTATCGAAGCCTGCAAAAGTGTTGAGGTGATTAGTAATTTGTGGAATATAAACTGAAACGAAATGAATGTGCAGAACGTAAAATATGGTATATACCGGGGTCGGGCCTCGAACTCCGACGAGCTCGTGATCAACTGGGACAGGAGCGATATGGGAATCTGATAAGTCTCTCCAGCACGTCCTCGGCATTGTCAGTAGTGGGCAGGTCTAGCAACCCCGCCCTCTGTCTCCTCTGGGAACCTCTCTACTATGGGCCTGAGTCACCCTGGATCCTCCCACTCCTACTGCTGCGGCTACAGGTCTGTCTCTCTCACCTCGGCGAACACTAGCCAGAGGCTGCATGAGATATGTCTGGATGAAGGCGGTATAGTCACCATCGAGCCTGAAGAAGTCGGCATCCCAGCCTCTAGTGAAGTCGATCATTTCCTGCTCAGTGTACCTCTCTGTGATCCTCATATAGGTGGAAGGTGGCATCGGGACTATCTGCTCAGGCAAACCAAGGCTCTGTCGCAAGAAGCGCTCTCCCAAGTATCATGCCCGATAGACCGGACCCTCGAGCAAGAGCCGGAATCGGGAAGCCTCCCGAGCACCCACAAACTGATCTCTGACCGCGTCAAGAAGCATTGCCCAGGGTTGCCAGGTGATCTACAAATGACGGATATATAGGTTGTTATCTGCTATTGAAAGTGCAATATGAAGCAAAGCTCAGATAAACTGTAAGGTTTGAAATACCTCTGCTGCGGCTACAGTGTCAAAATATCGGCGGAAGAATGAGAAAGGCTCTCGAGGCCTCCGCTCGCACCTCACATTGTATCTGTGTGAATATGGGACCATGGAAGGCGTCTCTACCTCCGGCTCTGGAGCAAGCCTCGGGAAGTAGGCATATACCAACAGCTGCAGAATGTGAAGCGGTAATGATGAGTATGTTTATCAGATGTAAAGCAGTATGCAGATAAAGCAGAAATTAGAGAGTGATATGCAGTGTCTTGTGCAGTCTGTGCAGTGTACAAATGATGTACAGCGGATTATGTGTTGTGCAATGTGTGCGATGCACCGATAATGTAAAGCAGGATTGTAAAAGTAAAAGGGAAAGACATACGTCCCAAGCCCTCTAGTATCCTCCCAGCAAGTGCCCTCTTCGGTAAGATGAAGAACTCATGTATCCATACAATGTGGCCAAGCCTGCGCCCCCCAGTCGTAAAGACGGAAGCAAGACAGGTCCACTAGTGCACTCAAGAGGTAAAGACCACCAATGTTCGCCCCGGTCGGCGAAAGAGTGGTGCCAAGCAAGAACATGAGGAACCCCCTGGCGTAGTGCTCGATCTTCTCGTGGGCCATCAGCATCTCCCCCCTGAAGTGGTCAGCAAACCACGAATATCGCACTATCCCTGATCGAGAAAGAGGTGGGTGAGTCCCTAACAAAAAGATCTGAGCAGCATCCCACTCGTTCATATCAATGTCGTAAGGGATCGGATCACTCCCTACTCCTATGCCGGTGAGCATGGAGAAGTTGAAGGGAGTCATCGTCATCTTCCCTACTGTAGAGAGATGGAAGGAATCGGTGGTGTCCCACCACCTCTCCACTAAGGCGCCTAGAAGAGGCCAACTCGCAGTGAGGCGCGAGAGTCCCATACAGAATGCGCCAAAACCAGCCTCATCGACGATGTGGGCGAACAGCATCGGGTAGCTCCATGTACCACTCTCGTGCGATGATGTTCCCATAGCCCCGGAAGGCATGAGAATCTCCATGTGTCCAAGATAAACAGATGCAAGGCAGTGTCAGAAATATAGTGCATGCATGTGTTCAAAATTGACAAAAGTACAGTGTATGAATATATGCTCAAAATGAACAAAGGCATGTGGTGTATAAGTGTGTTTGGGATAATCAGATGAAGAGCAGTGTGGGCTATCCAGGGTATGTGATCTACATTGTGAAAAGTAAAGAAGGAGTGTGTACCTCAGAAGCGCCATGGGATAAGTGTGACTCCGGCTCGCGTAGCAGGAGATCCTCTGGTGCACCTCACGCAAACCTCCTAAACTAATGGATGCCGTCGGGGGGAATACATGTACCTCTGGCTCATACGTCGCTGGGTCAAAAGGCTGAATGCCTAATGGTAAAGGCTCAAACTCGGGATCCATCCCCATCCCTGGAGGAACTCTGCTGGGTGGAATGTCGTCTGCCATCTGAAAAGAAGTTGAAAAATGAGCAAAATGAGCGAAAAAATGCCAAAAGTCAACAAAAGTCAACTCTCGGGAAGAGGAAAAGTCAAAAAGGTCAAAACTCGAGAAAAGGGCGTCAAACTCAAGGCACACTTGTGGACAACATACCTCAAATGGCGAAAATGGAGGAAAAGGCTCCGAAAACAACTTTTGTTCGGTTCAAAGTGAAGGAAATCGAAAAATCTTAGTGAATCAACTTTGCGAGAGGCATTAGAAAATGCGTGTAAAGCCCGGATCTAAGGAGAAAAGGGTCTAGGAAGGAAGAGGGATGTTATTCGGACTTGAAGGTGTGGGGATTTGTGATTTGAGGTTGTGTTTTTAAAGCCATCCGTGCGGAAAGACCGAACTGCCCCGAATCTGCTGCTTCTGGCCGATCGGCCATATTGTTGGCCGACCGGCCAATTTGTTGGCTGATGAACTGGTATCAAGGCCGATGGCAGGACAATGGCTTCTCAAAGTGGCTGGTGGGCCTCCGGTACTCCCCTGGGGTGTTGTTATGTTCTTACATGCCCTCATCTCTCAAGGAAGCACAAGAAAATACACTTTATGGAACTTAAACGGCCTTCATGGTAGTCCCGAACTATGTTCTCAGTGTGTGGCGCTCAGTATGCACAAAATGTATCCTTTTCGTATCCCTTTTGTATATTACAAGGCTCGAAAGTTTCTTTTGAATACGTTGCGTTACGATGTTTTTACCATGTTGGCAAGGTTTGCATTTGTTATATGCCTTTTGCATTAAGCATACCTCGTCTTGTTTTGAAATTGTATCTCAGCATTGCAGGGAACACGCCTTTACCTTGCTTACATTGAATATGGGCATCTCTATGTCATTGCATGGAACATGCGTTTCGCATCGTCGCCTAGAATATACGTTGTTCCGCTTGCATAGTACATGCATACTGTTTGAGATATATATCCGTGATTACATTGCATAGCATCTGTAGGTTGCTTCGCACATGCATTATTGATGTTTTTCATAGAATTTGCTCTCGTTCACATTCGCATAGAATATGCATTTCACCCTCTTGCTTAGAATTTGCATCGTAATATTGCTTGGAACATCCATTCGCCACGCTTGCATAGAATATGCACTTCTCGCATTCGCATGGAACATGCATTCCTATCCTGCTGTATCTGTTAAGTTTCTTTCTTATGCAGGCACGATATTGTATGTACGGTTCATTCAGAGGAAGTCCGGGTAAAACGATTCATCTCTCTTACCCCGTCGGTTAGAGATACCCGGGTACGCCTAGTGTTTACACTGACACCCTGTTGAAAATGTTTTGGTTGCATGCCCGATGTTTGCATCCTTTTCACCTCTCGCGTGTGATACGCTACGAGGTGCGTCCTTTTCACCTCTCGCGTGTGATACACCACGAGGTGCGTCCTTTTCACCTCTCGCGTGTGATACGATACCAGGTGCGTCCTTTTCACCTCTCGTGTGTGATACGCTACGAGGTGCGTCCTTTTTCACCTCTCGCGTGTGATACACTACGAGGTGCGTCCTTTTCACCTCTCGCGTGTGATACGCCACGAGGTGTGTACTTTTCACCTCTCGTGTGTGATACGCTATGAGGTGCGTCCTTTTCACCTCTCGCGTGTGATACGATACCAGGTGTGTCCTTTTCACCTCTCGTGTGTGATACGCTACGAGGTGCATCATTTTTCACCTCTCGCGTGTGATACGCTACGAGGTGCGTCCTTTTCACCTCTCGTGTGTGATACGCTAAGAGGTGCGTCATTTTAACCTCTCGCGTGTGATACGCTAAGAGGTGCTTGCCTTTCCCTCTCTCGCGTGTGGTACGCTAAGAGGTGTTTCATTTCCCCCTCTCGCGTGTGATACGCTGAGAGGTGTTTCGTTTGAGATTTCGAGCACGCCCGACAGTCGCTTTTGACCCTTCCTGCGCGAAGTGCAGTGAAGATGGCATAATTTTCTTACATCCTATCTGTTAAAATGTGTGAGATCGCTGTGACTTGTCGGTTTGTTTAAAATGTTGCATTTATTTTGCATAAGTGTTTCATTACAGCCCTCTTTGTATAATCATAGGTTATGCTCTTGCATCTTGCATGTCACTTGCATTTTGCCCCTGCCTGCGGGCACATTTGTTTTGTTATCTTGTATGTTTGTCTAAGTCATCGGCCTTGTCAAAAATGGATCGTCTCTGGGCTTTGACATTCACTCCCGTCATTTCATGACTTCCGAGTTCTGTCAAAGAGGGGCAACTGAAGACACCCTATTTTTGACCGTACTCAAGACTTGGACGTCATCGTTTGAACACTCGATGATCATCTAAATTCGTGTTCGTTTTGAGTACCTGAAATTCTTGGTGGAGTGCATCGCCTTCGGACCTCTTAACTTGTCTGTTTTGTGCTTGGTTGTGTACCAAGAGCTTGTGGCTTTGTTTCTGAGGAAAGAGGGTAGCCTTTTGGCCAGCCCTACAACCCATCGGCCAGGCCCTATGCCCATCGGCCAGGCCTTGTTCCCATCAGCCATCAGTGGTGGACGGTCGGCCTCACTGACGGCCAGTCGACCTTATTAATGGCCAATCGGCCACATGTGTTGGCCGAGGGCATTTTTCCTGCTTTTTCAGATATTTTGTGTGCCAGCTGTTGCACACTGAGTGTATCCTCCATACACGTGTATGGATGGATTCAAACAAGCTTCTAGCTTGTCAAGGAAGCTTTGGCTTGCTTGTTGTATATAAGGGGAGGTGCCTTCCCCTTTCCAGAGGTTCAGAAATTTTGGAGCTGAAAATTCTTTCTCTCTCTCTATATTTTAGTGCTTGAAAGTGTTTTTTTTTTTCTACACTTTTGCAAAGGGGCTCTTAATCAAACACCTCTATCTTGTTGCTGAGGCTCTTGGAGGTTTTATTTGAGCTCTCAAAGCTTGGTTTTTGGCTCAGAAGTGCCTGTTTTGCTGTGGTTCTTCAAGGGTGGGTAGTTACCTTTTTTAAGCTTTGTTTTGCTTAAGTATTTGGCCACCTTTGCATGCTATTTTTGGCCTAAGTTTCAACTGTAAAAACCTCTGTTTTTAAGTGTTAAAAATAGTGGTTTAAGGCCTTGTTGGGGTTAGGGGTGTCCCCCCATTCTCTTTTGTGGCTTATTTGCTATGCTTTGTGCTATCTCTTGAGGCCTTTGAAACAATTCTTTTTTGGCCTTAAAACCACTGAACTCCAGGGGATTTTCAGTGGTAGAAAACCTGTTTTGAAGTCCAAAGTAGGTGGGGGTGGCCTCCCCTCCTTGTATCTCTTTGTTATGCCTTGTTAGCATTCCAAAGTAGCTTGTTTTTGTGGTTAATGTAGGTTTGGTTCAAGCATGTTTTATCCTATATTTTAACATCTTTAAGCTCTGTTTTGGGCCGGCTTGGTCACTTGTTGCTTGCATCTTACACTTGTAATGTAATTTTGCTTACTAGTCTTGCATGCCTAAGGTTTTAGCTCATCATCCTAGTATGTGGTAGCTTTGCTCCAGCACATTTTTGCCACTGATTTAACATGCTTGAGATCTATTTTAAGTGGTCTTGGTCATATATGCTTAACTTTGTATAGCTATAGTGTAGTTGGGTTTCACTAGTTTTGTGTTTGAGGCCCCTAGCATGCTTTACTTGTGATGTTTTCATGATATGTCATCATTTGGCATATAATTTCAGTGCTTGTACCTCTATCATGCTCTCATATATATCACTCTCTCAATGTGTTTAAAAGTTAAGCTTTGTGCATTGCTTGCGAGCGAATGAATGAGCATGCATTTCTTGCTTTTTGTGCCTAAGTTTTAATGTGTTTTGGCCACTGTTTTGGAGTATCTTAGGCCTGTTCATAGCTGGTTTGACCATTTGAGATTGATAGTGCATGCCTCATGTGTAATATTCTTCACTTGTTTTAGTGCTCTTGGCCCCCTTTAACATATCTTGCATGCATTGCTTGCATGATTGAGTCTTGTGCATGCCACTTTAGCATTGAAAGATCAGCATATTGTTTGCATTGCATTGTGTTTGGATCGGATGTTAATCCAAACACAAGAAATGTGAGACGTTTTATACTCCAAGTGATGAAACGTGTCACATTTCTTGGTCGCCGACCCTCTTGACCATGCATGATAGAGGTGAAGGCTCTTATGTGTTGTTTGTGCATTCACTAACATTGTGCAAGCTTGACTCTTCGGCCATCATGCATCGAGATGCGTGGTTGGTGGCTTGAGAGCCGAGTACTACGCTCCTTTGAGCTTGAGAAATGATAAGGAGAGTGGTTGCACACACATTTCGTTACAAATACACTGTCATGCCTCTGTTTGTGCTCTGTTGTAACAAAAGGAGAAATTTCAGGAATTAGTGGCCGACCGGCCACCCAAGCTAGCCGACTGGCCACCCAAGCTAGCCGACCGGCCATCAATACTTGCCGATGACCATCACTTCTAGCCGATCATCCCTCAGCATGTTCCTGGGATCAAACAGAAGCAATCTGGAAGATGGCACAATTTTTAGAGGTCCAAAAGAGTGTAAAAAGAGGCATCTTGAGGCAAGGCGGTGGATTTTCGAGGCGAAACCAACCAAGCATGCATATCCCCCTCGCTTCCCAAGGCCGTTCATTCCATTTACTCAGCTAATTAGTTTATTAGCTTAGTCATTTTGTAATTAATTGGTTAAGCGTTTAATTAATTAGTTCAGTTTGTAATTAATTAGCTAAGTTAGTTAATTAGTTAGTAGATTAGCTTAGCTTTTATTCATTCAGACCCTCCTACGAGAGGGCGTATTGTTGTAATAAGTGTGCCTGTGTGTGTGCATGTCTTCCAACCCCATTTCTTTCTCCCTTTTACTTACCCGCCTTCAGTGGTTAGATTAGGGCATATTTCGATTAGCATACCTTATGCTTGCATGCATCATTCATTTGTCTTGCATGCACCGAGCTCGGCGCATCATTCAAACTGCATTGTATCTCAAATCCTATTTGAATACGTGTATCAAATTTTGTTGCATTCATATGCCATCTTAGATAGCCGAGCCTATTTAGTTGCATTTTGCATGTATTACATTAGGCATCTTAACATAGTTAGGATTATGCATGATTTCTAACTAGTTTATGTTTTGGCTCGGAGTACACTGTAAGTGTTTATGCTTTAGCGTCCGTACATGAGTGTGAGTGTTGCCATGTTTAGCATGTTTGCCATGAGACTATTTGCTTAAGTGTTTAACTACATGAATGCCTGTGGGTGAACGCTTTATTGCTTGAATTGGAACAATTCATCAAATGTGAGTTCTAAGCCCACTTTGCGAAGTGGCAAAATCATGTTTTAAAGCCCACTTGAGGGTGGCAAATCCGCGCTTTAGCCTACTTGCGAGTAGCACTTCCAAACCATTTTCGAAAAACGAACATGAGATTGTTTGTTCCAAATCGAGTGATTTAGTCTATACTTGTATATTGTGCACATCACATAGTAAGGTTAGCTAATAAACCGGAATAAAAACCCATGTGTTTTCAAAATAACATATCATGTTTAGTAGAGGTCGATCCTTTGACCGGGCGAGCGGGGGTGTTCATTTCAGGACCTTCCCCTCTCGTACCCAAGTTCCCGAGCCGAGGCAACTTTAGTGATGACAGACACGTGGCCTTAGGCACGAGTCAAGGTTTCCTAAATTTCCCAAAATAAAATATTTAGGTGGCGACTCTGAAATCTGGCAAAGCAGTCCATGTTTGGCACTTTTTGATTAAAATCGATTTTCTAAAACGATCTGCCAGATTTGGACTCTTTGGTGATTTATCAGTCTTACAATGCACTTTGTGAGATTAGATTCAGAACTGTGACAGGAGTCCGAACTGTAGAAGCAGGAACCCAATTCACGCCCTCTTCGAAAGGGGGGCGCGCAGAGAGAGTTCCGGGCAGTCTACAAAGTGTTTCAAATATGATTAGTGTTCTAATAAATGATTTGGGTTATTTTGCAAAGTAATGTTATTTGATTGTTAAAAATTAAAATTATAGTAAGAAATAGCCCATTGTACTTAAATTATGGCACAATTAAGTAATCAAATAGTCATTGTACAACCCATTGGTATTTAAACCCAATCTATTTATAGCACTATTAAATGAGTTATTTTTTCACTACAGGTCTTTGGTGTTTCAACCTCTTCAACAACCTTGGAGTTCATTTTAATTCATATCATAGACAACATTCATATTTTTGGTTATGTATTTTACGTTATAGTTTATGAATCGAGGCTTAATTTCTTACTTATTATATAGATTTTTTCTCATAATCAAATGCTTTTGTATTATTTTTCACAGGTGGATGATATGTTAGAGGAAACAGTAATATTAGATCTCTATACTCATTTTTTATTTAATCATCATTCCTTAATATAATTTTTGTTTGACCTCTCAAATGCATTTCTATATATACACAGGTTCAGTTTCTTCAAAATAGGAATGTCAGTGTTGTGATCCATAATGAATGGGACTTTAATATCCTCTGTGTTCGTGGGGTAAGCCCACTAATCAAATTTATTTGCTTCTCATATTTTTTTTTGTTAATAATTTTTGCTTATTTTCTTAAAGGCCAAGGCAAAGGAAAAGGCGAAGGAAAATGATAAGTTTAAAGGAAAAGGAAAGGAAAACTACTCAAGAAAGGGAATAAAAAATTACACAAATGGTATGGTTGTTTTCAAGTTTGTTTTGGAACATGTGTAAAGAAAATCATGAGGGGAATGTGATATTTTGGAGGATGCATAATCTCTGTGTAATTTTCTTTTTTACTGTAAAGTTTGTGAAGATGGACATGTGCTTTTAATGATGTTCAAACTAAATTATGTATCCTTAAAAAATTATAAAGGATATTTTACAAAGATATATAAAATTTTGCAAATAGAAGAGGGAAGTAACTAAAGTTTAAAAAAGAACACAAATGATGAAAGAAGGAAATAAATTGAAAGTGTATTTTAATTAAAATTGTGTTTAAATTATGATCAAGTCAAACTTTTGTAAGATTGGGTTGAAAAAGCTAGAGCTCAAGAAGATAAATAAGACTACATTGCTCCGATGGAATTGTAATAAGATATCTTTGGTCTATATTGTTTCAATATCTATTTTTCGTATTGTTTCAATATGCTAATATTATTGTTTTTTAAATATTAAATTGTTGTGCATGCTCCTCATTGGAAAAAGTACACAGAAGTTCATACATGGACATTTCAGAATGTGATGGAGAACAAGTTTGAAGGTATCCAAGCGCTTTAGAGGCGGCCAAGTACTTTTTGTAAAAGAACAAGTTTGAAGACATTATATGGCATACATTTTATAAAGCTGACAAACATTTTGTGAAGTATATCCTTAATGTTAACCACTTTTGTAAAGCTTCCTACTAATATGTACTTCATTGAATTTCTAATATTTTTGTAGAGTCTCTTATCAATGTAAAAGATTGGACCTTATGGATGGTTATTGAGTGTAGACAGTAAAGTGCCCTCTAAAATTCACTAAATTTAGTATCTTTGCATATTTTGGTGGAAGTCACATATGCTTGACATGGATTTTTATGAAAATTTAGTGTCTATTATGCAGGAATAATTTATTAGTGGGTTAAAGGAGGATGTTATAGTATTATTGCCTCTTAATTTTTATATACTTTAGTTCCCCCCCCCCCCCCCCCTCTCATGGTTATGAATTTTCATGGTTTGTTTCCGAATTCATTTTTCTTTTCAAGACCTCTGACTTTCCAACACAGTTGGTTGTGAAATTAGCTTGGATTTGTTGTATCATCCATGATATTATGGTATTAACAATAAGGTTAGTCTTTCAAGTAACTTGTGTTAGTTTTATTTCATTTATTTATAAGTAGTTAGTTGAAACTATGAAAAAGTTTGAAGGATTTGAAGTATTCCTATTGATTTGATGTTTTATTTGATTGATTTGAATTATTTCTTAAACAGGGCTGATTTTGAAAATATGTTAGAGATGAGGTCGGAAGTTTTAAAGGCATCACCCCAATTATGTGAATGAGGTAGGAAGCCTACATTCATGATAAATTCATTAGGAAATAAAAATTTTCAAATTTATTAGTTATTTATTTCAATTTTCTTTATATCTTTTGTTCCTGTTTTATGTGAAGTTTTAAA
This sequence comes from Camellia granthamiana, assembly GCA_036172215.1. Lineage (NCBI taxonomy): Eukaryota > Viridiplantae > Streptophyta > Magnoliopsida > Ericales > Theaceae > Camellia > Camellia granthamiana. Next base: position 3,867,218 of record CM069905.1, on the reverse strand, counting down.
TTAAAGTGATATTATTATTTTAAATTAATTTATTATAATTAAATTTCGTAGCACGTATCAAACAAAAATTGTTCATAGTGCCTTCAAGTACGGGTTGTCACCATTATATATATATATATATATATTACTATATGGTTGACTATTCGCTCCTAATAATCGTTTTTTATAAGTTAGATGTAACAAAAGTACAAAGTTAGGTTGTTCTTTGTTACCTAATACAAATAATAATAATAATAATAATTAAATAAATTTTTTTTTTTTGGTAAACAATAAATAAATAAATTTGTTACTTGCTAGTGAATTGCATTGCCTAAATCTTTATGGACGAATATGAAAATTAGGAGTTTTTTTTTAAAATTTCTTCTTTTTTTATCTTGACTCAAATATTCCCAAAATTCATTCCTTCATCTTTGGGTGATTAGATAAGAAAAAGTATTTTACGTAACAAATATACTAAACGCTTAGCACTTTGAGCCAAGCACAAAATGACCTTTTGTATTTCACTTCTACCACTAGATAATCAATCAATGAACACCACTTCAAGTTCATTACGTGACATATCCATTACATAGAATTCTATCTCCATTACGTAGACAGGGATGCTGCCTCCCACACCCATAGGAAAATATATATAAATATATATTTGATAACAAAATTAAAAATCATTTTGTCTGGTTGAATTTTCAGTATTTATTATTTTTCTTTTTCAAAATATAAACTAGTTTAATAAAAACAAAATCCAAAAATATATTTTCTTATTTTTAAAAATTATTTTAGCTCCAAAATGAGAATCATATGAAAATATAAGCATTTTTTTTTATAATTATTTTTTACCAAAAGAAAACAAATATTAAAAAGTAACTGGCTATCTAAATATTACAAGAATATCTACATGGGTGGTTGGCTACCGATTATGCTAAGTTAAAAGTTGATAATTTATAACCATAATTTCATCAACTTCAATAATTATTTTCTTTTCATTTTATTTAAGGTATTTGTACTGTTTAAGCTCTATGCAGAATTACATTGAACAGTCTAACACAAAATTACAAAATAGAAAAAAATAATAAAAAAAGGGCCATGAATAACTCTTTTAAAATGCATCAAACAACATCAATATTTTTGAAGAATGTAATAAATGAAGAGGGGGGGGGGGGGGGGAGGATGGTGAAGGAATTGAAGAGAAGGATATTGTGCTAATTTTTTGTGATTAAGAAGCCTCCAGGCAACAGTTTTGCATGACCACTTCAATAATTTCAATTACAGTTAATCACAATACTTAGTCTCTTTCTTGCATGCATAGGTTACCTCAAGATTTGAAATAAATGTAAGTTTCATAGAAATAGTCTTGCTAGCCATGTCTAAGCCTTTTTCTTGTTGCCCGAGTCAAAGATATCTCTCACCTATAAATACAGGTATCATCACCTTACCAAATGGCACCAAAAAGCGTACAATAAATCATATTCACTACTTTTGTTACTACCAAAAAAGTTATGGGTTCTCACAGCTTCTCTCTCCTTGTTAGCTTTGTCATGCTTGCTCTTGCAACCACACCAGCAACAGCTTTCTCTTCAACACTTTCACCTTATTACTACTACCAAACATGTCCCCAAGCTTTGCCAACCATCAAAAGAGTCGTGGAGGATGCTATAAGGCAAGAGCGTCGCATGGGCGCTTCGTTGCTCCGTCTTCATTTCCATGACTGCTTCGTTCAAGTATGACTATTAGACTATTCATCTCCTTTCTTTTCAAAATTTTGTTTAGTTACTTTTAATGGCATAGTACTTGATAATCAGTTGTGATATCTATTCTAACAAAGACGTGGTATGATTCTAATGCAGGGTTGCGATGCTTCAATTCTTCTAGACCAAACTTCCACCATTGATAGTGAGAAGACTGCACGTCCTAACAATAATTCTGCTAGAGGATTTGAAGTGATTGACAAAATCAAGTTGGAGGTCGACAAGGCTTGTGGGCGTCCTGTGGTATCATGTGCTGATATTTTAGCAGTTGCAGCTCGCGACTCTGTGGTTGCGGTACGTTATCATATGCTTGCAATAATTTTTTTTACCAACATGCTAACAATAATGTTATGTGACCAAATTTTCAATATCAAATGATTCTCATAAAATTTGACATAGCACTCTCACATGAAGTGAGCTCACCAGGCCCACTCTAAATAAAAGAAATTGTGTCCGATTGAGTGATCAGATTTTATGTGCATAGAAAAATTAGTCACAAAAACATATTTTGCAATTTCAAAGACATCTTTATGAAGATATTGTGTACTGAAACATGTGTTTTGGTTATGGTTTTTTGCTTACAAACAGCTTGGAGGACCAACATGGATGGTGCAACTAGGGAGGAGAGACTCAACCACGGCCAGCCAATCTGAAGCCAACACTGACATTCCCTCACCATTGATGGACCTCCCTCAACTCATCGAAAACTTCCAAAATAAAGGCCTCGACACCAAGGACCTTGTAGCCCTATCTGGTGGCCACTCCCTTGGGTTTGCACAGTGTTTTGTCTTCAGAAACCGTATTTACAATGAGTCCAACATCGACCCTACCTTTGCACGCGATCGCCAATCTACATGCCCAAAAAGCAGTGGGAACTCAAACCTAGCTCCTCTAGACCCAACAACCGCCATTTTTGACACAAAGTATTTCTCCAACTTGGAGAAGAAGAAGGGGCTTTTGCATTCTGATCAAGCACTGTATAATGGTGGTGAGACAGATGGGTTGGTGAAGAGCTATAGCACTGATATTTGGGCCTTCTGGAAAGATTTTGCTAAGTCCATGATCAAGTTGGGTAATATAGAGCCATTGACTGGGGAAAATGGCCAGATTAGATCAAACTGCAGGATGGTGAACTAATATTTTTAGAGTCAATTGTGTTTTTTTTATTTGGTTTTGGTTTTATTTATTTATTTATTTATTTTTTTGGGTTTTAAAACAACATTAAATATTTAAGAAACAAGTTGTTGGGTAATAAGTTTCTTATTCTTTTCTCTTTCACGAGGAAGTAGAAGGAAGAGATAGTGTATGTATGATTTTTCTATGAAGATTTGTTTGTTCAGGTGACTGCGAGGACTTGTTCAAGAGAATGCTTGTGATAAATGTGGCTGAACAATTATATTAATAAGATTGACAATTTATTCAGGACTTTGTGCCATAGTAGATGTTGAAAGTTCAAGCCATACGTGGAAAAAGATTTTGTATATTAATAGAGCATCATATGTCATTAATTATTTTTCAAATACTCAATATAAATGTAATAGATGTTGTTATCAAATTCAATCACAATATTAAAAAGTATTATCTGATATATATCCTATCCACATATAAAAATTATTTCATACATGGGGTCAATATAACAAAAAGCATTTTTGGCGACGTTTTTTAGCAACCAAATTGAATTTAGTTGTCAATTGTATGTTTTCGGCGACAATATACTTGTTGGTCGCCAAAAAATAAACTATTAGCAACAATTATCTCAATTGGTAGCCAAAAATGTTTGGCGCCAATTTAATTTTTTGTGCGGGAGCGCTAAAAATGTTTTGGCGACCAAACTAATATATGGCAACGAAACTTTTGGTCATCAATTGTAACTTTTTGGCGACAAAATTAAAATAGTCGCAGAAAGGTGAATAATATTTACGGGAACCTAATGATTTTCGTCGCCAATAAATTAGGGGTCAAAACGACATCATTTTGAATCTATCTTCTTTATTATTATTATTATTGAGAGGGAGATTTATGATCTAGTTTGGGCCGAACAAGATTGGGCCGAGGTATTTGGCTTCAAGATTGTGCCGTGGTTTTGCTCGGTAATGGCAAAGGGCCTGCGGAGCCGAGCTACTTGGGCTCTTTGGTATGAAGGCCGGTCAAGTGAGAGCTCAGCTGAGACGTCCGTGGCCTAGAAGGGCTTCACGGTTCGTGCGTTGCTCGGTCGGAAGGCGCGCACCATAGCTCGGCATGAAGATTCGTGCCTGAAGCTCGGCAGGAAGGCCTTTGGTTGACTGGAATGACCAATCCCGTGCTCCACGTCGTCGGAATGCGGTCGAGCACGGCTGAAACGAAGCTCGGTTATTGGAAGCACTTGGTCTTGAAGTGCAGTATGGCTGTTGGCAGCCGAGAAGCTGCAACCCGGCTGCCGAGCTCCGAGTAGAGTGGGCTGGCAGTTGGGTTAGGTCGTGTTCAGCGAGATTTGTGCTGACAGATGGGATAGTAGCACCAGGTGTCGAGAGACTAATGGGAGTAGATTTGGAGCGCAGAAGGTATATAAGCGGGTCTGTGCCCCCCATACTGGGGATGAACATTTTGTAAGAAACTCTTACCCTCCAACTCTTTCTCCTCTCTCTCCCTCTATCCCAAGGTGTGTGCTAACTTGGTCGTCGGAGGGGTTTTCCAGCCACACACCGCCGGGTAGCTCACCGACGTTGTGCTTTTAAGTGATCGGACAGAAACGGAGCTTGGAAGAAAGAAGTACGGGCTTGCCGGAATATTTGCTCCCCGTACAATTGGCGCCATCTGTAGGAATCTTTACAAATAAAACCTTGTCTTCCAGGCTCATCTGATCGCCATCCATGGCGAACAACGACGAGTTTCCGTTGTCCGCCATCGACGGAGTTAGCCCGGAGTCAGGCAGACGGAGAGAAGGACTCCCGGCCATCCCTCCGATAGGGGACTTGGAGACGTTTCCAAGAGGACAGTCGGGAGACGTGTAGGATAAGCGCGGAAGAAGTTATGGTCATTCACGGAGTCCAGACGGTCATCGGTGGCGAAGAGAATCACACGCCAGACGTCTGGAACACAAGCTAAGGGACCAGGACGCCGTCATCCGGCGAATGGCGGCGGAGATGGAGAAGTTGAAGTGGCATGTCAAGGGAAAGGGTGTAGCTGGACTGGAAGACCACAGTGAGCGCACCCAACCCCGCCATTCAGGCAGTCAGAGTCAGCGGCACACTCCGTCCATTTCTATTACCAGAAATTACAAGGTTGGTGATTCCGATGTGTGTGCAGAGAAGTCCAGCGCGCAAGATAGCACTTACCAGCCCTCACGTCCGGTGACGACGTCAAGATATTCCTATTCCGCTCGTTCAGAGGACTTACGGGCAGTCTTGAAGGAACGGGCTCGCCGGCAGGAGGCTCAAAGGGTGCCGGCATTCCAGCGGCTATCCTACGGGGTTCATGCCAGCGAGGAGGTCGGAATGCCTCAACCCGGCCTAGCGGCGCCACTCCTTGTAGATACAGACTTGGCGAGGCTGAGCGCCACCCCTTTCTCCCTGAAGATAGAAACAACACCGCTTCCGGCAGGCTTCCACCAGCCTAAATTCACCCTCTACGACGGAAAGACCGATCCCTACATGCATGTAAGCCACTTCCGACAGGTCATGGCCGGACATAGGCGGAATGACGCACTTATGTGGCTTATCTTCCCGTCAAGTTTAGGCGAACTGGGCTTGAAATGGTTTGAGAGGTTGTTGGAGGGGAGCATAGAAAGGTGGCATCAGCTGGCCGAAGCCTTTGTTACGCGCTTCAAAACCAATACCAAAACACCAAAAGAAGTTGATCACCTACTGAGCGTCAAGATGGAACCGAGCGACACTCTCAAGGCGTACAACTCCAAGTACTGGGAAACCTTCAATGAGATCCTAGATTGCCCGGTCAACCTGGCAATCACCCAATATAAGCGCGGTCTCCCGGTCGGACATAGGCCGAGGGATTCGCTTACAATGAGCCAGCAGACATCCATGTGGCACCTAATGCAGCGTATCAATGAGCACATCCGAGTAGAGGATGATGCAGCGACGTCCACCGTGGAGACAACCCCGGTGGCAACGAGCAAGTGGGCGACTGGGTTTTAGAGATGGTCATGGGCAACGCACTAGTGCCGGGCGAAGGCAAGCTAGGGGCAAACTGGGAAAGGCCTTATAAGATAACCGGGCAAGGGGCATACCACTTAGAAGATTTGGATAGCAAAAGCATACCCCGGCCATGGAATGCGGCCTTATGTAATTTTTTGAGGAAGGACTTGTTTCCCCTACACTTCTGAATGCAAATACTCTTTTTGTCAATGTAATAGAAGTGAATTACTTTTGCTGAAGAGCTTTGTTGTGTCCGAAATAATAGTGGATGAGCGGCCTACTCTTCTGTTCCAGCTGAGATGTTTTACTCCCGCTGACGGGTTGATGATTTGCTCAACTGCGAGGTTCCAGCCGAGATGTTTTACTCCGGCTGACGGGTTGATGATTTGTTCAACTCCGAGGTTCCAGCCGAGATGATTTACTCCGGCTGACGGGTTGATGATTTGCTCAACTCCGAGGGTCCAGCCGAGATGATTTACTCTGGCTGAGAGTTGATGATTTGCTTAACTGCGAGGTTCCAGCTGAGATGTTTTACTCCGGCTAACGGGTTGATGATTTGTTCAACTCCGAGGTTCCAGCCGAGATGTTGTACTCCAGCTGACGGGTTGATGACTTGTTCAACTCCGAGGTTCCAGCCGAGATGATTTACTCCGGCTGACGGGTTGATGATTTGCTCAACTCCGAGGGTCCAGCCGAGATGATTTACTCCGGTTGAGAGTTGATGATTTACTCAACTGCGAGGTTCCAGCAGAGATGTTTTTCTCCGGCTGACGGGTTAATGATTTGTTCAACTCCGAGGTTCCAGTCGAGATGATTTACTCTGGCTGACGGGTTGATGATTTGTTCAAATCCGAGGTTCCAGCCGAGATGATTTACTCCGGCTGACGGATTGATGATTTGCTCAACTCCGAGGGTCCAGCCGAGATGATTTACTCCGGCTGAGAGTTGATGATTTGCTCAACTGCGAGGTTCCAGCTGAGATGTTTTACTCCGGCTGACGGGTTGATGATTTGTTCAACTCCGAGGTTCCAGCCGAGATGATTTACTCCTGTTGACGGGTTGATGATTTGCTCAACTCCGAGGTTCCAACCGAGATGATTTACTCCGGCTAGAGGAGTTGATGATTTGCTCAACTCTGAAGTTTCAGCTGAGCTAATGTTGTTTGCCAAGAAGAAAGTCGCGGAGCGGACCTTGCTCGCCTTCTTTGGAGTTCCTTGGCCGAGCTGATCTTGTCCGCCAAGAAGGAAGTCGCGGAGTGGACCTTGCTCGCCTTCTTTGGAGTTCCTTGGCCGAGCTGATCTTGTCCGCCAAGAAGGAAGTCGCGGAGGGGACCTTGCTCGCCTTCTTTGGAGTTCCTTGGCCGAGCTGATCTTGTCCGCCAAGAAGGAAGTCGCGGAGCGGACCTTGCTCGCCTTCTGTGGAGTTCCTTGGCCGAGCTGATCTTGTCCGCCAAGAAGGAAGTCGCGGAGCGGACCTTGCTTGCCTTCTTTGGAGTTCCTTGGCCGAGCTGATCTTCTCCGCCAAGAAGGAAGTCGCCGAGCGGACCTTGCTCGCCTTCTTTGGAGTTCCTTGGCCGAGCTGATCTTCTCCGCCAAGAAGGAAGTCGCCGAGCGGACCTTGCTCGCCTTCTTTGGAGTTCCTTGGCCGAGCTGATCTTGTCCGCCAAGAAGGAAGTCGCGGAGCGGACCTTGCTCGCCTTCTTTGGAGTTCCTTGGCCAGGCTGATCTTGCTCGCCAAGAAAGAAGTCGCGGAGCGGACCTTGCTCCCCTTCCTTGGAGTTCCTTGCCGAAGAAAGTGGATCACCGAGCAAAAAGCCTAGCCCAGCCTTGTAATGTAATCCCAGTCACGCTAGCGCGGACGGAATTAAGGGGCAATTGAGAGGGAGATTTATGATCTAGTTTGGGCCGAACAAGATTGGGCCGAGGTATTTGGCTTCAAGATTGTGCCGTGGTTTTGCTCGGTAATGGCAAAGGGCCTGCGGAGCCGAGCTACTTGGGCTCTTTGGTATGAAGGCCGGTCAAGTGAGAGCTCAGCTGAGACGTCCGTGGCCTAGAAGGGCTTCACGGTTCGTGTGTTGCTCGGTCGGAAGGCGCGCACCCATAGCTCGGCATGAAGATTCGTGCCTGAAGCTCGGCAGGAAGGCCTTTGGTTGACCGGAATGACCAATCCCGTTCTCCACGTCGCCGGAATGCGGTCGAGCACGGCTGAAATGAAGCCCGGTTATTGGAAGCACTTGGTCTTGAAGTGCAGTATGGCTGTTAGCGGCCGAGAAGCTGCAGCCCGGCTGCCGAGCTCCGAGTAGAGTGGGCTGGCAGTTGGGTTAGGTGGTGTTCAGCGAGATTTGTGCTGACAGATGGGATAGCAGCACCAGGTGTCGAGAGACTAATGAGAGTAGATTTGGAGCGCAGAAGGTATATAAGCGGGTCTGCGCCCCCCATACTGGGGACGAACATTTTGTAAGAAACTCTTACCCTCCAACTCTCTCTTCTCTCTCTCCCTCTATCCCAAGGTGTGTGCTAACTTGGTCGGCGGAGGGGTTTTCCGGCTACACACCGCCGGGTAGCTCACCGCCGTTGTGCTTTTAGGTGATCGGACAGAAACGGAGCTTGGAAGAAAGGAGTACGGGCTTGCCGGAATATTTGCTCCCCGTACAATTATTATTATTATTATATGACCTTTAGGTGAATAAACAAGATTGAGCTAATATTCATCTCATTCTACAACCTGAAGCGGCACAGCAAAAAACAAAGATATATGTCTTCCCTCCCTTTTCTCCGTCTCTCTTTCTCTCCCTCTCCCTCTCACTCTCACTTTCACTCTCTCACACTGTCTTTTCTTCCTCTTTTTCTTCTTTGTCATCAATTTGATTCTCTTGTTCGGCATGGCAGAACACAGCACAACATTGATATTGGGACTGATTTTTCCCTCTCCCTCTCCCTCTTACTCTCTCACACTGTCTCATCTTTCTCTTTTTCTTCTTTGTCATCAATCTAATTTTTCAGACTGATATTCTAATCTTTCAGATTGATATTGTGATTTTCAGGACTGATATATTCTGATTTTCAGACTGATTTTGGAACTAATTTTCGAGACTGGTATATTCTAGTTTTCGGACTGATTTTCGAACTGATTTTTGGATTTTGGGACTAATATTCTGATTTTGAATTTTTTGGGGACTGATATTATAATTTTGGGACTGATTTTGGGGCTGATATTTTGATTTTGGGACTGATTTTGCAACACAGGACAGCATTTTGTTGTTTGTTTGTTGTTGTTGTTGTTCATTATCAAAGGCTCATAGACAGTACTTCATTGTTTATTTTCATTTTGGGACTGATCTAGGTTCAAAATTCTTTTTTTTTTCTTCCTAGTTTTATTGTCCTAAAATAATATTCACTAATCAAAAATCTATGCATGGTTTCCTTTGTTAGAAACAGAATATTAATGATTTTTATAAAATCAAGTACTTGTATTTTGATTTTTTATTAAAAGTTTGGTAGCTTATGTAATTACTCTCCTTTCATCTGCTTTGGTACAAATTTCTTCATGTACATGTATGTTTGACTTAATGCTTTTGTCACCAAGAAGCAGATTCAATATATTAACATTTTATCCCATGACAATATTGTGAAATCAATAATTTGTTGACACTTTAAGTACATATAATGGTTTTGCCAATTTTATATGAAATTAGTCATATGATTTATTGCGTATGGTCATGAACTACTTCCCTTTACACTCTTATGGCAGAAATTCTAAACAACCATCTAGCCAAATGTATGAGCACGAAATAATCTTCTCGTATAATCCTGTTGATCAAGTTTGCACTCCGCCAAATGTCGTCACTTTGTTACCTGAAAACATAAACATGAGCTAGTCGGCGGATGTGTGCTGGAAACCTCTTCGATACCTAAGTTAGCAAATAGACAATAGACACAAAAGCTCTGTGTATTTGAGAGTAAAAATTGTGATGCCTGTACATAGGTCCTGTCATGAGCTTTTATAGATTCCACTTGGCACAATCCTAGTAAGACTTCAACTCTCCTCAGCAGAGTTCTCCTAGGAATCACACTCATCAGGATAACACCTATCCTGATGACACCCTTCTCACTATCAACCCAAATGAGATGGCCCAAACCTCATTACCTCGGCTCAATAGCATCTCAACTGAGCTAGGAAGGCCTTGCCCCATGCCAGACAGAACCAAGGGCAGTCTTTAGCTGAGATAACCACTCCGAAACCCCGTGTAGACACCCCATTTGTGACCGTCCTCAAGACTTGGACATCATCGTTTGAACACTCGATGATCATCCATGCTCGTGTTCGTTTTGAGTTCCTGAAGGTCTCGGCTGTGCGCCTTGCCATAGAACCTCTCAACTTGTTTGTTTTGTGCTTGGTTTTAGACCAAGGGCTTGTGGTTTTGTTCCTGAGGGAAGAGGGTGGCTTGTTGGCCAGCCCTACAACCCATCGGCCAAGCCTTGTGCTTATCGGCCATGTTTTCTTGTCATCGGCCATCAGTGGTGGCCAATCGGCACTCTTTTTGGTCGATCGGCACTTTTTTGGACGATCGGCCATATCTTTTGGCCGAGGCCTTTTTATTTGCTTTTGCAAATATTTTTGTGCCAACTGTGACAGCTGGTGAGCAAAGATTTCATCCTCCATACATGTGTATGGAGGGATTGAACCAAGTTCTTAGCTTGTCCAACAAGCTTAGGAATTGATTTTCTATAAGAAGGGAGACCCCTCTCCCTTTCCAGAGGTTCTAAAAAATTGATATACAAAACATATATATCTCTCTATATTTCTTCTTCTCTCTCTATGTTTGTGCTTGTTTGTGCTCAAAAATGCCTTTTCTTCACACTTTTGCACACAAACACCTAGTGAAACACCACACTGTTGTTGCTGAGGCACTTTGAAGTTGGTTTTAGTGTTTTTGGACTAGTTTTGATCAAAAAAGGCTACTGGAGTTGTTGCTCTAAAGTTATTCTACAAGGGTGAGCTTCTAACCTCTTAAACCCTTGTTTTTTATTAAGCTTTTGGCCCTATTTGCATGTTGTTTTAGGCCTAACTTTCTACTAAAAAAAGTTCTATTTTTTAGTGCTTAAGATGTCTGCTTAAGGCTTCTTTGGTGTTGGGGGTGATCTACTCCCTTGCATGTCTTGTTTGGCTTTGTTTTGCACCATCACTTTAGGCCTTTGAGATCACTTTCTCTTGGCCTTTTAACCACTGAAATCCAGTGGATTTTCAGTGGTAAAACTTGTGTTTTGAGGTCCCAAATAGGAGAGGGTCATCCCCTCTCCTTGTGTCTTACATGCTTGTATAGATGGCTCATCAAAGTAGCATGTTTGTCTAGCATGTATTGGCTCCATTTCAGCATGTTTTTGGTCATTATTTAGCATGCCATGACTCTATTTTGGGTTGGTTTGATAGCCTCTTGCATGCTCCTTGCACTTGTAGTGCAATTCCATTCATTGGCCTAACATGCATCATGTTTTAGACCATCATTCTAGCATGCTTTTGGCTCAACTATAAGAAGCTTTTGCTCATGTTTTATCATGCTTTAGCTATGTTTCATGTTGTTTTGGTCATGTATGACTTGCTTTGTGTAGCCATAGTGCATTCAGGCTTGTTAGCTTTGTGTATTGAGTCTACTAGCATGCATTACTTGGACTATTTTCATGATTTGGCATCATATGTTATGTGATTTTAGTGCATGTAGTGTGGTCATACACTCACATCTTTCACTCTTTTGATGCTTTAGAGGGTTGGTGCTTTATGCCTTAAAAATGAATCATCGTGTATGCCATCTTGCCTAGGCTTTTGGGCTGCCATATCAGTGCATTTTTGGTGTTATTTTGACATGCCATAACTCTGATTTTAGTGGGTGAAGTCATCTCATGCTTGGTTTTGGTAGGTGTAGTGTAACCTTCCTCATTGGCCTTGTATGCTCCATGCTTCATGCCTTTAATTCTAGCTTGTGTTGGCCTTGTTTAAGCATGTTTTGGCCATTGTATTGGCATGCATGAGGCTTGTTTGGGGTTGGTTTGGTCCATTGAATATTGCATTACATGGCCCTTACCATCGCATTGTTATTTGCATGTTGTTGCATGTTCATGATGCTTAGAATGTTGATTAGATAACGTGTTGTCGCATGCTTGTGGCATTGCATGTTGTTGCATACTTGGTGCATTGCATGTTGTTGCATGGAATTGTTGTTTGCATGCTTAGGTTGCATTCAATAGAATTTGCATGCCATTAGCTTTGATAAGTTGCTCATGTTGCATTGCATTGTATTTGGCATACTTGTGTTGCATTGTGTTTGGATAGGGTGTTAGTCCAAACACGGAAAACGAGGGACGTTTCATACTTGAAGTGATGAAACGTGCCTCGTTTCTCGGTCGTCGACCCTCTTGATCATGCATGATAGAGGTTAAGGCATTTATGTGTTTTTATGCATTCATTTGACATTGATTTGTGCAACTTGGATTCTTTGGCCATCATGCATTGAGATGCATGATTGATGGCTCGAGAGTCGAGCACTACACTCCTTTGAGCTTTAAACATGATAAGGAGTGTAGTTGCACACACATTTTCTTGTAAATACACTGTCATGTCTCTGTTAGTGCTCTGTTGCAGCAAAAGGAGAATTTGCAGGAAGCAGTGGCCGATCGATCACTTAGTCTGCCGATCGGCTATAAAAATTGGCCGATAGCCATTTCCTTTGGCCGATGGCCACCCCTCTTGGCCAATGACCTCTCAGCATATCCACAAGGTGGATCAGAAGTATTTTAGAAGTTAGCACAATTTTCAAAGATACAGAACAGTGCAAACAGAGGCAATACGAGGCATGGTAGTGGATTTCCGAGCGAAGTCAACCGAGCATGCATACACCCCTCTCCTCGAGGCTGTTTTAACTGCTTTGTGTAGTTAGTTAATTTGTAAATTAATTACTTAATGTATTGTCATGCCTCAAACCTGCCTCTAAAAGTTTGGGCCTGACTGCTTCAGAAACGGGCATTTAACTTGAAATATATATGAGATATAGGGCCGGAACGGAAGCATTTAATATTTTAAAATAACAGAAAACCATCTCCATTGAGCTATAACTACTATGCCAGGATCACCAACGGAATATAAGGCAGATAAACATACAGTGACGTACATCTGAAAATTTAGCTATGTGCATATACACATACATATACAGACCCAGTCCTCGAGATTGGGCGTATAACAAGAACTTTGAAAGGTAAGAGGATTATATATACTTCCTCTTTAGACAGACAATCAGGGTACAAAATCAAAAACTTCGTAAAACTCCATAAAATGAGCTGCCTTCATTTAAGTGTCTGGACACCCTGAGGTTGACATAAGAAGAACAGATGCCATGGGTTGAGACTGACTTCCAGGTGGAGTGCCTACAGAAAAAGACATAACATAAAGTGAGCCAAGCTCAGTGAATAGTAGTACGTAACAATTTAACAATTAACTTGAATTACAATGTACTTGTATAAGGGTAGAGGACATATAGTTAACTTTATCCTGTAATTATTTTCAGAATGGCCTTAGGCCTAAACTTAAACAGAATGGCTTTAAGCTCTTGACCCCTTAAACAGAATGGCAATCAGCCCTTAAACGGATCGGCATTAAGCCCTTTTCATGTATGTATGAACTCAAGAGGTGGCTCGCATGGATTCTAGAGGTGACTCGCATGGCAGCACTTAGTTCCGTGCAGCACTTTGTTTCATACTAACAGATCATACAGAATGGCCATAGGCCCAGATGTCACAGATTGGCCATAGGCCTCACATATGTCACAGAACGGCCATAGGCCTCATAACTTTCACAGAATAGCCATAGGCCTCATAACTTTCACAGAACGGCCATAGGCCTCATAACTTTCACATATGTATGGACTCAAGAGGTGGCTCGTACGGATTCTAGAGGTGGCTCGCATTGCAGCACTTAGTTTTGTACAGCATTTTGTTCCATACCAGAAATCATTAGGTCTTAAAGACCGAACCATCCATATCATGTCCTTACAGTACGCTTAACAAAGACAGAACAATTAACATTCCAACGTGGGTTACATAATGATGTTAAACCTTTGCATTCATGTCGTAGATTCTAAACGACCTCGGGTCCATACGTAACACAACGGAATAATCTTGGATTCATATAGATTCCATTATGAACATAAGTTCTATTTATTCTTTAAGAAGTAACGTACTATGCTGATAAATAACAGAGGGTTAATATTTGTTATTGACAGAACAAAAGGATTCCAAAGTCATACCGATTTGCGCAAACCTTCCAATGTTCATATAAGTTCACATTGATTTCCAATCGTCATAAATGTTTGTGTAACACTTATGAAGAACAGAGTGTTAGTGACACTAATTATCAATGGTAAATAAAATATACATTTCTGTACTGCTACTGATAGTGTGCTGGTGGAGCATTTGTTCCTCCCGAAGCGCGTCCTACACACATACGAAGTCGCACATTAATTCTCTTTTCCTTATTAAATCGTTTCCTGATTCTCCTTACTTCGACTGAATTTACAGACATTAAAACAATATCAAATACAGATTTTGACAATATTAGAGGGTCTAGCACGTAAAACGAAGCATGTCATGTTTTTCAACTTGGGCCACACGTGCGGCTGTGAGCCCCGCACGTGCGGCCATGACCCCCGCACGTGCGGCGATTCTGCACACTTTGGCAGTCCGAAATTCAACCTACACTTCACTTAGCCAATTTAACTTGAAGCACAATTTGAAAATAAAATTCATGCAATATCATGGTTTAATCTTACAATAACATGATTTATATCACAAGAATTACAAGTTACAATCCAATTGAATTACTTCTTCACATGAACACACCCATAAACATACTTAACTCTCTTTTGCATATAACATCACTTATGTAAAATTAGGTAAGTTCTATATGAGAAATCAAACAATAAAAGATAGTCCTTTTATCTATGCATAACAAAATATAAACCAAGCTAAGCCATGATCATACACTAAATTCAATTTCATTTTCTAAATTACACAATTGTGAAGGAACCCTACTCAAATTCAAGAGAGAAGTTATAGGAGAAGAGTAAACTTACCTTTTTAGCTTAAATCTCACAACTTCCCTCTAAATTATTCAATCCTTGATCTTGATAAAGCTTCCTTCTAGATCCTTTCTCTTTACTCTCACTATCCTCTCACAGGAGATATTTCTTGAGCTAGGATCTTAAGTCAAATAGTTAAAGAAACACACACATATATATATAAGAAATGAATAGGACAAAAATCAATCGTTTAATCATCCCAAATTGGAATTTCACAAAAATGCTTATTATTACTTAAAAATTATGCTGATTCCAATTATAGAATCAATTTCGGATTATCAAGTCTCTAAGGCCCTTAAACAGATACACATCTAGAAGCATAAGATTCACTTCTTTAAACTAACTTTCACATGAAATTTCACAATAAGCATATAAATGCACAGAATAGGGGACTAAAAGCATACCAAAAAACATGTGCAAGTGTCGGGTTATTACATGTATTTGCTAATTAATTCCATCTTTGTAATATTATAATTAGCTTGGTATAGCTAGTTTTAATTTGGTTTGTACTTAATTAGCTTAGCTTAGCTAGCTTAGCTCATTCTTTCGGACCCTCCGTCAAGAGGGCAAATGTTGTAATAAGTGTGCGTGTGTGTGTGAATGTCTTCCAACCCCATGTCTTTCTCCCTTTTATTTACCCGCTTTCAGTGGTTAGATTAGGGCATGTTTTAATTAGCATACTTATGCTTTGCATGCGTGCATCATTCATTCGTATTGCATGCACCGGGCTCGGCGCATCATTCAAATTGCATTAAATTTCAATACTGACTTGAATACGTGTTTCAAAGCATGTTATCGAGTGTTACATTCATATGCCATCTTAGATAGCCGAGCCTACTTAGTTGCATTTTGCATGTGTTGCATTAGGCATTGTTGACATAGCTAGGATCATGCATTGATTACTAACTAGCTTCTGTTTTGGCTTGGAGTACATTGTGAGTGTTTATGCTTTAGCAGCCTTGCATGCGTGTAAGTGATTGCCATGACTGCATGCTTGCCATGAGGCTATGTGCTTAAATGATTAACTGCATGAATACCTGTGGATGAAGGCTTGATTGCTTGAATTGGAACAATTCATCAAAATGTGTGTTTTAAGCCCACTTGAAGGTGGCAAAATCATGTTGTTTTAAACCCACTTGAGAGTGGCAAATCCGCGTTTTAGCCTACTTGCAAGTAGTACTTTCAAACCATTTTCAAACAAACAAACATAAGATGTTTTGTTCCAACTTGAGCGATTGAGTCTATACTTGTATGCTGCGCGCATCACATAGTAAATTAGATTAATAATCGAAATAAGAACACATGTGTTTTCAAAAATAACATATCATGTTAGTAGAGGCCGATCTTTGATCGGGCGAGCGGGGGTGCTCATTTCAGGACCTTCCCCTCTCGTACCCAAGTTCCCGAGCCAAGGCAACTTTGGTGATGACGGACACGTGACCTTAGGCACGAGTCAAGGTTTCCTAAATTTTTCCAAAATAAAATATTTAGGTGGCGACTCTGAAATCTGGCAAAGCAGTCCGCGTTTGGCGCTTTTTGATTAAAATCGATTTTTCAAAACGATTTGCCGGATTTGGACTCTTTGGTGATTTATCAGTCTTACATCGCACTTTGTGAGATTAGATTCAGAATCGTGACAGGAGTCCGAACTATAATAGCTAGAACCCAAATCCGCGCCCTCTCCGAAAAGGGGGGCGCGCGAAGCGAGTTCGGGCGGTCTACAGTTTCTGCTGACTCTGCTGGGGATTTAGAGAACTTGACTCGAACTCATGATATGTTGTTTTGTTTACACTTATATGTTTCTTTGCATTGCATTTGCATTGGTGCGCCTAGGACACCATGTTTGCCGCCTGCTATTCCTGAACAGTTTGCTGGAGGTTTGCTTGGAAAAGCGTGCCATAAGGCAGATCGGTTACGGGCTCTGCCACGATGGGAACATAAACCTCGGTTTTTACTGAGGCACCTTTTTTGACCATTCGACCTAGTGCATATCGGAATCCATAGTAACCATTCCAAGCTAGGACAGGTTGCTTACCTGATTGTAGGTTATTTCAAACCGTTGTATGCGTAGTGAAACCCTAGCTCCTGACGAAATAGGACAGGGAAACTCTACCCCTCCATAGGGGTGTTTTGGCTCTTACTTTCTTGTTATGTGCTTTTAGAGTGCGCCTCTATAGGAATGTATGTATCAGTTTGCGAGTCTGGGTATCAGGCCTACGGGCATTAGTATTTGGGGAATCAGTTTTACCTGAGGGTATCAGATCTGGGGCAGTGATTTGGGAACAGTGATCAATGTTTGAGAACAGTGTGTTTAGCTTACAAATGCCAACTGTGTGTTGTCTTTATTTAAGCCGTTATGTTGTCCGTTTTTCTGGTTGTTTGTTTCCTTATTATGCATATTTATCTTTTTGCAAGGTAATTTAGCACCATTGCTTCCTACCAGGCAGATATTCCCCAAGCACTCTGGGTTAGAGGTCGAAGACTTCATCGATCTGAGGATCTGATAGACGGACAACCCGTGTTCCATTCATTACCCCCGGTTACTAGATGGAGGTCAGTTAGGCGCAGTTCTTCAATACAACGGTTACCGGATCAGTGGCCCTTATCCACCCCACCAGTGAATAATCGGGTCGAGGTTTCCGTTCCTACTGCAGAGACAGATATACCGGTTGTTCAGTTAAATCAGCACAATATGGCATCTATGGAGGACATGATGCGTCAGCTCTATGAGAGTATGCAAGCCATGTAGCAGGATGCTGCCCGCCAAGCAAAGTTTGCTGCACACCAGGCCGAGGTTATGGCCCAACAGGCAGAGCTAATTGCCAGACTTCAGCAACAGCAACAACCACAACAAGCCGGAGCATCTACTTCGCACCCACATCCTCCGCACCAAGAGTTTTAACACTCGGGGAGACTGCAAACGTCCAGAAAAATACGGACCTTCCAACAAGGCCGGCTCCGCCCCCAATTCTACCCCAGCTGTCCAAAGCGCCCACCAACCTAGTGGATACACCGTTTGAGTTCGAGGTGGATCCAACAGCGCTAAAAGTGAGCAAGCTAGAAAAGCTATTCAAGAAGGCTCAAGGCGTGAAATCCATTCCGGATATAGAGGATGGATACACCGACTCGGCCGTGACTCTGCCAGACCGGTTTAAAATGCCGCACATAGACCGCTTTGATGGGTCTGGGATCCTATGGTACACTTGCGGCTATTCTCGGATATCCTAAGGTCAATGGGCCTCTCCAGATTGCAGAATCTTTCCCTTTTCGGCCGGACCCTGTCGGGTGTTGCGGCTATTTAGTATGCAAAGCTGGAGGACTCTGTCAAGAGAATTTGGGAGGAAATGGCTGAGGCCTTTATAGCTCAACACTCCTATAACACACAGATCGAGGTCACAACTCGTGATCTCGAGACAACTAGACGGGAACCAAATGAGAGCTTCTCCGACTTCGTAACCCGTTGGAGGGCCAAGGCCTCGATGATGACCATCAGGCCGGTTGACAAAGATCAGATACGGATGGTTGTGCGCAACCTCCAACCCAAGCTTATGCAAAAGATGATCGTCCTCCCCCCTTCTACCTTTGCGAATCTATATGAGATTGGGTTGCAGATCAAGGACGCCATGAAACAGGGTCTCATTGACCATAAGAGAGAGCAGCCCAAGAGGGCATTCAACCGCAGTACAAATGCAGGCACGAGTAGTGCTACAGCTGCCAGGACTTTAGATGTGGACATGGTCACCACCACCACTCCAAAAACCCTTACAGCTACACCATTCACCGGTGCGTCCGGAAGTAGCTTGCAAACAGCCAAATTTCCACCCCGAGGCCATAGAACCTTTACCCCGCTATATATGTCTCTGTTTAAAGCTTTGGGGGTGTTGATCAAGAAAGGGCACTTGAAGCCCCTAGAGTCGCGGCCCTTACCAAGTAATCTCCCACCAACCCATAACCCGGTGAAGTACTATGCCTTTCACCAACAGTATGGTCATGACACCGACTAGTGCTATAGATTGCGTCATGAGATTCAGGATCTCATTGACAACAAGGTGATCGTACCTCCGGAGAAGCCGAATGTCACCACCAACCCACTCACATCACATGACCAAGCTCCACCTCCCAAACGCATCAACCTGATCCAAAACTCGGTCATTCCATATGACCCGAGCATATACATCACCTCTTCTCACCTACCCAAGCCAGAGGTGTTCATTCCTGACAATACTGACTTGTGCATGTTGGACATCTCCCAAACCCGATCAGAACCGGTGGTGGTGACTATCAAAGATAGAATTGGGTCGATTGTGAGGGCAGATGGGAATGATCAGTCAGAGCCTGAGGGGTCTGCGAGCTTCATGTATAACCCGAAAGGTTACATCACATCAGCAGGCCAGGCTACGCCGAAGGTGGAATTGCCAGTGGGGGCAGAGATTTGTGTGGTTTGAGAGGATAGACCTAATCAGGGGTTGGATAACCTGGCAGAGCTGGAAGAGGATATTGCCAACCTTCAGTTCTTCAACGAACAGGATCAGGGGGACGTGACTGTCAACTGGTTCAACTTGGAAAGGTCAGCAGAAGCTACTAGGTGGCTCAACAACGAGCTAGATGTTGTTGAGGCACCTCAGCCAGAACAGGGATTGCCAGAAACGGGAACTTCAGCAGTGGCCGGAATGGCCAGGAATCAGGAGACACTACTGGAGAGCACCGGTGTTAAGAATTTTGCTCAGAATACGGACAGTTTGAATACGGAAGATACTGAACAGCAGACTGTACTGAAGCAGTTTGAGCAGGAAAAGATCAAAGATCTGGAAAGAGCCAAAAAGGCCAAAGCCCCTCTGGGGATGGAATGTGTTGTGCGCACAGAAACAATAATAACGGAACCAGACAAGTGTTTGTCGGTTGCCGACGGTATGTGGTGGGAAGACGACGACTTGTGTCTTGGCCACACCGACGAAGATTGGGGACAAAACCAACTGGACGATACCTGGTATGTGGGAGAGGTGGACCATATGACCAGAAGTGGGCGGTACTTCAAGCCCCCATACTTAGATCAACCAGAGGCATCCGGAAAGGACAAAGAAGCGGAGAGGTAGAAGGAAAAACTGCTCGAGGAGGAGGCTGTGATGAAACAGCTTAAGAAAATCCAAGCAGACATCTCCATCTGGGAACTGCCTATGGCCTCAAGAGTTCACAAGCAAGCTGTCCTTTCTGCAATGGAGAAGGCCAAACTTTCCATCGACACCATGCCCGAACAGCTGATAGGGCTTGTTTTTCCGGGAGGAGCTTCCTCGACGTTGACCTTCACCGATAAGGAACTGCCGCCTGAGCGCTCAAATCATAACAAACCGCTCTATATCTCTGTTGAGTGTAGAGAAAAATGGATACCGGTGGTCCTTGTTGACACAGGATCTGCTATCAACGTGTGTTCGTCGAGGACGGCATATGCTATCAGGTTGAAGCCCGCGGATTTTCCGCCTACCGCCCAAGTGATACGGGCGTATGACAATACCAATAGAGAGGTGATATGGACTGTGCAGATTCGGACTCAGGTTGGCCCAGGACAACAGGATATTGACTTTCATGTCTTGGACGTTCCCGCAACCTTCAATCTACTCCTAGGGTAGCCGTGGCTGCACCAGGTGAAGGTAGTCTCTTCCACCCTACACCAGATGTTGAAGTACCCCCACGAGAAGGAGGTGGCTATAGTTTTTGGAAATTCTTCAATCCATCCCCGCCAGAGGTTTCTACGCCAATTCTGGAGATTGAGCATGGTGCGGAGGATTTGTTTTTGTCAGGGTTCACCCTAGCTGAGGCCCGGGTTGTACAGAACATTCTAGCTGTTGATGAGGGGCTATACGTCAGCGCACAATCAGTCTACCTTATGAACAAGCTACAGCATATCCCTGGGATGGGATTAGGGCGAAGTGGCTGGAAAGGCGTTGCAGCGTCGGTCGAAGTGCTGCACAACCCATATACCTTTGGTCTAGGTTATCTGCCTAACAAGGAGGACTGGGTGAGGAAAGGAAAGGAGATGGCCAGAAGGGCCAGAGCAAAGCAAATCGGGAAGCCTTATGAGTTGGTGCATCGGCCTATCTAGGGTACCCTAAACGGATGCTTTGTCCGAGAGGGGGAGGATTTTCTGTTCTGCGGCTTCCCAGAGCCATGGCTAAATGTAGAGAGGCGGCGCTTGCTGGGGCTTGAAATTTTCTTTGACTTGTAATTGTTCGGGGATGATGTTGCCGTAGAGCAGACAGACCCACCAGCTGAGGCTGAGCAGTGCAAGGAGGAGGCTTCCGATAGCACAGAGATTGAAATGGAGGTAGCACTGGCTTGTATACTCTCAGATCCTCAAATCGTACAGGAGTGCTTGGGGGATGACTTCTCAGTGTCCATGATAGGGAATGAAGTGGCTGTGAGCCCATCTTCAAACATTTTGGATGCATCCATCGCACCCTCCCTCGTCTGGCAATACGAGGAGGGCTTTTTATCGAGCAGCACCGGGTCAGGTAGTGAGCCAGAATCTGATTCCACTGAGTCTGTGGAGTCGGAATCAGGTTCCAGCTCGTCTGAGTCTGAGTCTGGTATTCTTGGGGGTGACAACCCGGATGCCACTGTCCTGTCCAGGTCGTCTTTTTCTTTTTTCTTTGAGTCTGTTGTAATAGAGGAATCAGGCAATTTGGAAGTGATTAATGAGAATGGTACGGCTGTGGCTTCCGAGTACTTTTCTGTGCCTTTAATTTATTGCATTAATCAGGACTTTCAAAATTTTGATGAAAACAACGAGGAAGAAATTCCTCCGATTTTGCAATATTTGCTTGATCAAAAGCAGAAGAGCTTTGTTAAACCCTTGGTTGATGAAATCACCACAATTAATGTTGGTACTGAGAAGGACCCGCGGCTGGTCCGGATCGGGTCCACATTGTCTTTGGAGGAGCGCGAGCACTTAGTCGCTTTATTAAAAGATTTCAAAGATGTTTTCACGTGGTCCTATGAAGACATGCCTGGAATCGATCCTGAGATTGTACAACACCGGATCCCTCTTGACCCAGAGGCCTGACCTGTTAAGCAGAAGCTCCGAAGGATCCTCCCGGACTGGGCTCTGAAGATCAAAGAAGAGGTCACCAAGCAAATAGACGTAGGGTTCCTGCTGGTATCTGAATACCCAACTTGGTTGGCCAATATAGTTCCGGTGCCGAAGAAGGACGGCAGAATTCGGGTATGTGTGGACTTCAGGGATTTGAACAAAGCCAGTCCGAAGGACGACTTTCCTCTGCCGCATATCGACGAATTAGTGGATTTTACTGCGGGGCATATGCTGCTCTCATTCATGATGGGTTTTCAGGCTACAATCAGATTTTGATGGCACCCGAAGACCAGAAGAAGACTGCTTTTACCACCCCGTGGGGGACCTATTATTATAGGGTGATGCCGTTTAGGCTGAAGAACGCTGGGGCTACGTATCAATGGGTTGCAACCACAATTTTGCACGACATGATCCATAAAGAGGTTGAGGTGTACGTGGACGACATGATTGTCAAGTTCAAGGAAAGAGAGGGCCACTACACCGCCTTGCAGAAATTCTTCCAATAGATCAGAGAGTATCGGTTGCGGTTGAATCCTCAGAAATGCACGTTTGGTGTTATAGCAGGAAAAATGTTGGGGTTCTTGATCACACAGAGAGGTATCGAGGTTGATCCTTCCAAAATCAAGGCCATCTTAGAAATGCCACCACCGAGGACTGAAAAGGAGGTGTGAGGCTTTCTGGGTAAAGTGCAATTCATAAGACGGTTTATTGCAAAATTAACCTTAACTTGTGAACCACTCTTTGGTCTTCTGAAGAAAGGAAAGAAGTTCTAATGGGACGACCGATGCCAAGTTGTGTTCGAGCAGATCAAGCAATATTTACAGAACCCACCTGTGTTGTCACTGCCTGAGCCGGGGAAACCGTTGATTCTGTATCTTTCAGTGACTGAAACTACAATGGCTGAATGCTTGCACAGGAGTCTGAGGACAAAGTGGAGAAGGCTATCTACTACCTGAGCAAGAAAATGCTGGATTATGAGACCCGCTACACTCCACTGGAGAAGGCTAGTATGGCCTTGGTATGGGCTACCAAGAAGCTGCAGCACTACCTATTAGCTCACTCAGTAATACTGGTTTCGAGATTAGATCCCATCAAATATCTCTTCAAGAAACCAGCACTTACGGGTAGGCAAGCCCCGTTGGTTGCTTCTGTTTTCCGAATTCGATCTAAGGTACATAACGCGCAAGTCAGTGAAAAGGAGAGCAGTAGCGAAGTTCCTAGCTGATCACCCAATTGAAGGGGATGAAGCAATTGAGCATTTGTTCCCAAACGAGGCCATTCTGTATGTCAAAGAAGAGACTTGGACGATGTACTTTGACAGAGTGTCAAACCAATACGAGTATGGGATAAGGGTGTTGCTGATAGCACCCGACAATTTCCGTATACCTCTAGCATTCAAACTCCGGTTCAAGGTATCGAACAATGAGGCAGAATATGAGGCATGTATTGCTGGACTAGAAGCCGCCCTGGAACTAGGGGCAAAACGCTTGGATGTCATCGGGGACCCGAACCTTGTTGTATCTCAAGCTAAAGGAGATTGGAAAGTAAAAGAAGAAAAGATGGGAATCTATCGCCAGACCTTGGACGTGCTGATTCCTTGGTTTGAGAAACTGAATTTCGCTCATCTATTAAAAGAGAACAACAGGTTCGCTAATTCACCAGCAACTCTGTCTTCTATGATAGACATCCCTTTCGGAGTCCAGATGCGCCCGATTATCATTGAACAGAAATTCGTGCCGGCCTACGAGCTGATTGCTGCAATAGATGAGGTAGAAGATGAGAATCCTTGGTATTACGATGTCTGGAACTTCTTGGAAAAGGAAGCGTATCCACCAGGGGCAAATGCCAAAGATAAGAGGGCAATTCGAAGAATGGCTGCTCAGTTCATCGTCTGCGGGGGGTAAACTCTACAAGAGGGGTCATCTCGGGATGCATAAACTGTGTGTTGATGCTGAAGAATCCAAGCACCTGATGGAGGCCATCCATGGAGGAGAATGTGGAGCGCACATGAACGGGGTGATGCTAACTCGGAAGATCCTTAGACAGGGTTATTACTGATCTACCATGGAGGAGGATTGTATTAGCTTTGTTCGGCGATGCCACAAATGTCAGATCAATGCAAACCACATGAACATTCCGCCGTCGAAGCTGTACAACATGACTTCGCTATGGCCGTTTTCAGTTTGGGGGATTGATGTGATTAGGGTTATCACTCCGAAGGGGTCCAATGGGCCTGAGTATATTCTAGTAGCGATAGACTACTTCACGAAGTGGGTTGAGGCCCAATCTTACGCGGTGTTGAAAGCATCGCATGTTGCAAAGTTCATCAGGAACAACATCATCTGTCGCTACGGGGTCCCAAACGAGATTATTTCAGATAATGGTTCCCACTTCAAGAAGGAGGTGATCGACTTGTTGGAAAAGTACAACGTGGCTTTTCATAAGTCATCTACCTATCGGCCGCAAACCAACGGAGTAGTTGAGGCCGCCAACAAGAACATCAAGCACATTCTGTAGAAGATGGTGAAAACCTACAGGGACTGGCCAGATAAGCTACCATTTGCTCTTTGGGGCTACCGGACTTTAATTCGAACTTCTACTGGGGCAACTCCGTATTCATTGGTTTATGGGATGGAGGCTGTTCTGCCTATCGAAGTTGAGGTTCCGTAATTATGGGTATTGGCTGAGTGCCAGATAGCTGAGGTAGATTGGCAGCAAAGTAGGTTCGAAGAACTCATGCTCTTTGATGAAAGAAGGCTGAAAGCACTGTATCACGTCCAGGGTTATCAACGAAGAATTACCAGGGCTTTCAATAAGAAGGTTAAGTCCAGGAATTTGAAAGGGGGGGATCTTGTGCTCAAAGACAACCGGGCTCCCATTCACGACCCTAGGGGCAAGTTCAGACCCAATTGGACTAGTCCTTACATCATCAAGTCAATCTGGTCGGGTGGAGCTGTCGTTCTGATGGACCTAGATGGCCTAGAGTTCTCCCAACCGATCAACATGGACAAGTTGAAGAAATACTATCCCTAAGTGGCTCGCTAGGCTGAAAACCCGAAAGGGCGACCTAGGCAAAAGATAGAGCATGAAAATTTTGAAATAATAAAAACTTAGCTCGCAAGGTTGAAAACCCAGAAGGGCCGGCCTTGGCAAAAGTTAGAACGCAAAAGGAGAGTGTTAATACACGAGTGAACCAAAGCCGAACTATGTAAGGCTTGATTCCCATCTTTGAGATACGTAGGCAACTTCATCCTGAAGTCCAGCCATAAACACTTCCCCGATCAACTTTGTCCATCTAATCATGTGGCTCATCTTTGTCTATTCTGCATTCAAGAGCTCAGTTGTGATCTCCAGTACAGTGCTATTCAGACTAGGGGCAACTTTCCAGTTGCTGAGATCCAGGGTTGTACATCTTAGTGATAGATCTTGGGCGTGTCCAGTTGTGATCCATATCGAAAATGGTTTTGAAAAGTTTTAATAAAAGTTGATTTTGCTCAAATTAATCTTTTTATGACTTAGACCATTTTTGGACCAAACGGAAAATTTTCAGTACCCACAACCTTCAATTACATTGATTTCAGCACAGAGTTCTCCTACTCTTGAATACAAATTGAAGTTGCTTTTTATTACATTCATAAAGAAAACTTAAAAGTACTGATTAAAGCAAATAAACTCGAGGCATAGTCAGGTGTTCCTGCGCCCCCTCCTAGAGCTTTCGGAAGCCTCTGATGCCAAAGTAGGTCCAACCTACGTCTCTTCATGAAGCCAAGCTATGCATTCATCAAAAAGGGTGCAACTGAATGTAGGAGCGGGGGCCAGAAGCTCTCTCGTCCTCCATGCTGTGGCATACCGAGCTAGCTGTGCGCCTCGGACTGGAAATACAGCAGGGTACTCTATCCCCTCTTCTGGGCAAATCTGATCATGTCCGAACTAGCGCCGGAATGGGAATGGGAAGTAAAAGACACAGTGTGTCAGGCCGATCAACTGAATCCCCGCCTAGCAAGACATGCTGTAACTCATCGCCGGCAAATTGAGCCAAGGGCAGCGCCAAGCAATGTGATCCACAGACAAGCTGCACATCCATTCGCACCACCATCCCTCATCAGGGGCATCGACTAGACGTCGCCGGAAGAAATAATCGCGAGCTGAATATGCTGGGCATGAGTCCACAACCTTCAATTTATCCATCAACCATATCTGGGGAGGGATGAAAAATGAGAGATTAAAGAATAGAGAGGTGTACATAGAGAGAAAAGTGAGAAAAGGGTTTTGAAAGAAAAACCGAGCCTGAGGGCCGAGTGATATGAGAAATATATGTGAGATGGGGTGAGAAACATTACCTGCAGCAGTAGTGGACTCCCCGCAAATCTAGTCGTCTCTCGGCGATGGAAGGCATCCAAACCCATCAATGTCTCAGCTAGGGACATGGCGATGCAGCTCTTGCCCTCTTTCAAGCACTGCACAACCTCAATCAAATGGACGCTAGATCCGCTGGAGCCTGAGGCAAGCAAGAAATGAGATAGCATGCACATGCAAAGCGCATGTTGCCGAAAACCCTGCCAGTGATGATCGCCGCGGTCACCGGCATCAGAAAATCAATGAATCAAGCTGGGGATGTCCAATTCCCCACCGCGGATCAAAGACTGAGCGTCATGCATAGTGAGCCCGTACATCCGTCCCAAGGCTTGGATGTGGCCGAAGCAGAATTGTGGCAAAATTTCTTCCTCGCGCTCGGATTCCATCAAAGCTTGGAAGTCTTCGAAAGTGGGACACATCTCTTGTCCGCCAAAGCTAAAAACATGCGTAATCGGATTCCAACACCTTGCACAGCATAGAGAAACGGAAAACGCAGCGGGGTGCGGCTTAGCGTGAATAGTGCATTTATTCCGAAGCCCTGGAAATTCAGCTTTTCCGAGCCATCCAAGTTAGCAATCCAATTTGCGAGATTTTGGACAAGAAATGCCTCCATTTTGATGCAAAAACTGAGTTGAAATGGAGAAACTACGAAGCTGGGACTTTTGTAGAGGATAAGGTGTTAAGTGGAAGACAGGTGGCAGCATTCTGGATATTCTTGCCATTTTTGGTCGATCGGCCAGTAATGATGGCCGACCGACCATCTTTTTAGCCGATCGGTTAGTATGGGTGGCCGATGGTCATTTCTTGTGGCCGATGGCCTTCTAATCTAGCCGATGGCCTCTTCTCTTGTTCTCTGAGCTGTCTATGTATTAGAGGTGTTGAAAACTTGTGACTTGTTCCACTTCGAATGACTTTCGGTGATGATTTTGTGAAGTTGCGCCTGTGTTACTTCAATTTGTTTATTAAGTTGTTGTATTTTTGTTTATCGAGTTGCGTTTTGTGTTAATTGTTAAGTTCTTGTCTTGCTTATCAAGTTGTATTTGCGTTTGATTTGTATGTCAAGTTCTTTGTTTTGCTTATCGAGTTGTTTTGTTGTCAGTTGGTTCACTACCTGATCGATGCAATTCGATTGTTTAGTTTTCAAAACAAAGTTCAATCTCATTTACATTGTTATGTGATGCGATGTGATGCGATGCTTAGAATGTACAAATGTAACACTTTTTTAATAAAAGAGCTGTTTCATTCCATCATGTTTTCTTTTGCAAAAGTACAGAGTTTTAAAGAGCATAAATCTGCCTGACGCAGTACAATGTGCAAAAACTACTAGCAAAAAGGAAAATAAAGCAACAAAAAAAAAAAACGAAACATCTGGAATCAGCGCCAATCGCCTCAACTGCGGGAATCTCTCCTCGTCCTCTTCCTCGATGAAGGTCCAGGATCACTGCCGTCGGCTCCGCTGCCAGAATCTGAACACGAGCCATCTCCAGCCTCGTCTCCATTCTGAGACGACTCTGACTGTGGGCTCACTGCCTCCTCGTCAGACTCATCATCATCTGGGGCAGGCTCCCGCGAACTGCTCTCCGTACAAGTACGCCTATGTCTACCTCGGCTGTGTATCGACATCCCTCGTCTGGCTCCCCCTGCTGCTCTGGTAGGTGCTGAAGGTCCCGCTGAAGCACCCGCTGTGGTCGGTATCTGGAATGGGGCCTGAAAAGAACAAATTGGCAGATGCATCAGTTATGCTATGCGAAACCGAGTATGGTATCGAATACAGTGTATGATTACAGTATATGAACGCTATGCACAGTGTATGAATACAGAGAGCAGTGTATGATTACAGTGTATGACATGCAGTGTATCAGTGCTGTTAGTGGTATGTGAGTGCAGTGTATCGAGTGTCGTATTGATAATGTAATGCATCAGATCAGTATGGAACAGACTACATAAGGTTTTGAGACTGAGGTTGAAAGAACTTACTAGGATACCATAGATACTTAGCAGGTCCATACTCCTCTGCAGCATCTCCATCACTGAGGCCGATAGCTCCAGAGCCTGCCCAGTATACTCGATGGAAGCCTATAAAAGTGTTGAAGTAATTAGTATTTTGCGGGATACCAAATGAAATGAAGTGATTGTACAGAATGCAAAGTATAGCACATACCGAGGTCGAGCCTCGAACTCCAACGAGCTCATGATCAGCTGGGGGAGGAGCGATCGGAATCTGGTAA
This sequence comes from Camellia granthamiana, assembly GCA_036172215.1. Lineage (NCBI taxonomy): Eukaryota > Viridiplantae > Streptophyta > Magnoliopsida > Ericales > Theaceae > Camellia > Camellia granthamiana. Next base: position 3,838,554 of record CM069905.1, on the reverse strand, counting down.
CTCTCTCCAGCCTGCCCACGGCATGTCACAATGGTGGGCAAGTCTGGCCACTCTGCTCTCCGTCCCCTCTGGGAACCACTCCTGTCACGGGCCTGAGTCGCCCTCGATGCTCCTGCTCCTCCTACTGGGACTACAGGTCTCTCTCTCTCACCTCGGCGAGCACTGGCCAGAGGTCGCATGAGATAAGTCTGGATGAAGTCGGTGTAGTCGCCATCATCTCTGAAAAAGTTGGCATCCCAACCTATCATGAAATCGATCATCTCCTGCGGGGTGTACCTCTCTATATGCCTCATATGGGTGGGAGGTGGCCTCGGGACTATCTGCTTAGGCAAACCAAGGCTCTGTCGCAGGAAGCGCTCACCCAGGTACCACGCTCGGCAGGCCGGACCCTCAAGCAAAACCTGAAATCGGGTAGTCTCCCGAGCGCCCATGTACTGGTCTCTCACTGCGTCAGGCAGCACTGCCCAGGGCTGCCAGGTGATCTGCAAATGACAGGATATACAGGTTGTTATCTGCTATCGAAAGTGCAATATGAAGCAAAGCTCAAATGAACTGTATGGTTTGAAGTACCTCTGCTGCAACTACGGTGTCAAAATATCTGTGGAAGAACAAGAAAGACTCTCGTGGCCTCCACTCACACCTTACGTCATATCTGTGAGAATAGGGAACAACGAGGGGCATCTCCACCTCCAGTTCTGGAGCAAGCCTCGGGAAGTAGGCATACACCCACAACTGCAAAATGTAAAAGGGTAATAATGAGTATGTTTATCAGTAAAGCAGAATACAGATGAAGTAGAAATCAAAGAATGATGTGCAGTGTATCATGCAATGTGTGAAGTGTCTTGTGCAGTGTGTGCAGTGTACAGCCAGTGTAAAGCAGATTGCGTGTATGCAGTGTGTGTGGTGTACAGATAGTGTAAAACAGAATTGTAAAGCAGAAAAGAAAGGTGTACCTCCCAGGCTTGCCATTAGCCTCCTAGCAGGTGCCCGCTCCGGCGAGATGAAGAGCTCATGTATCCGTACAATGTGGCCAGGCCTGCGCCACCCCAGTCATAGCACCAGATCTAGGTCACGTCCACCAGTGCGCTCAACAGATAGAGTCCAACTGTATTCGCCCGGTCGGCAAAGAGAGTAGTGCCCAGCATGAACATAAGGAACCCTCGGGCATACTGCTCAACCTCCTCGCGGGTCGTCAGTGTCTGTATCCTGAACTGGTCCTCGAACCACGAATATTTCACGAACCCTGGTCGGGAGAGAGGTGGACGAACGGTGAGCAAGAAGATCTGGGCAGCATCCCACTCGCCCATATCGGTGTCGAAGGGGATCGAATCACCCCCTACTCTGATGCCAGTGAGCATGGAGAAGTCGAAGGGAGTCATCGTCATCTCCCTCGCTGTAGAAAGGTGGAAGGAATCGGTGGTGTCCCACCACCTCTCCACTAACGCACCTAAGAGAGGCCGACTCGCAATGAGGAGCGAAAGTCCCATGTAGAATATGCCAAAATCGGCTTGATCGACAATTTGGCGAACCTCGTCAGGTAGCTCCATATACCAATCTTGAGCAACGGTGTTCCCATAACCCCGGAAGGCATGGGAATCTCCCTGTGTTCAAAGACAAACAGATGCGAAGCAGTGTCAAAAATACAGTCTTTGAATGTGTTTAGAGTTGATAAAAAATGCAGTGTGTGTGCATATGTTCAAGTTGACACAGAAGTATCATGTATGAATGTGCTCAGGATGAACTAAGCATGCGGTGTACAAGTATGTCTGGGTTAATCAGATGCAGAGTGACATTGGCTATTCGAAGTATATGACCTACATTGCAAAAAGTAGAGGGGAAGAGTACACCTCAGTGGCATCGTAGGACAAATGTAACTCCGACTCGCGTAGCAGGAGCTCCCCTGGCGCACCTCGCGCGAAACTCCTGAACTGGCGAATACTGTCGGGAGGCAACACATGTACCTCGGGCTCGTAAGTCGCCGAGTCGAAGGGCCGAACACTGAGCAGCAAGAGCTCGAACTCGGGATCCATCTCCATCCTTGGAGGAGCCCCACCCTCTGGAATGTCATTCGCCATCTCAAGAAGAGGGAGAAAATGGTCGAAGGTATGGGAAATGGGCAAGAATGCCAAAATCAACCAAAAGTCAACCCCGAGGGGTGAAAAATGGAGGAAAATGACAAGGCTTGGAAGAGGGCATAGAAATCAAGGATAACTTTAGGGAAACAAACCCCAAGTGATGTAAATCAAGAATGTGGCACTAAAATCACTTCTCAATCGGTTCAAAGTGTTCGAAACAATGAGGGTTTCGTGAATCGAAAGTTGTGGAAGGTTGGAAAACTTGTGAAAAAGCTCAGATTGAAGGGAGGAAAACAATCTAAAGAGAGAAGAGAATGGATTTCGGCAAGGGAAAAGTGAAAGTATAGGGTTTGGAACCCTATACTTAAAGACCCGAGGTGAATGGACAAAACTACCCCGAATCTGCCACTTTTGGCCGATCGGCTAAATTGTTGGCTGATCGACTAAATTATTGGCCGATAAGCTCTTTTGATGGCCGACGGATGGCCGATGGCTCTCCTTTGTGGCCGATGGACCTGCAATGCCCTTGTTTGGGGTAGTTCTGTCGTTTGGTACCCTCATCCCTCAAGAAAGTGCAAGAAAATGCACTTTTGAAGCTTAAACGGCCTCTGTGGTGACCTCGAACCGTGTCTTCCATGTGCGGCACTCGAGACACACGAGGTGTATCCTTTTTTTCGTATTCTTTTGTATATTGCAAGATTCGAAAATTCCTTTGAATATGTTGCATTACAGTGTTTTATCATGTTTGCAAGGTGTGCATTTGTTTTACGCCTTTTCACTCTCACATCGAGCATGCCTCATCTCGTTTTGAAGCTGTATCTCAACATTGTGGATAACATGCCTTTACTATGCTTACATTGAATATGGCATCTCTATGTCGTTGCATTGAACATGCGTGTTGTGTTGTCGCTTAGAATATGCATCGTCACGCTTGCCTAGCATATGCATGTTGTGTCAGATATGTATCGACGATTACATTGCTTAGAGCATACATGTTACATTGAACATGCATTTATGTTATTTTGCATAGAATATGCATTTCTCCCTCTTGCATAGAATATGCACCATAATAATGCATGAAGCATACATCACCACTTGTTGCATTATCATGCACGCCTTACTTGCGTTGTTACGCACTCTAGTTGCATTGTCATGCACCACCTTACTTGCGTTGTCACGCACGCTCTACTTGCATGGTTATGCACCTTATCAGTTTTGCATTGTTATGCACGTTTCAATCGCATTGTTATGCACTTTGTACGTGCACTGTTATGCATCTTTCACTTGTATTGCTACACACTTTTCACTTGCATTGCTATGCATCTTGTCACTTGTATTGTGTATGCACGCGTTTATTTCATATTGGAATTGTATCTCGACGTGACGTTGAACATGTGTTGCTACTATATTGTACTTGTTGAGTTTCTTTCTTATACAGATACGATATTGTATGTACGATTCATTTGAGGCTGGTGCAACCAGACGGTATTGTATGTACGGTCTATTCAGAGGAATTCCAGGTAAGACATTTCCTGTCCTTTGAGTTCGTTTTGTTTCGGTTAAGAACACCCGGGTGCACTCGGTGTTCTCGTTGTACCCTTGTTAGAAGCATTGGGACTCACTCCGATGTTTATGCAACCCCTCAGTGCTTGCACTGTTACCCCTTTTCCTCTCTCGTGTGTGATACGCTGAGGGATGCTTCTTTTCCTCTCTTGAGTGTGATACGCTGAGGGATGCTTCTTTCCCCTCTTGCGTGTGATACGCTGAGGGATGCTCCTTTTCCTCTCTTGCGTGTGATACGCTGAGGGATGCTTCTTTCCTCTCTTGCGTGTGATACGCTGAGGGATGCTCCTTTTCCTCTCTTGCATGTGATACGCTGAGGGATGCTCCTTTTCCTCTCTTGCGTGTGATACGCTGAGGGATGATTCTTTCCTCTCTTGCGTGTGATACGCTGAGGGATGCTCCTTTTCCTCTCTTATATTTGGTTCACTTTTTTTTTTCCCTTACTTCCACAAATTTATTCTTAAAGTTTTATCCAAACACAACCTTAATTTCACAATTCTAAGAACCCATTTTAGAGAAATGTGAAAATTCTCTGTGATTTGGAAAAAAATTGGCATCAAGGATAATTTGGGAAGCTAATTAAAAGTTAGCTTTTAACTTTTTAACCCATTTTATCGAGTAATTCTATTTACACATCCTTACTTATCTTAACATACACCATTTACTCAGTTTACACCATACACAAATTAAAAATTTTAATTTTGTCTCAATAAGTTTCAATAATTTTTAGATAATACTAAACTACCATCATCTTCTCCAACAAATCCTGACCCTAACCATTGTCAGCAACCACTGCCTCCCACTGGCGCCGTTCCCTTCTCAGCCTCTCTCAACCCCCCACGACCACTGCCCCTCCCTAGCCTTCTCCTCCTCCCGCCACTGCTTCATTCTCTCCATCGCTGCCCACAGATCGGATCTGTGAAGAACCCAGTTGATCTCAGACTTCACGCCATCGCCGCCACACCTCCGTCGACCATCTCACCCCAGGTCGCCTCTCCTCACTACAACTCGAGTCGCCCTTCTCCACCGCCGACGAAGATCTGAAAACCCTTGGTAGAATGAATTGTGATGGTGGGGAATGCATTGCGATGGCGAGAGAGATAGAGAAAGAGAGAACCCAACTCACCACTCTATTTCTCTCTGTCCAAACCCCCAATTCTTTCTCTCCTCTCTCTTTCTCTCTAAAAGTCAGGGCACCAGCATCTGAGCAGCATAACTCCAAAACGGTCTATGTAATGGATGTCGGACAAGAAGAGAGGAATGCTGTGAAGGTGGTGATGATCGGAAGAGAGGGAGATGACTACCGGTGGTTGGAAATCACAAAGGTTAGAGTTGAGTTGGGAGGGAGAAAGGGAGAGGTGTGTTGGTAATTTGATTGAATGATAGAAATGTAATAAAAAATTTAGAGAAAAGATGTGCACTGAATTAATCAAGTGTGTGGAAATAGAATTTCTCAGTTATATCACCTTTCACATTTTATACACCCAAAATGGCAAAAAAAACTTTTAAAAAAAATCAAAAAAATCATTTTTAATCAAATTTTCAAATCACCCCTATTTTCTTATACTGACTGCAGGCAAGACTGGTCCATAATTTATGTGTTCGTATATTATTACTATATGGTTGACTATTAGCTCCAAAGATTCGTTTTTTACAAGTTAGCCGATTTAAATATTTATTTATAGCTGTAAAAAAGTGTACGAGCACGAAGTAATCTTCTCGTATAATCTTGTTCATCAAGTTTGCACTCCTCTAAACGTCATCGCTTTGCTGCCTGAAAACACAAACGTGAGCTAGCCGGCGGGTGTGTACCGAAAACCCCACCGATGCCTAAGTCAGCAAAATAGACAATAGACACAAAAGCTCTGTGTATTCTAGAGTAAGAATTGGGATTGTGATACCTGTCCATAGGTCTTGTTATGAGCTTTTATAGACTTGGCCTGGTCCAATCCTAGTAGGATTCCAACTCTCCTTATAAGAGTCCTCCTAGGAATCACACACCCTACTTACTACCAACCAAGTGAGATGGTTTGCACAATCCTAGTAGGACTCTACTCTCCTTAGCAAAGTCCTCCTAGAAGTCACACTCCTTATGCTCGGATATACATTCCTGACCGAGCTATCTTATCTCGGTCCCCTGTTATTCGGGCCGTGTGACTGGAAGCCGATCTATCGAATAGCATCCTACTGAGCTACGCACAACTCGGTTCTCTCTATTGACAACATCTCGGTCCAATAAAGGACTACCTTCAGATAGCTAGGTCTAGGCCCTGGCAACCCATCTTTGACCGGCCTAGTGTCTTCTTAGCCCAAGACCGAGCTACACCAGCTCTTATCTCGGCCCATTGTGTGGCCAAACTTCCAAATAAGACTTTTCCTAGCTCGGCCCAATTTGTTTACAAATTACCCTCTCAATTGCCCCTTAATTCCATCTGCGTAGCATAATTGGGATTGTTTTCCTCCAGCCGAGCTAAGAATGCCCAACTCTGCCGAGCTAGAAAAGTCGTTCGATTTCACAACTCGTTCGGCCCCAATAAGTCTTGTCAGTTGCTTAACATGTCTTTCTACTAATCTGGCATGTCTAACACGACGTCATTCCCAGGATACGTGGCATGCCCCCATTATCCTCGTTCTTTGTTACAACCATCATGTACCTCCAAAAAAAATTTTAACAGCCCCGCCTTTTTGCCTTCAACATTTATGTCCTTCGAGTTCGCAATCGTATGGCGAGTCATTCTTTCTGTGTCTCACCAAGCAGACTAACTCGGTTTACACTAACCCTACCAACCTTCCTTGGCCGAGATCCTTATCTCGGCTGAATAATGAAAAAATTGTTGGTCAAGCCTGCCAACCTTCCTGAGCCTAGATCCTTATCTCGACTAGAGGGAAAAAAAGTGTTGGTCAAACTTGCCAACCTGCCTGAGCCTCGATCCTTATCTCGACTAAAGGAAGAAAAAATGTTGGTCAAACCTGCTAACCTTCTTTAGCCTTGATCCTTATCTTGGCTGAAGAACAGGATATGTTTGGCCCAACCTGCCAAACTTCCGTCAGCCTAGATCCTTATCTCGGCTGATGGACTAGATGTTGGTCAAACCTGCGAACCTTCTGAAGCCTAGATCCTTAGCTCGGCTAAAGAATGAAAAAAGTGTTAGTCAAACCTACCAACCTTTTTTGTTGCCCCCCAGTCGGGCAAAGACTTGTTAGAAAGAGTTGGTCAATCCTGCTGTGGACGCGCCCCGAGGGCCGATGCTTTTCCACAGTTCGGACTCAAATTGTCACGGTTCTTAATCTGATCTCACAATGTGCGATGTGAGATTGATAAATCACCAAAGAGTCCAAATCCGGCAAATCGTTTTGGAAAACTGATTTTTAAGAAAGAAGTGCCAAACATGGACTACTTTGCCTAAATATTTTATTTTGGGGGAATTTAGGAAACCCTGACTCGTGCCTAAGGCCACGTGTCCGTCATCACCAAAGTTGCCTCGGCTCGGGAACTTGGGTACGATTGGGGAAGGTCATCTATGAGCACCCCCACTCGCCCGATCAAAGATCGGCCACTACTAAACATGATATCTCGTTTTTAAAAACACATGTGTTCTTATTCTTGTTAATTGGCTAATCTTTACTATATGATGCGCATAGCAAAACAAGTATAGACTAGATCGCCTAACTTGGAACAAAGCATCGCATATCCGTTTGTTTGGAAATGGTTTTGAATTTTGCTACTCGCAAGTAGGCTAAAACACGGATTTCAATGAATTATCCCAATTCAAGCAATCCAACCTTCACCCACAGGCATTCAGGCAGTTATATCACATAAGCAATTAGCCGCATGGCAAGCATGTTGTAATGTTAACACTTACACACATGCAAGATGCTAAATTATAAACACTCACAGTGTACTCCGAGCCAAAACAAGAAACTAATTAAAAATCATGCATGATCCTAGTTTATGTTAAGATTGCTAATGCAACACATGCAAAATGCAACTAGAAATAGGCTCGGCTATTCTAAAATGGCATGTGAGATGCGACAATTCGATACATGTATTCAACTTAGAATTGAAAATACAATGCAGTTAGTATGATGCGCCGAGCCCGGTACATGCAATACAGATGAATGGATGCAAACATGCATAGCATATGGATGCTCATTGAAACGTGCCCCAGAACTAACCATCATAAGCGGTTAAGTAAAAGGGAAAAAGACGTGGGGTTGGAAAACATGCATCACACACACGCACGCTTATTACACAATTGCGCCCTCTCGACGGAGGGACCGAAAGAATAATACAGATTACATAATTAACTAACTAACAAGCTAATTAATTATTACACAACATTTAACTGATTAAACAAATTAATTAAGCTACTAAAGCAGTAAAACAACCTCAGGAAGAGAGATGCATGCATGCTCGGTTGGCTTCGCTCGGAAATCCATTGCCATGTCATGTTGCCTCTGTTTACACTGCTCTGCACCTCTGAAAACTGTGCAAGTCTCAAGGATGCTTCTGAATCACCTTCTGAACACTTTGGGATGTCACCGGCTGAAAATCAAAGCCACCGGCCAAGAGGAACTGGTCATCGACCATTTGTGGGGATCTCGGCCAACAATACATAGCTGGCCGGCACTAAAGATGGCCGACCGGCCATCTCTTCCTACAGAATCCTATTTTTGCTGCAACAGAGGACAAACAGAACATGGCAATGTATTTTCAAAGCAATGTGTGCACAACCACCCTTCCTATCATGTCATGAACTTAAGGAAGTATGGTTCTCGACCCTCGGGCCATCAATCACGCATTTCAATGCATGATGGCCAAATGAGCCAAGTGTGCATTTTAATGTGAAATGAAATGCACACAAAACACATAAAGGATCCCAACCTCTATCATGGTTTATCAAGAAGCAAGGGACGTAAACATGCAAGCAAAACTAGTGCGACATGAGCATGTTAATGGCAATGCCATACAAGGCTAATGGTAACAAGCATGCCAAATGCAATGCAACCTAAACACGCATGCAAACATGCAAAGCATGTGACAACATTCAAGGATAAGCAAGCATGTAACATGTTAATTTGCAAGCATGCAACAACATACAAGGGACAATGCATGCAAACATGTAAAGCAACTTAACAAGAAGCATGCCAAATGCAAGACAACTCAAGCATGCAACAACATGTCATGGATCAAGTATACAACAAGGCACAATTGAACTAGCATGCTACAACATGCAATTTACCAAATATGCAACAAGCATGTGACAACATGCAAGGATAGCATGCAACAACATGCGGGGATAGTCTTAAACCAAAATGGACAGCACTCAAATGGGTCCAAATCAGTAGCCAAAATGATGGAATAAAGGCATGAAATACACATACAAACATGCATGTATAATGGCCTAACACCTAAGCATAGGAGAGCAACTTTCAAGAACACTTAAAAAAGGACAAACATGGGCATGTAACATACATTGTAAGCTCTAAAAGTTTGTGAGGAATGATGTCAAATCGACCAAACAAAGTAAGCAAAGCATGCAAGAAAGGCTAAAGCTTAAGGCTAGCCAAGGGACTCAAGCCATGGCTACATGAAGCAAGCCCCAAAGGGCCAAGGGAACTCAAAACAGTCCCAAGGCAAGTCAAAGTGAGTGCCAAAACATGCTAGAACACAATGCCAAAAACAAGAGGCATGCAAGGCTACAAAAGAGGTGTTACACAACACCTATCAAAACCAAACATGGTATGATTTAAGCAACCAAAATCAGAGTTATGGCATGTTAGAACAAGACCAAAAACACTTTGACATGGCGATCTAGAAGCCTAAACATGGAGGCATACACAATGGTCCATTCATGAGGCATAAAACAACAACTCTTTTAAACATTAAAGAAGTGACAAATGCAAGTATATGAGCACATTACATGGACTGAAATAACATTACAAGTGATGCCAAACCACTGAAATGATCCAAATGGAGCATGCTAATGACTTGAATACTTAAAGCTAACAAGCTAAAATGCATGGTAGCTATTAGGGTGAGCATGGTCCGGATTGGACCGAATTGGGGTAAAACCAGGACCAATCCGTTATCTACGGTTTCTGAAAAATTGGAACCAATCCAATCCGTTTAAATCGTGGAACCAATCCGAACCAATCCATTTAAATACGAATTGGATCGGTTTAGGACCACAGATTCACATAATTAAATAACAAAAATATATATATAACACGTTAATTTCATAAAAATATAAACATAGTGCTATATTAGTTCCACAATAGAAGGGTTTACGTCCACACGCGGCATGCGAGTGGAGAAAGGTTTATGTCCAAACGTGGCACACGAGTGGAGAAGGGTTTACGTCCACACGCGGCACGCGAGTGGAGAAGGGCTTACGTCCAAACGCGGCACGCGAGTGGAGAAAGTTTTACGTCCACACGCGGCACGCGAGTGGAGAAGGGTTTACGTCCACACGCAGCACGCGAGTGGAGAAAGGTTTACGTCCACACGCGGCACGCGAGTGGAGAAAGGTTACGTCCAAATGCGGCGCGCGAGTGGAAAAGGGTTTACGTCCACACGCGGCACGTGAGTGGAGAAAGGGGTACGTCCACACGCGGCACGCGAGTGGAGAAAGGTTTACGTCCAAATGCGGTACGCGAGTGGAGAAAGGTTTATGTCCAAACGCAGCACGCGAGTGGAGAAGGGTTTACGTCCAAACGCGGCACGCGAGTGGAGAAGGGTTTATGTCCACACGCGGCACGCGAATGGAGAAAGGTTTACGTCCAAACGTGGTACGCGAGTGGAGAAAGGGGGTAATAGTTAAACTAAATCGGGACTTCCGTTGAATGAATCGAACATACAATATCGTGCATGTCTGGTTCGTCTGGCCGTGCCAGCTTCAAATGAACCGTACATACAATATTGTGCCTGCAAAAGGAAGAAACTTAACAGGTACAATTTTGTTAGACACATGCATAACAATGCAATTTAAAGTTGCATGACAACGCGAGGAAAGTGTGCATAACAATGCAGGTAGAACATGCGAAACAACGCGAGTTAAAGACGTACATGACAATGTAAATAACAAACGTAACAACGCAAGTTGAGGGTATGCGAAACAACGCGATTTAGAAAAGTTTGCAAAACAATGCAAGTTAGATGAGTTTGCAAAACAATGCAGGTTAGAGGGGCGCAAGACAATGCACATAATCGGACAAAACAATGCCAGTTATAGGGAATGCAAGACAATGCGAATGAAATATGCAACAATGCGAGAGATTGACATGCTTAATAATGCAAATGGAAGATGCATGACAATACGAGCTGTTGAAATGCATGACAATGCAAACGAAAGATGCGTGACAATGCGCGTTGTTGAAATGCATGACAATGCAAATTATTGAAATGCACGAAAAATGCAAATGAGACACGCATGACAATGCATGAACTAAAATGCATGTCAATGCAAATTATTGGAATGCATGACAATGCAAATGAGACACACATGACAATGCATGAACTGAAATACATGACAATGCAAATTATTGGAATGCACAACAATGCAAATGAGACACGCATGATAATGCATGAACTGAAATGCATGTCAATGCAAATTATTGGAATGCACGACAATGCAAATGAGACACGCATGACAATGCATGAACTGAAATGCATGACAATGCAAATTATTGGAATGCACAACAATGCAAATGAGACATGCATGACAATGCATGAACTGAAATGCATGTCAATGCAAATTATTGGAATGCACGACAATGCAAATGAGACACGCATGACAATGCATGAACTGAAATTCATGTCAATGCAAATTATTGGAATGCACAACAATGAAAATGAGACACACATGACAATGCATGAACTGAAATGCATGACAATGCATGAACTGAAATGCACGACAATGCAAATGAGACATGCATGACAATGCAAGTTGTTGATAAGGTGCATGATGATGCGAATGAAACACGTGAAATAACGCGGATGGAGGGGGGGTGCAAGACAATGCGACCCAAGGGAGGTGCATGACAATGCAAGCATGGCATGCACTACAACGCATATAGACGTGCATAACGATGCAAGTGAACAGTGCATAACAATGCAAGTTGTGTGCGCTACAACGCGTGTAGACGTGCATAACGATGCAACTTATGTATGTTTATCATAAGCAAGACAAAACATTGTAATGCAACGCATTTAAAGCAGTTATTAAATCTCGCAAGATACCAAAGGATACGAAAAGGATACACCTTGCGCGTACCGAGCATCGTATACAGAAGACATGGTTCGAGGTCAACATGAAAGCCGGTTAAACTTCAAAAGTCCACTTCCTTGCACTGCCTTGAGAGATGAAGGTCCCAAACCACATAGCTGACCCAACCAAGGGTGTGGGAGGTTCACCGACCACAAGGGGAGGCCACCGGCCATCCATCGGCCACAAAAGGAGCTCATCGGCCAACTATTTAGCCGATTGACTAACAATTTGGCCGATCGGCCAAAAATGGCAATGTCAGGGCAGTTTTGACATTTAGCCAGGGGTCTTTAAATATAGGGCCTCAAACCCTATATTTTCACTTCCTCCTAGCTCGAAAAATCCTCCCCTCTCTCTCTAGGTGATTTTCCGACCTTCAATCTGTGTTTTTCTCTTGTTTTCGACACTTTTCTGTCGTTTGATTCGCGAAACTCTCCCCGTTTCGCACAATTTGAACCGAACAAATCTTGGTTTCGGTGCCCTTTTCTTGGTTTCCACCATTTGGGGTTTGTTTCCCCCGAGTCATACTTCGATCTTCGTGCATTTTCCACACCCCGACCTTTCCTCCCATTTTTCACCCTCTCAGGGTTGACTTTTGGGTTGACTTTTGGCATTCTCGCCTATTTTCCACATTCTCAGCCATTTTTGCACTCTTTCTGAGATGGCAAATGACATACCACAGGGTGGGGCTCCCCCGAAGATGGACATGGATCCCGAGGTCGAGCTCCTACCTCTTCACATCCGGCCGTTCAATCCGGCGACTTACAGGCCGGCGATACATGTGTTGCCTCCTGATGGAATCCTCCACTTCAGGAGCTATGCGCGGGGCGCGCCACTAGAGCTTTTGTTGCGCGAGCCAAAGTCACATCTGTCCTACGGCGTTTTTGAGGTACACTCTTCCCCTGTTTCATTTTTTGCAATGTAGAACACATAACTACGATAGTTGATTCTGTTCTTTAACTGCTTAACTCAGACACACTGATACATCACATGCTGTAGTTCACTGTGAGCACACCCACACCCAACGTCTGTGTAGACTCTGACACATGCACACACACTGCATTCTCAACTGAACGATTTAAACACAAACTGAAACATCATATGCTGTAGTTCACTGTGAGGACACCCACACCCAATATCTGTGTAGACTCTGACACATGCACACACACTGCATTCTCAACTGAACAATTCAAACACACTGATACATCATATACTGTAGTTCACTGTGAGGACGCCCACACCCAATATCTGTTTGAATCTGAAACATGCACACACACTGTATTCTCATCAATTCTGAGCGCATTCAACACTGCATTTGTAACACTGCTTCGCAACTGTTTGTTGTGATCACAGGGAGATTCCCATGCCTTCCGGGGGTATGGGAACACTGCCGCCTGAGGTTGGCACATGGAGCTACCTGACGCGGTTCGTCGTATTGTCGACCAAGCCGGTTTTGGGACTTTCTGCATGGGACTCTCGCACCTCACTGCGAGCAGGCCCTTTCTTGCTGCTTTGGTGGAGAGGTGGTGGGACACCACTGACTCCTTTCACCTTTCTGCACCGGGGAGATGACGATGACTCCCTTTGACTTCTCCATGCTCACAGGCATTGGAGTGGGAGGTGATTCGATCCCCTTTGACACAAATATGGATGAATGGGACGCCGCTCAGCTGTACTTGCGCGGCACTCTGCCACCTCTTGCCCGGGCAGGATTTGTGAGGTATTCATGGTTCGAGGATCACTTCTGGATCCAGGCGCCTACTACCTGGGAGGATCAGGAGCAGTACGCTTGTGGCTTCATCATGTTCCTGCTAGGGACCACGCTCTTCGCCGACCGAGCGAACACCGTCGCCCTCTACCTGCTGAGTGCGCTTGTGGATGTGACACGGATCCGCCGCTACGACTGGGGTGGCGCGAGCTTGGCCACTCTTTATGGATATATGAGCTCTTCCTCTCGCTGCAGCGGACAGTTGCTCGAAGGCTACTGGCGAGCTTGGGAGGTACACCTTCTTTTTCTGTTTTACATTTCTGCTTTACATTATCTGTACTCTATACACTGCACACATGCAGTCTGCTTCACACTGGTTGTACACTGCACACACGGTACACACATAATCCACTTTATTCTACATTCTGCTTTATCTGATAAGCATACTGATGTTTGCTCTGTTGCAGTTGTGGGTATATGCCTATTTCCCGAGGCTTGCCCTAGTGCCAAACGAGGAGGACCCCCTTGGCGTTCCATTCTCTCAACGCTTTGACGTGAGATGTGAGCGGAGGCCACGGGAGTCCTTCATGTTCTTCCGCCGCTACTTTGATACCATTATCGCAGCCGAGGTATGTCAAACATTACAGTTCATTTAAGCTTCGCTTTACATTGTACTCTCAATATCAGTAGATAACAAACTGTGTTTTATTTGCAGATCACCTGGCAGCCTTGGGCCCCGTTGCCTGATGCAGTTCGGGAGCGGTACGCCGGTGCTCGAGAGACTGCCCGATTCAGGGTTCTACTGGAGGGACCGGTTTGCCGCGCTTGGTACTTTGGGGAGCGCTTCTTGCGGCAGACCTTGGGCGTGCTCGAGCAGACAGTTCCAGCACCTCCTCCTACCCACACGAGGCACACTGAGAGGTACACCTTGGAGAAGATGATAAACTATACAATTAGCTAGGACTCTGAGCCCTTCAGGGACGAGGGTGACTATGCCGAGTACATTCAGGCTTATATCATGCGGCCTTTGACTGGTGCTCGTCGAGTTGAGCGAGAGAGGCCAGCAGTGCCAGTAACAGGAGCAGGGGCACCGAGGGCACCTCTGGCCTAAGGTAGGAGTGGCTCCCGGAGGCGACAGGGAGCTGGCTGGCCAGAGCTGCCTACAGCGATCACATGCCGAGGGCAGGGTGGAGAGACTTATCAGATTCCCTTCGCTCCTCCTCCGGCTGATCATGAGCTCGTCGGAGTCTACGGCTCGACCCCGGTATGCACTACCAAACTTTGCATTCTGTATAGTCATTTCAATTCATTTGATATCCCACAGAATACTGATGACTTCAACACTTTTGCAGACTTCCGTCAAGTACACTCGCCAGTCCCTGGAGTTGATAGCCTCAGCGGTAGGGATGTTGCAGCAGTGCATCGACTTGTTGACCATCTACAATATCCTGGTAAGTTCTTTCAACTGCAGTCTCAAACTCCGCCTAATCTATTTCATACATAATCTGATGCATCACACTATCAACATGGCACTTGACACACAGCACTTACGGTACTGATACATTGTAACCCACATACTGCTCACAGCGTTGCTCACGGCATTCATACACTGTACTCACACATTATTTTCGGCATTCACATTCTGCTTTATCTATAACTGATGCATTTGCCATTTGTCCTTTTCAGGCCCCATTCCAGATTCCGGCCGCATGAGGTGCTCCAGCTAGACCATCTGTTCCTGTTCACGGAGGAGGGGAAGTCAGGCAGAGGATGACTATCCATAACCGGCGCAGACATAGGCGCACTCATGCTGAGAGCAGTTCCCAAGAGCCCTTTCTTGATGATTCTTACGAGGAGGCGGCGGCGTCCCAGGGCGAGGCCAGAGACAGCTCAGATTCTAACTATGGAGATGGCGGTGGTGACCTTGGACCCTTGTCCAAAAAGAGGACCAGGACCGACCCCCGTACTTGAGATGACTGATATTGATCCAGACTTTCCGCTGCTCTCTTTTTTTTCTTCTTTGCTTTGTTCAGACATTTGGTTGCTTTTCTCCCTTCTACTTTAATTTTCTTTTTACTGGTATTTTGAGCACATTAAACTGTGGCAGGTTTTACTTTCTCAAAACTATGTACTTTTTGTAAAAGGCATAATGAAATGAAACAGCTGTTTTCTTCAAACAGTGTTACATTTGTACATTTTATGCATTGCATCGCATCGCATCATATTACATAACAATGGGATCGAACGGAAATTGAACATGCATGTGTTACCAGATCAGGTAGTGAACTAACGTAACAAACAAATTAACTCAATAAGCAACAATAAGACCTTGACAAGTTTACAACTCGATAAGCAAAGAGCAACAACTCGATAAACAAAATTGTGACAACTTGATAAACAAATGAGCAACAACTCGATAAACGAATGAGCAACAACTCGATAGAAATGAGCAACAACTCGATAAACGAATGAGCAACAACTCGATAGACAAACGAGCAACAACTCGCTATGCAAACACACACATTTTTTTGTTTTTATGCATGAGGCAGGCAAAGCATATTCTATGCAAAATTCAAAGCAAGCACATTTTACGCAATAGACAGGCATATTATATGCAACATTGAAAGCACATTCTATGTAGTAGGGGGGGCATCAAACATGTACTTTGGTGCCTCCGATTCATCTCTCGGAGGGCTTTGCAACACACTCAGCTCAAAAAGGGTACACCCTGTTTATATTGGCAAGAGATAACATCTGCACGTGAAAACCATAGGTGCTGCTCGGACTACCATTCTGACTTGAAGTAGGCTTACACTTGGGGTCGAGATACACTCATACTCTCAAGAAGGGCAAGGCCTAAGAAGGTGCACCTGAAATGCAATCTCGGAACTCGCTGAAGATGAAACACACTCAAATGCTCCACATTTTCCCTCTTTTCTTTTGCTTTGCAGTCTGTAACCCACATAGCTTCAGATAGGTCCTTGTCTTACTATTCACACTTATCGGGGGTGGACCCTGTAGTTTTATGAAAGAACAAATACTGTTTTGCACAAATGTGGAGAATGGCACAGCACTCTGAGCACAAAACGATTCATCATTTTTTTTTTTTTTTGAATTTGAGAAATGAGAAAAAGTTTTTGACTGGGTATTTGAGCCTACGACTGAACACAGTGCACCACGACTCAACAAAGGAAAACAAAAGGTGAACAACCTAAACACATCGAGAAACACTCGAAACGACTCACAACAAGAATCGAGACAAACAAAACAACGGACACGACACTCAGACGTGTTCCGAAGACAAGGGACCTCTCAGATCATAAGGAGCCAGTTTCTCTAGGTATTGTTTCCCACCCCTTCTCATGTGTGATTCTCACATCACTCAGCCCTCAGGCTTTGCTTTTTCTGAAAAAGCCATTTTCTCACTTTTTATCTCATCACACATCTCTCTATTCTTCAATCTCTCATTTTTTTTTAATCCCTCCCCTGGGTGGTTGATGGATAAACAAGAAGTTGTGGGTTCATGCCCCAACATCATCAGCTCGCAGCTATTTCTTCCGGTGACGTCTAGTCGATGCCCCGGATGAGGGAGTAGGGTATCTTGATCCATTCCGGTTCGTGCTTCGCACTTGGCTTGATACCTCGTTGCTCAGAGGATGAGAGAGCTTTCAGCCCTTTGGTGTTAACTTCAGTTGTGTCTTTTTCTGGCAGGTAGAGTGCCTTTTCTGGCAAGTAGAGTGCCTTTCTGGCAAGTATGTTAACAATGGGGAAAAGACAGAACACCTGACTCAACTGTGCCCCTAGTTCATTGTTTTTGACCATTTTTTTGTTTTTGCTTTTCTATTCTACTAAAACAATTTTGACCAACATGAGAGTTAGATTAACATACTTATTCGATTTTCTATTTGAAATCACGCAAGTTAGGTTATGAGCACTGAAAATTTTCCTTTTTCGGGTCCAAGAAATGGTCCAGTTTTGGAAAAGATGGAATAATTTTCAAGAGAATTAGTCAACTTCATTAAAAATCCTCAAAAACTATTTTTGCAAACGGCCACCGCTCGACGAGCATGGAACCTACTCTTGAGATGTACAACCTCGGATCCATAACAATGGAAAATTGCCTCTTGTCTGAAGGGCATTGCATGGCAACAGAAAGTTGCCCCTTGTTTGAAGTGCACTGCAGCACACTGTAACCAGTTCTCACAACGACGATCACAACCGAACTCTCGGAGCCATTACATGGACACAATTGATTTGGAAGTGTTTATGGCTGGACTTTAGAATGAAGTTGCCTACGTATCCCAAAGATGGGAATCAAGCCTAACGTAGTTCCGGATAAGGTACACTCGGGTATTTTACCTCTCCTTCTACGCTCTAACTAACCTCTCCTTCTACGCTCTAACTTTTGCCAAGGCCGCCCTTCCGGGTTTTCAACCTTGCGAGCTCTGTTTTTCTTTTCTTTTCAATTCTTTTCATTTCTTTTTGTTCTTTTTTTTCATTCTTTGCACTTTTCTCTTTTTTCCTGATTTTTTTTAATTTTCTGCATTTTTCTATTTTTGTTCTTTTTCTTCTTTTTCTTTTGCTCTAACTTTTGCCTGGGTCGCCCTTCTGGGTTTTCGGCCCAGTGAGCCTCTCAAGGGTAAAAGTGTAGCTTTGTCCGTGCCAAATGGTTTTAGGGTCTCGAAGCCATCCGAATCCAGGAGAATGGCTGCTGTCTACTGATGATGTAGAAGTCCATCCAATGGGAGTTGAATTTGCCCCTAGTGTTGTGGATAGGAACTCGGTTGTCCTTTAACAAAACTTTCTTCTTTCTTCCCTTCTGAGATTTGGCATTCTTGTCGATCTTCGTCTTTGACCCTTCGAGTGCATTATCTGACATCTTTTGCCCCTAGTTCGAGGGGTGCTTCTGATCTGGCCAAACAAGCCTCACATTGTGGTTGACCGTTGAACATTCTGAATCCAAGTTCAATTGTTTGAAAGTAAGGGGGGCGAGTCTCGAGGCTGAGAGCAATCCTAAGCTGCACAATCTCAAGAGCGATTCCATACAGGTCTTCGCAAGACGGCGCAAAACATTTTTCGTAATCTTTTAAGAAAGCGACAAATCGCTCGCACTGAAGATAGTGTAGAACCAATCTAGATCAAGCCAAGATCCTTCTCAGTACTCATATTAACAAGCATGATCTCATTCATTAAGGGCTTAGCATGCCTCTCTTTCTCTCAATTGATCAAATTTTGCACAACCCGAGGAATTCCTTCCTCTTCGTTTTCAATACATTACTCAAAAAGTTTTGAAAAACTTAGGTCAATGCAATGATTTCAAGGCACAGAAGGGCAGGTGAAATGTACTGCCGTTTCATTCTAAACTTGCTGGCACAACAGGACCAAAGCAAAGATAAGCACAAAAACATGAAAATCACAGCTGTTTCGTTCAGATTTCCTGGTTGCAACTGGCTCCACAGTAGAGACAAACTCAAAAGAAAGTAAAAGGACAATCACAAAACAAAATAATGATGTCCGAGGTGATACCCTCGGAATCACCCGACTTCTGTACAACAGGATTGACTCGATACAACAAGACAGACCTTAATCAAAAAGACTGACTCAAAACAACGAGACAGACTTGAAATAAAACCACAGAACTGACTCAACACCCAAGTCAGAAAGTACAAAAATTAGCATTCGTAAATGCTCAAAATAGTGCGTGCCAAACGCTACATCTGAGATAAACCGAGCGCCGCCCGCAGGTGGACCAACCCCTAATCACATACTTGTATTATCCTCGAAGTCGACGAACTCAGTGGTGACAGACTTTGCTGAGCTAGGTGGGAGGATGACCCCGTCGTCAAACAGATCCTGTACTTCGTGGCAAAGTCGGAAGAAGTTGTCGGTGGTGTGACCAGCCTATTGATGGTACGCACAGTACTGGGTAGCATCATGTGAGAGAGGGAGATTACTCAGGAGAGGCCGAGGCTCAAGAGGTTTGAGATGACCTTTTTCAGTGAGGACTCGAAGAGCCTTGGACAAAGGCATGTAGAGGGCATGAAAGACCCTGCGGCCTCGGGGCAGATACTTCGAAGCCGGTGGACCTTTGCTGGACGCACTAGCAAAAGGATTGGCAGGTGCTGCCTTGGCTCTCTGTTCTTTTCCAGGTGCAGGGTTAGGATTGAAAGGAACTGTTCAGGTACGACGGTCCCTATCCCGATTTTCCCTTTGGCTTGAACTACTCTCGGTCTGAGCAGGGAAAATGTCATCCGCAGTCTTAGCCACAACTACGAGTACTTGTTGCTTATTCAACCCCCCGGCTTTCAGAGTCTCAACAGCTTGCTGGAGTTGTTCATAGGGATCTGTGTCCGCCTTCATCTTGTTCTTTCCACTAGCCTCAGCTTGGTGGATGGTTTGGGTTGCTACTTCAGTACGAAGCCCCGTTGTCGCCGACATATCATTGCCGGAGCTTGAGATAGCTTCAGGTTGGCTGAGCTCAATTACAATTCACCCCAGTAGCGGGGGCTCCTCTGACATGAAGTTCCCGGCATACGATGTGGTTGGTGGCAGAGCCGACATTCCATAGGCCAGATTAGCCATAGACCTCTCGAGGTCGCCAATCATTCCCATTAACTCAAATGTAGTGGGTTCACGAGCTTGAAACAACTGGGGTTCCCAGATCGGGCGCACGGCAGGTGACCTGGATGGGTGTGGCACTTCAACGTCGGTCTCACCCTGCAAGATGATTCTTTGGTTTAATGCGGCTGCCATAACCACAATTTCCTCTGAATTTTGTGCCATCATAAATCCGCTGAACTGAACGGAGGTGATGCGACCGGTGACTGACGGATCAGATGTCTGCCTTGCTTCAGCGAAGGAGAACACTGGCTGTTCTGAACTAAATCTCTAAAACCCCCCGCCCTGAAAGAGAAAACAGGCAGCATCTCAGCCCAATTTCACCCGAACAGACATAAGCATAGCTGAATAACTATATTCGACCTCTGGTCACTGTTGCCAAATTACTGTCCCAAAACTGAATCTGATACCCGCAGATATAACTGATTCTTAAAACACTGATGCATGCAGGCCTGATACTCAGACTTGCAAACTGATACATGCATTCTTGTAGAGGCCAACTTGAAAAGCACATAACAAGCAAGTAAGAGCCAAAACACCCCTATGTTGGGGTAGGGTTTCCCTGTCCTATTTTGTCAGGAGCTAGGGTTTCACTACACACGTAGCGGTTTCAAACAACCTACAATCGGGTAAGCAACCTGTCATAGTTTGGAATGGTCACTACAGTTTCCGATATGCACTAGGTCGAATGGTCAAAAAGGGTGCCCTGGTAAAAATTGGGGTTTGTGTTCCCATCGTGGCAGAGCCCGCAACCGGTCAGCCTTATGGCACGCTTCTCAAAGCAAGCCTCCGACAAACCGTTCAGGAATAGCATACGGCGAACACAGTATCCTAGGCGCACCAATGCACATGCAATGCAAAGAGACACATAAGTGTAATCAAAACAAGATATCATGAGTTCGAGTCAAGTTCTCTAGCTCCCCAGCAAAGTCGCCAAAAACTGTGGACGCGCCCTGAGGGCCTATGCTTTTCTACAGTTCGAACTCAAATTGTCACGGTTCGTAATCTGATCTCATAATGTGCGATGTGAGATTGATAAATCACCAAAGAGTCCAAATCTGGCAAATCGTTTTGGAAAACTGAATTTTAAGAAAGAACTGTCAAACATAGACTGATTTTCCAAATACAGAGTCGCCACCTAAATATTTTATTTTGGGGGAATTTATGAAACCCTGACTCGTGCCTAAGGCCACGTGTCTGTCATCACCAAAGTTGCCTTGGCTCGGGAACCTGGGTACGATTGGGGAAGGTCATCTATGAGCACCCACACTCGCCCGATCAAAGATCGGCCACTACTAAACATGATATCTTGTTTTTTAAAACACATGCGTTCTTATTCCGGTTAATTGGCTAATCTTTACTACGTGATGCGCACAGCAAAACAAGTATAGACTAGATCGCCTAACTTGGAACAGAGCATCGCATATCCGTTTGTTTGGAAATGGTTTTGAATTTCGCTACTCGGAAGTAGACTAAAACACGGATTTCAATGAATTATCCCAATTCAAGCAATCCAACCTTCACCCACAAGCATTCAGGCAGTTATATCACATAAGCAATTAGCCTCATGGCAAGCATGATGTCATGTTAACACTTACACACATGCAAGATGCTAAAGCATAAACACTCACAGTGTACTCCAAGACAAAATAAGAAACTAATTAGAAATCATGCATGATCCTAGTTCATGTTAAGATGGCTAATGCAACACATGCAAAATGCAACTAGAAATAGGCTCGACTATTCTAAAATGGCATGTGAGATGCGACAATTCGATACATGTATTCAACTTAGAATTGAAAATACAATGCAGATAGTATGATACGCCGAGCCCGGTGCATGCAATACAGATGAATGGATGCAAACACGCATAGCATACGGATGCTAATTGAAACGTGCCCTAGAACTAACCATCATAAGCGGTTAAGTAAAAAGGAGAAAGACGTGGGGTTGGAAAACATGCATCACACATACGCACGCTTATTACACAATTGCGCCCTCTCGACGGAGGGACCGAAAGAATAATACAGATTACATAATTAACTAACTAACAAGCTAATTAATTATTACACAACACTTAACTAATTAAACAAATTAATTAAGCTACTAAAGCAGTAAACAACCTCGGGAAGAGAGATGCATGCATGCTCGGTTGGCTTCTCTCAGAAATCCATTGCCATGTCGTGTTGCCTCTGTTTACACTGCTCTGCACCTCTGAAAACTGTGCAAGTCTCAAGGATGCTTCTGAATCACCTTATGAGCACTTTGGGATGTCACCGGCTGAAAATCAAAGCCACCGGCCAAGAGGAACTAGTCATCGACCATTTGTGGGGATCTCGGCCAACAATACATAGCCGGCCGGCACTGAAGATGGCCAACCGGCCATCTCTTCCTGCAGAATCCTATTTTTGCTGCAACAGAGGACAAACAGAACATGGCAATGTATTTTCAAAGCAATGTGTGCACAACCACCCTTCCTATCATGTCATGAACTCAAGAAAGTATGGTTCTCGACCCTCGGGCCATCAATCACGCATTTCAATGCATGATGGCCAAATGAGCCAAGTGTGCATTTTAATGTCAAATGAAATGCACACAAAACACATAAAGGATCCCAACCTCTATCATGGTTTATCAAGAAGCAAGGGATGTAAACATGCAAGTGAAACTAGTGCGACATCAGCATGTTAATGGCAATGTTGTACAAGGCTAATGGTAACAAGCATGCCAAATGCAATGCAACCTAAACAAGCATGCAAACATGCAAAGCATGTGACAACATTCAAGGATAAGCAAGCATGTAACAACATGTTAATTAGCAAGCAGGCAACAACATGCAAGGGACAATGCATGCAAACATGCAAAGCAACTTAACAAGAAGCATGCCAAATGCAAGACAACTCAAGCATGCAACAACATGTCATAGATTAAGTATACAACAAGGCACAATTGAACTAGCATGCTACAACATGCAATTTACCAAATATGCAACAAGCATGTGACAACATGCAAGGCAAGCATGCAACAACATGCGGGGATGGTCTTAAACCAAAATGGACAGCTCTCAAATGGGTCCAAATTAGTGGCCAAAATGATGGAATAAAGGCATGAAATACACATACAAGCATGCATGTATAATGGCCTAACACCTAAGTATAGGAGAGCAACTTTCAAGAACACTTAAAAAAGGACAAACATGGGCATGTAACATACATTGTAAGCTCTGAAAGTTTGTGAGGAATGATGCCAAATCGACCAAACAAAGTAAGCAAAGCATGCAAGAAAGCCTAAAGCTTAAGGCTAGCCAAGGGACTCAAACCATGGCTACATGAAGCAAGCCCCAAAGGGCCAAGGGAACTCAAAACAGTCCCAAGGCAGGTCAAAGTGAGTCTAAAACATGCAAGGAATGAGGCCAAAACATGCTATAACACAATGCCAAAAACAAGAGGCATGCAAGGCTACAAAAGAGGTGTTACACAACACCTATCAAAATCAAACATGGTATGATTTAAGCAACCAAAATCAGAGTTATGGCATGTTAGAACAAGACCAAAAACACTTTGACATGGCGATCTAGAAGCCTAAACATGGAGGCATACACAATGGTCCATTCATGAGGCATAAAACAACAACTCTTGAAAACATTAAAAAAGTGACAAATGCAAGTATATGAGCACATTACATGGACTAAAATAGCATTACAAGTGATGCCAAACCACTGAAATGATCCAAATGGAGCATGCTAATGACTTGAATATTTAAAGCTAACAAGCTAAAATGCATGGTAGCTATACAAAGCATGGCATACATGGTTGAAACAACTCAAATCAGAGCTCTAGCATGGTAAAATTGGACTAGAAGCTTCATGAAGTTAAGCCAAAATCATGCTAAAATGGCATGTTACAACATGATGCATATTAGGCCAAATCATGGGATTACAAGACAAGTACATGAAGCATGCATGGTATGTCTAAACCAAGTCAAAACAGTGCTATATCATGGCAAAACAAAGCCTAATATTTACTGAAATGAAGCTAAAACATGCCAAGCACACATGCTACAAACATAAGCCATTTATGCAAACATTCAAGACAACAAGGAGAGGGGATGACCCTCCCCTATTTAAGACACCAAAACCACCTCTCCACCACTGAAAATCCTCTGGATTTCAGTGGTAGAGAGGTCATGCAAAGCTAAGAACAATGGCCAAAAGGGATGGCCTAAAACAAGGCCTAACAAGGCCTAAGAGAGGGGAAACAACCCCAAACCTCAAAGAGACCTTAAACAAAGTTCTAAAGAAAGAAAAATTAGAACTTTTATCAGTTATAAACTAAGCTCAAAACAATAAGCAAGAAGGGTTAAAAGCTTAAACAAGAAAGGGGTATCTAAAGCAAGTTTGCTCACCCTTGTAGAACTTCTTCAAGAACAAAGCTCCAGCAAGTTTTCTGAGTTCAAACCAACCCAAGAACACTGAAATCAGCCTCCTAGCACCTCAGCAACCAAGGATGGTGTTCTAGTGTGTGTTTGTGTACAATAGTAAGACAATACTACTCTTTTAGACACAAAACAAAGCTAAACAAAGAAGAATAGATACAACACTATATCTATCCTCTTAAGAACAATTTTTCTAAACCCTAGAGGAGGGAGGAGAGGCTCGCTCGTTATAGAAGTTTAACTTGTAAAGCTTCCAAGAGAAGCTAAGCAAAGGGCAAATATCTGCATAAAGCAGATGAACAGGGTTCGGCCACCAAAAATGGCCGATCGACCAACATAAGTGTTGGCTGACCAAATATAGTGCGACCGGCCAACACTCTTGGCCGATGGCAAGAAAAAGGGGCCGATGGCATCATGCCCTGGCTGGTGGGTTGAGGGGATGGCAAACAAGCCACCCTCTTCCTTTGGAAGCAAAAACACAAGTGTTTGGTCCACAACCAAGCACAAAACAGACAAGTTGAGAGATCTTGAGGCAAGGCGCGTAGCCGAGACCTCCGAGAACTCAAAATGAACACGAGCATAGATGATCATCGAGTGTTCAAATGATGACGTCCAAGTCTTGAGGACGGTCAAAAATGGGGTGTCTACACCTGCCAACCCACTTTGCCCCCAGTTGGGCAAAGATTTTTTACTTGGTTGGTCCTTCGTGTTAACTTTTGCTGAGGGTGTTTTTTCCGACATCGTTGTTTGTATCAGACTCTACCTTGGTGCGCATCCCATCTTCCTCTACCAAGATGTGTTGGTGCACTCTTGACCGAGCTATCTTATCTTGGTGAGCATCCCATCTTCCTTATGCTCGGATATACATTCCTGACCGAGCTATCTTATCTCGGTCCCCTATTATTCGGGCCGTGTGACCAGAAGCCGATCTATCGAATAGCATCCTGCTGAGCTACGCACAACTCGATTCTCTCTATTGACAACATCTCGGTCCAATAAAGGACTACCTTCAGATAGCTAGGTCTAGGCCCTGGTAACCCATCTCTGACCGGCCTACTGTCTTCTTCACCCAAGACCGAGCTACACCAGCTCTTATCACGGCCCATTGTGTGGCCAAACTTCCAAAGAAGACTTTTCCTAGCTCGGCCCAATTTGTTTACAAATTACCCTCTCAATTGCCCCTTAATTCCATCTGCGTAGCATGATTGGGATTATTTTCCTCCAGCCGAGCTAAGAATGCCCAACTCTGCCGAGCTAGAAAAGTCGTTCGATTTCACAACTCGTTCGGCCCCAAGAAGTCTTGTCAGTTGCTTAACATGTCCTTCTACTAATCTGGCATGTCTAACACGACATCATTCCCGAGATACGTGGCATGCCCCCATTATCCTCGTTGTTTTGTTACAACCGTCATGTACCTCCAAAAAAAAATTTTAACAGCCCCGCCTTTTTGCCTTCAACATTTATGTCCTTCGAGTTCGCAATCGTATGGCAAGTCGTTCTTTCTGTGTCTCACCAAGCAGACTAACTCGGTTTACACTAACCCTACCAACCTTCCTTGGCCGAGATACTTATCTCGGCTGAATAATGAAAAAATTGTTAGTCAAACCTACCAACCTTCCCGAGCCTAGATCCTTATCTTGGCTAGAGGGAAGAAAAGTGTTGGTCAAACCTGCTAACCTTCTTCAGCCTTGATCCTTATCTTGGCTGAAGAACAGGATATGTTTGGCCCAACCTGCCAAACGTCCGTCAGCCTAGATCCTTATCTCGGCTGATGGACTAAATGTTGGTCAAACCTGCTAACTTTCTTCAGCCTTGATCCTTATCTTGGCTGAAGAACAGGATATGTTCGGCCCAACCTGCCAAACTTCCGTCAGCCCAAATCCTTATCTCGGCTGATAGACTAGAAGTTGGTCAAACCTGTTAACCTTCTTCAGCCTTGATCCTTATCTCGGCTGAAGAACAGGATATGTTTGGCCCAACCTGCCAAACTTCCGTCAGCCTAGATCCTTATCTCGGCTGATGGACTAGATGTTGGTCAAACCTGCCAACCTTCTGAAGCCTAGATCCTTATCTCGGCTAAAGAATGAAAAAAGTGTTAGTCAAACCTACCAACCTTTTTTGTTGCCCCCCAGTCGAGCAAAGACTTGTTAGAAAGAGTTGGTCAATCCTGCCAACCCACTTCGCCCCCAGTTGGGCAAAGATTTTTTACTTGGTTGGTCCTTCGTGTTAACTTTTGCTAGGGGTGTTTTGTCCGACATCGTTGTTTGTATCGGACTCTACCTTGATGCGCATCCCATCTTCCTCTACCAAGATGTGTTGGTACACTCTCTTCATCAAGGCTTCCATAGTAAGAGGCGGCGTCATTGTCATTGAATCCCTCAATTTATTATCAGCTGGCAAACCTCGTTTGTACTGTGCGATAGCTAGGTTTGTGGGGCAATCTCCAATCTGATTAAAAGTCTCCCAATACCAGTTATTGTAAGACCTCAATGTTTCTTTCTCACCCATGTCTATAGAGAGAAACTGGTCAATCTCCGCTGGCGTCTTGGTGTTCGTTCTGAATCTGGTCACAAATGCCTCTACTAGTTGCATCCATGAAGCTATGCTACCTTCTAGCAACCTTTCAAACCATGTTAAACCCGGGTCACCAAGGCTGGAAGGAAATATGATACACATTAGAGCCTCGTTTCGCCAATACACCGCCATAACTTGGCGGAAATGGCTCAAGTGCATGTAGGGGTCTGACTTTCCCTCATAAATAGTAAATTTAGGGTGGTGGAAGCCGGAGGGTAATGGTGCGTTCTCTATCACCAGAATGAACGGCGAGCTCTGTAACCTTGCTAGTACTTTATCTACTAGTTCGTATGCAAGGTGCGGTATTGGCATTCCTACCTCGACACTCCCATGTGTTCTAGGAGCCAACCGTCGTAGTGCGGAGACTCTGCGGGGGTCGCGAGCCTGAGTGTCTTCTCTTCTTCGAGCCCTTTCCTCAAGCAATGTCCGCAGGTCCGCCGACCTAGGCAACTCCGTGTGCCTAGATGTCGTTTGGTGTAAATGTGAGAACCGATAACTGCTTCCTTCTGTGTAAGACCTTTCAGCCCTCGTCCTCTCAGACCTGGAGTAATGAGTCCTGGAAGTCCTCGATTGTGTATTGCTTGACCTGAGGCTTCTACTTTTAGCTTGTGATGGTGTGACTTATCTGTCACGATCTTCTGAGCGGTGAAGGTGCGCCTTGCTCTTGCCCACCTCTTCTTCTGTTGCCCCTTTGCCCTTTATCTGGCGCTTCAAAGTCTCTATTTCAGCCGCCATCCTCCATATCAATTCATCTTGCTCCCTTACCCGATCTTCTAGAAGTTGAGGATCCAACCTTCGCCTCTGCCTTTTAGGGCCTCGGGAGCGACGAGGACTGGAGCCCCGTCTTTCACGAGTATCCCTCCGTTCTGTCGCTGGGGATCTAATTCTGCCATGGGCGGGATAAAAGGTAAGCCTTCACGCCTCCCGCCCCCTTCCGGGGTTTGCCCATCAATAGCAGAGTGTGGCAAGTCTTCATTGTGCACCATAGAATTTAACTAAAGAGAAAACTCAATCAAAAGGTATGTTCTTTGTGATCTTTCCCACAGACGGCGCCAATTGTACAAGCACGAAATAATCTTTTCATATAATCATGTTGATCAAGTTTGCACTCCTCCAAACGTCGTCGCTTTGCTGCCTGAAAACACAAACGTGAGCTAGCCGGCGGGTGTGTACCGGAAACCCCTCCGATGCCTAAGTCAGCAAAATAGACAATAGACACAAAAGCTCTGTGTATTCTAGAGTACGAATTGGGATTGTGATACCTGTCCATAGGTCCTGCTATGAGCTTTTATAGACTTGGCCTGGCCTAATCCTAGTAGGATTTTAACTCTCCTTATAAATAAGAGTCCTCCTAGGAACCACACACCTTACTCACTACCAACCAAGTGAGATGGTTTGCACAATCCTAGTAGGACTCTACTCTCCTTAGCAGAGTCCTCCTAGAAGTCACACTGCTTATACTCGGATATACATTCCTGACCGAGCTACCTTATCTCGGTCCCCTGTCATTCGGGCCGTGTGACCGGAAGCCGATCTATCGAATAGCATCCTGCTGAGCTACGCACAGCTCGGTTCTCTCTATTGACAACATCTCGGTCCAATAAAGGACTACCTTCAGATAGCTAGGTCTAGGCCCTGGCAACCCATCTCTGACCGGCCTAGTGTCTTCTTAGCCCAAGACCGAGCTACACCAGCTCTTATCTCGGCCCATTGTGTGGCCAAACTTCCAAAGAAGACTTTTCCTAACTCGGCCCAATTTGTTTACAAATAACCCTCTCAAAAAGGTAGCAAGTTAGGTTGTTATTTATCACCTCCTACAAAACAAAGCAGAAAATAAATTTGTTCCATGCTAATGAATTTTATTGACTAAATCTTTACGGAAGAAGTTTTGAATTAGGAATTTTTTTGAAAAGTCATCATTAATGATTAAACGTCCTCACAAAAATTATTGGTCAAAAAATCATAATGAAAATGATAAGTAATTTTTTTTTTCTCTCTTTTCTACTAGATTAGTTTTTAGTTTTTTGAGAAAATAAAATTTTAAATTTAAAAACTCACCAAACAGGGTAAGTGTTTGTGGGAACTAACTCTAGATCTATATAAACAACAATATCTACATGGGTAGTTTGGCTGCGAATTGTGCTAAACTGAATTAAATAATCTATAATCATAATCTAAATCAATACTTCCTCAGTTTTATGATAATCATTTTCTTTTACCTTATTAAAGCTACTTGTATTGTTCAATCTATACTGAGAGTTACATCGAATGGTCTTATACAAATCACAAAATAAAATAAAATATATATATATAAAAAAACCCCATAAATAGCTTATTTAAGATGAATCAAACAAAATCATTATTTTTTAAAGAATATCATCAATGAGACTGAGCTTTTTCCATAAATCTAGAAGTTCAAAAAAATGAAATTAATAAAACAGGATACGGTTACTATGGTAATTTTGCACGCATAGGTTTTCCAAAGTCTGAATTGATAACTACATTTCCTAGAACTGGTCTTGGTGGCCAACTCCAACCACACTCTCTATTTTTCACTAGCTAAAATATAAAAAAAGTACACTCTTTATTTTACCTAATTACTTTAGCTATTGTCTTCTCCAACCACGCTCTTTATTTTAACTAATCATTTAAACTAACTTAATTAATTTTTAAAATAAAAAAATACTAATTGTTAATATTTTACTAATATAAATTTGCAATAATAATAAATTTGCCCATACAAACATACAAAACCTGTAGAATGAGGAAAAAAAAATACAAAATAAGTTATTTCGTAATTCATCAAACATAATTGAAAGAACAAATAAAATTGCTACACACACACACACACACACACACACACACACATATAATATATAAAATCCCAAATCTAAGACATAAATATACAAAAATCTAAAATATATACATACATAATTGTTTGGAGAGCCTATAGGGCTCTTCAATTGTAGCCACCAAAAAAATAGGATGGCAAAATAGCTAGCCCATTAGAGCTCAAAATTAGACTTACATTGGCTAAAATACCTAACAAGCCTTGTTTAACTATCCCCTTGGAGATAGCGCTTATTGTTATTGCCCGAGCCCAAGATATCTCACCTATAAATACAGGTATCATCACCTTACCTAAATATCACCCAAAAAACATACAACAAATTATAATCACCACTTCTATTACTACACAAAGAGTTATGGGTTCTCACAGCTTCTCTCTCATTGCCAGCTTTCTCTTGCTTTCTCTTGCAACCGCAGCTTTCTCGTCAACACTGTCACCTTGTTACTACCACAAAACATGTCCCCAAGCTTTACCCACTATCAAAAGAGTTGCGGAGGATGTTGTGAGGCAAGAGCACCGCATGGGCGCTTCCTTCCTCCACCTGCACTTCCATGACTGTTTTGTTCAAGTATGACACTATCCAACTCTTTTCTTTTCAAAATTTTCGGTAATTACTTTTGATGGCATAGTACTTGATAATACTTGATATAATCAATTTTGATAACTAAACTAATAGAGACTTGGTGTGATTCTAATGCAGGGTTGTGATGCTTCTATTCTACTGGACAAAACCTCCACCATTGACAGTGAGAAGATTACACCTGCTAACAATAATTCTGCTAGAGGCTTTGAAGGCCCCGTTTGGTAGAGCTGTGGGAAAGTAATTATAACTTATACCTTAATAGCTTATAGCTTATAGTTTATAACTGTGAACATAAGCTGATTTTTGACTTATAAATTAAGCTTCTCCTCCCCCACTCAAAGAATAAGTTGATTTTTGACTTACAAAAAGCTATAAGCTGTATTGTTAAGCTGAACCAAACACATCAAAATAGCTTAAATTAAGCTAAAAGCTGAAATAAGCTAGAAATAAGCCCTACCAAACAGGGCCGAAGTCATTGACAGAATCAATTCGGAGGTTGACAAGGCATGTGGGCGCCCTATGGTGTCGTGTGCTGATATTTTGGCAGTTGCAGCTCGCGACTCTGTGGTTGCGATACGTTATTATATGCTTTCAATAATGTTATAGTGATCACAAAATTATAACTAGGGAAAATTATTTATAAGTCCTATTAGGAAGACTTATACTACATATGGTCCTACTAAAAAACTTATATTCCCATAAGTCCTGTGTGAAGTTTGTTAATACATTTACCCTCAATATTAGTTGTTAATATCATAAATAATGGTAAA
Source organism: Camellia granthamiana (assembly GCA_036172215.1). NCBI lineage: Eukaryota > Viridiplantae > Streptophyta > Magnoliopsida > Ericales > Theaceae > Camellia > Camellia granthamiana. Next base: position 3,807,111 of record CM069905.1, on the reverse strand, counting down.
ACCATATATAGGAAATTGAATGTTATCATAGATTAAGTTTACGAAACGTAACGTGACACCTATATAAACGTAACGTAACGTGACCACATCAGATGGGACATTACATAAATGTAACGTGACGTGACACCTACATAAACGTAACATAACGTGACACCTACATAAACGTAACGTAACGTGTCACGTTACGTTTCGCAAACTTACTAGGTTTTTTATTTTTTTAATTGAATGTGAAAATATTACTTTCTATGGTAACATTCAATTTCTTATATATGTTTTTGCTATTATAGTGTATAATAGTATATTAATACCATTTATTTACAACTCATAGGATCTTGTGGAATACATTCCTATCTAAATAGGACTTGAAACTCTATAAGAAATTACACAAGACTTAACATAGTATAAGTGTCCGAAATAGGACTTATAAATAAGTCTCCCTTATAACTACATAAAATCTGATCACAAATTGTATCTGATTCTGTGATTAAATTTTATTATTATTTTTTTTTATCAACATATTTGTGTGCCAAAACATGTCTTGTTTTACAAACAGCTTGGGGGACCAACATGGAATGTGCAACTAGGGAGAAGAGACTCAACCACGGCCAGTAGGACTAAAGCCAAAAAGGACCTTCCCTCACCATTGATGGACCTCCCTACACTCATCAAAAACTTCAAAAATAAAGGCCTTGACGCCAAGGACCTTGTAGCTCTCTCTGGTGGCCACTCCATTGGGTTTGCACAGTGTTTTACCTTCAGGAAACATATTTATGAAGAATCCAACATCAACCCTACCTTTGCGCATGATCGCCAATCTAGATGCCTGAAAAACGATAGGAACTCAAACCTAGCCCCTCTGGACCCAACAGCTGCCATTTTCGACACCAAGTATTTCTCCAACTTAATGAAGAAGAAGGGACTTTTGCATTCTGATCAAGAACTGTATAATAGTGGTGAGACAGATCAGTTGGTGAAGAGCTATAGCACTGATGTTTGGTCATTCTGGAATGATTTTTCTAAGTCTATGATTAAGATGGGTGTTAGCAGGTATTTTAATATTATAATGTGTCATAGGTTGGTTTTCTTTTCTTTTCTACCAAGTTTATTTACCATTCAAGTCTTTGCCAAGTCTTGGTCCAGTCTCCCCATTCTTATCCACATCCAGTCTTCCTAGTCTTCCAAGATAAGTCTTCGCCAAGTCTTATCCTTTCAAGTCTTCCAAGTCTTCCTTTTCTTATCCACCAAAGAAGACCCTCCTAGCTTTTTCTCCTATATATATTGAGTTGTGTCCTATCTTGAGAAATACGAGAAGAAGTTTTGGTTGCTTTTATTATGTCTTGTGTGAGATTATCAGGCAAATAAAAAAGGGTGTATGTGATAAAGCTTTGGGTTCAACCAATTGTACAGTATTGGTTAACCATACGACTTAGTCGGGCTATCGTATCCTGGGGGGAACAAGTCAAGGTTTTTTCTGCTGCACCGGTGTGAGGCTTTGCCTAACCGCAGAGGGCTTGAATCTCCTTAAAGAGAGCGAATTTCCCGCGCCTCAGCCCTTACAATAGTTATTGTAATTTTTATTATTCTTATTTTCTGGTGTTTTATTTGTGATTATCACCAACAATTTTAAGGAGATTCAAATAGCGAAAATCCATGGAGCCAGTACTAGAGAAGCCCAACGAGAATACCGGCGATCTCAACAAGCCCTTCCGGTTCAAGGGAGCTCATTTCAAGAGATGGAAAGGCAATGTGCTTTTCCACCTCAGTCTCCTCAAGGTGACCTATATCCTGACCGAGAAAAATCCAAACAAAGCCCCCACTGAAGAGATGACCGACGAGGAGTATGCTGCTCATCTTGAAAAAATCGAGAAATACAACACAGATGAGTATAAATGTCGATACTATCTTTTGAATTGTCTTTCAGATCAATTTTATGATTATTATGATACTACTTACACCACTGCCAAGAAAATTTGGAAAGCCTTGCAGAACAAATATGACACTGAAGAGGCAGGCGCTAAAAAATATGCTACAAGTCGTTTTTTCCGCTATCAGATGATAGATGGAAAATCAGTGGTGGAGCAAGTTCAAGATTTTCAGATGTTAGTAGCTGAAGTTAGATTTGAAGGCATCAAAATTGGAGACAATCTTGTTGTAGCAGGTATTGTTGACAAACTACCATCATCTTGGAGGGAGTTCCAGAAATCAATGCGCCACAAGAAAAAAGAGACATCCTTGGAGACTCTAATCACACGGATTCGGGTGGAGGAGGAAGCACGAGGACAAGATGTGCTTATGACACAAGAGCATTCCACTGCAAAGGTAAATTTAACTTCTGGAAATACTTTACCTAAAGGTCGATTTCATAAAAATAGTCACTTGAAGCCAGTTAAGAAAATCTGGAAAAATACTAGAAGGCCATAAAATAAAAATTACCCGAGGCAAAAGAAATGGAACGAAGAACCCCTTTTGCAAGATCTAACAAATGTGACATGTTTTGTGTGTGGCAAAAGTGGGCATATTGCTCGAACTTGCAAATTTTGGAAACCACAGTCTCGACCACAGGCTAATGTTACCAAGGAACCATTTGTGGCTATGATTACAGATATTTTTATGGTTCAATCTGTGGAAGGGTGGTGGGCAGACTCTGGTGCCAATAAGCATGTCTGCTATGATAAAGATTGGTTCAAAGATTTCACTCCTTTTAATGAGGAGATGACTGTTATGCTTGGTGACTCCAGTTTAACCAAGGTGCTCGGGTGTGGGGATGTTGAGCTAAATTTTACCTCTGGACGTGTACTTGTTTTAAAAGATGTGTTGTACACACCGTCCATGAGGAAAAATTTGATGTCAAGTTATTTGCTCAACAAAGCTGGTTTCAAGCAGACTATTGAATCTGACCAATATGTAATCACTAAAAAAGGCATATTTGTGGGGAAAGGGTATGCCTGTGATGGAATGTTTAAATTAAATGTTGAGAATAAGAAAGCACATGTTTCTATTTACATGCTGTCTTCTATGAATTTTTGGCATACTCGTCTGTGTCATATTAATAGCCAATATGTGGGAGTCATGAGTAGTTTAGGATTAATTCCCAGAATAACAAATAAGTTTGAAAAATGTGAAGTTTGCAGTCAAGCAAAAATAACTAAAAGGCCTCATAAAAGTGTGGTGAGAAATACTGAATTGTTAGAGCTAATTCACACTGATTTATGTGAATTTGAAGGAATTTTAACACGTGGTGGAAATAGATATTTTATCACTTTTATTGATGATTTTTCAAAATACACTTATGTCTACTTGTTAAAAAATAAAAGTGATGCTTTTGAAAAATTTAAAGAATTCCTTCTTGAAGTTGAAAATCAATTCAGTAAAAAGATTAAAAGATATAGAAGTGATAGAGGCCGGGAGTATGAATCTTTTGGATTCAACTCGTTTGCTCAGTCTTTGGGAATAATCCATGAAACTACTCCACCATATTCACCTGCGTCGAATGGTGTAATAGAAAGGAAAATAAGAACTTTAACTGATTTAACAAATGCTATACTAATTGAAGCAGGTGCTCCTTCAAATTTGTGGGGAGAAGCAATTTTAACTGCATGTTATGTCATGAATAGAGTGCCACATAAAAAAACAAAAGTTACACCTTTTGAGTTGTGGAAAAGGCATAAGCCAAATTTAAGATATTTGAGGGTTTGGGGTTGTCTAGTTTTTGTTAGACTGGTGGACCCAAAAAGACCTAAATTAGGTGTGAAAGCTGCCACTTGTGCTTTTCTTGGATATGCAACAAATAGTACAGCCTATAGATTTTTTGATATTGAAAACAAAATAATTTTTGAATCAGGTGATGCAATTTTTCATGAAGAAAATTTTCCTTTTAAATCTAAAAATGGTGGGGGTCAAAATTATCAAGAAAATATTTTATCTGAAACCGGTTCCTCTACTCCTCTTTTACAAAACCAAGATACTGTAGTTTTTGAACCAAGAAAGAGTAAAAGAGCCAAATTAGAAAAAGATTTTGGCCCTGATTATCATGTTTTTAATGTGGAGGAAACTCCATTAACTTTACAAGAAGCTTTGGCATCTCCTGACTCTGTTTTTTGGAACGAGGCTGTAAATGATGAGATGGAATCATTATTATCCAATAAAACTTGGGTATTAATAGATTTACCACAAGATTGTAAAATTATTGGCTGTAAATGGGTTTTGAGAAAAAAACTTAAACCGGATGGAACTATTGATAAATATAAAGCAAGGCTTGTTGCAAAAAGTTTTAAACAACAAGCAAATCTTGACTTTTTTGATACATTTTCTCCAGTTACTAGAGTTATATCCATTAGATTATTAATTGCAGTGGCTGCAATTCATGATCTAAATATTCATCAAATGGATGTTAAAACAGCCTTTTTAAATGGAGATCTGGGTGAAGAAATCTATATGGATCAACCTAAGGGTTTTGTGGAACCCGGTCAAGAAAACAAAGTGTGCAAGCTAGTTAAATCCCTATATGGCTTAAAACAGGCCCCTAAATAGTGGCATGAGAAATTTGATTCCTGCATGATTGAGAATGGCTATAAAACGAATGAATGTGATAAATGCATTTACTATAAATCTGAAGAGAATTCACATGTCATTATTAGCCTTTATGTGGATGATCTACTTATATTTAGCTCTTATTTCCATATCATCGTGGAAACTAAAAATATGCTTAGTAGCCATTCTGATATGAAAGATCTTGGTGAGGCTAATTATATTTTGGGAATGAAAATTATCAAAACCTGTGATGGTATATTTCTTGATCAGTTGCATTATGTTGAGAAAATATAATTTTTATAACTGCAAGCACGTTCTTACTCATTTTGATCCTCATGTGCGTTTATTTCCTGTTGAAAATGATGAGGATGTAATTAACCAAAAGGAATATGCTAGTATGATTGGTAGCTTGCGTTATGCGACTGACTGTACTAGACTTGACATTGCATATGCAGTTGGAGTACTTAGCAGGTTTACGAGCAAGCCTAGCAGTGATCACTGGCTAGCCATTAAGCGTATTATGAAATATTTATCTAGTGCCATAAAATATGGCTTGTTTTATAATAAGTATCCTGCAGTACTTGAAGTTTACAGTGATGCCGATTGGAATACCTTGTCAGGTGATTCATTATCAACCACTGGTTACTTATTTACATTGGGAGGTGGTGTTATAAGTTGGAAATCGAAAAAACAAACCATTATTGCTAATTCAACAATGGAGGCTGAGCTTATTGCTTTAGCTACAGCTAGTGAAGAAGCAAATTGGTTAAGAGATTTGTTAAATGAAATCTCTTGTTAGGAAAAACCGATTCCACCTATATTGATTCATTGTGATAGCACCGCGGGAATTGGTCGAGTTAATAACCGTTATTATAACGGTAAATCCAGACTTATCAGAGGAAAACATAGTACTGTGAGATCTTATATGAATAATAGCATCATAAATGTGGATTATATTAAATCTGGTGATAATCTTGCAGATCCATTAACTAAGGCCTTAGTAAGAGATAGAGTCTGGAATACATCGAGGGAGATGGGGTTGAAGCCCATTGAATATAGTAGGAGCCATGTATGAGGATACTCAACCCAGGGACTAGAAATCCTGTAATTGGGTTCAATGAGAAAAACGATCATATGATGGCCGTGAGAAATGCGCTAAATAACTTTTTACCCATCCCTATGATGTAAGTGCATTTATCCTGTAACGTTGTAGAGGTTGAGTTATTAAAAAAACTCTTAATGAATTTATGTAGCTTTTATTGAGTGGGGTGTCATAGTTACAGGAGCACCCTTGACAGAATTCACCTATGTGAGTGTGGTAGTGGGGCCGCTACCTATGAGATTTGGGCTAATTCTCAAACACACTCATGAATCCTGGGATCGCACAAGGCCGTAATGTGCTAGCTTTTAAAGCTTTTGTGAACACTTGGAATATTATGTGTGTGCAATAATTATTTATTTCTCTTAAGTAGTCATAGTTCAATGCTGAGCATACTATTGGCTCTGGAGTAGATATTATTGTTTCACTAATGGAGGTTCAATGCAGAGCACACCTACCATGATGCATAATATCCTTATTTGCCTAATAATCTCAATTTTTGTTACCTATAATATTAAAATAGATAGGGGAATGTTAGCAGGTATTTTAATATTATAATGTGTCATAGGTTGGTTTTCTTTTCTTTTCTACCAAGTTTACTTACCATTCAAGTCTTTGCCAAGTCTTGGTCCAGTCACCCCATTCTTATCCACATCTAGTCTTCCTAGTCTTCCAAGATAAGTCTTCGCCAAGTCTTATCCTTTCAAGTCTTCCAAGTCTTTCTTTTCTTATCCACCAAGGAAGACCCTCCTAGCTTTTTCTCCTATATATATTGAGCTATGTCCTATCTTGAAAAATACGAGAAGAAGTTTTGGTTGCTTTTATTATGTCTTGTGTGAGATTATCAGACAAATAAAAAAGGGTGTATGTGATAAAGTTTTGAGTTCAACCAATTGTGCAGTATTGGTTAACCATACGACTTAGTCGAGCTATTGTATCCTGGGGAGAACAAGTCAAGGTTTTTTCTGTTGCACCAGTGTGAGGCTTTGCCTAACCGCAGAGGGCTTGAATCTCCTTAAAGAGAGCGAATTTTCCGCGCCTCAACCCTTATAATAGTTATTGTAATTTTTATTATTCTTATTTTCTGGTGTTTTATTTGTGATTATCACCAACAATGGGTAATATAAAACCATTAACTGGGTAGAAAGGCCAGATTAGAACAAACTGCAGGCGGGTCAACTAATGTTTTTAGAGTCAATTGTGTTTTTTTTGTTTTTTTTTTTTGGGTTTAAAACAACATTAAATATTTAAGAAAACAATTTGTTGGGTAATAAGTTTCTTTTTCTTTTTCCCTTCCATGAGAAAGTAGAAGGAAGAGATCGTGTATGTAAGATTATTTTTAGGAGGATTTGTTTGTTCAAGGCAATGTTTGTAATGAATGTATGTGATAAACAATTGTATAAAATATATTTTTTTTTTCTTAATTCTTAATAAGATTGTTAGGATTTATTCATTTTTTTTTTTCTCTCTCTAAACATGAAAAAAAAAAAAAAAAAAAAAAAAGAAGTTAGTACACATTTCGACATATATAAACAAAATAAAAAAATGTATTTAATGAATGGCAAAGAGAATGTTCGAAAGATAGTTGCTGATCAAAAGAGGCGATCGAAATCGATGAGAAAGGGAGGAGGGAATTGAAAATTATTTTCAAAAAAAGTTAAAAAAAAAAAAAAATCCCCCTAGTTTTCACGAATTTTGAAAAATATTTACATTTTTTTAACATGCTCCTTTGTTTGATGACAAATAAATTAGAAAATGATACATAAACAAATTGGTTATACATAAAACTTATCCAGAATGAAATTATAACAAGTATACTAAGTGGATGTTTGGGAAGTGGATTTTTTTTGTAGGTTTTTTTAGTTGTAGGATATTATTAGAGAAAAAAAAATTTGTGTTTGGAAAAATAGTTGGGTTTTTTTGTAGTTGGATGTGATGTTTGTGAGAAAAAAATGAAATGATTTTGGGGTTTGATGTGATATTTTGTTTGGATTTATTTTTTTTTTGTTTTGTAACTAATTTATCTTTTAGTGAAAAAAAACAAAAAAAAAAAAAAACCCAAAAAATTTGTTCCCAAACAGCACCTAAGTAAACACAATATTAAGTGAGTTTCATTTTAAGTGGTGATTCTGTAGTACATATCTGAATATTAGTTAGTATGTTATTAGTATATTAATTTATCATTTTAATTATTGATAAGATTTTTGTTTAAAAATTATTTTGTATAACATTACTCAAAAAAACTGAACTTGGTTTGCTACTACACAAATTAGTGGCAAATAAATAATCAACACTAATTCCACACACCTAATTTTTTTACAAATAATGATATACAAAATAAAATGGAGTTCTTATCCAATTGCATTAATTAATCTAGTTGGGCTATTTAATTATCAAAAGAATGGTCCAACTTGACCATCTTAGGCGTCTTAATGATTAAACTAATTACACAGAAAAAGCAAAGAAAGAAAATACAAATCAACCTATATCTATATATATATATATATATATCTATCTATCTATCTATACTATATATTAAGCAAAATGTGGTTTTTAACCCCAAGGCCTATGGGAGCTCCAATCTCTTAATCCTAATTTTCTAATTTTTTGATTTAAAAAAAAAAAACCTCAACATTTATTGACTTCTCCCAACCCAACCTTAGCATTTATTGACTTTTTCCAACCCACAATCCCTTTTGACTTCTCTCACAATTATTGCAACATCATTTTCAATTTCTCTCATAAACTATGGTTACACACAAAAATAAAAAATAAAAAAGATAAGAATTTAGTTATAGATCTCAAAAAGATATAACATCTAAATTTGAATTATGATTTAATAATATAATTATGTATTTTTTTTTATGTATATCTATCAAAATTTTAAATCATTTAATGGAATAAATTAATTAATTTTTCAAAATTATTGATTTTTAATTTACAAAATAGATTAAAAAAAACTATTGACTGATTTATTTATTTAATAACAAAAATATTTCATAATCTCTCTCACAAATTTTCAAAAAAAAAAATATTAAAACTTGCATTCATTTTCTCTTCCCCAAAAAATCAGATCGGAGCTCCAATCTCCGAATCTTAATTTTCTAATTTTTTGATTTAAAAAAAAAAAAAACCTCAACATTTATTGACTTTTCCCAACCCACAATCCCTTTTGACTTCTCTCCTAATTATTGCAACACCCTTTTCAATTTCTCCCATACACTATGGTTACACACAAAAATTAAAAAAAAAAAGATAAGAATTTAGCTATAGATCTCAAAAAGATATAACATCTAAATTTGAATTGTGATTTAATAATATAATTATGCATTTTTTTTTATGTATATCTATCAAAATTTTAAATTACTTAATGGGACAAATTAATCAATTTTTCAAAATTATTGATTTTTAATTTACAAAATAGATTTAAAAAAATTATTGACTGATTTATTTATTTAATAACAAAAATATTTCATAATCTATCCCTCCTAATCTCTCTCACAAATTTTCAAAAAAAAATATTAAAACTTGCATTCATTTTCTCTTTCCCAAAAAAATCAGATAATATTTTCTATTAAAGTTGTAGATATCTACCTATATTTTATATATTATATTATAACATAACAAAAAAAAACTAAAAAACTAAAAAAAAATCTTTAAAGTTTATCTAAATAAACTTTAAATCAAGAAAACTCACATGTCTATCACATATCTAACTCACATCATAACTTACCTAAATAATAATAATTAAAAACAAATGGAAATCACAGATAAATTAAATTTTAAAAAAAAAAAGATACCCACAACTCCATCTTAAATAAATTGAAAAAAAAAAAAATACCCGAATAGAAACCACACAAAAATAAAAATAAAAATAAAAATAAAAAGATATATCTATCTATCTATCTATATCTATCTATACTATATATTAAGCAAAATGGGGTTTTTAACCCCCAAGGCCTATGGAAGCTTCAATATCCTAATCTGAATTTTTAAAATTTTTTATTTAAAAAAAAAAAAAAAACTCAGCATTTATTGATTTGGTCAAAATTCTCTGATTAGCATTTATTAACTTTTTTCAATCCACATATCTTTTCACATGCCTGCAATTGTTGATTTGGTCAAAATCTCCTGATCAGCATTTAAAATCCCCTTATACAAATAATTATAGATACAATTCGTATATAGTTACTGCAGTACCCTTTTCAACTTTTCCCATACACTATAGTTAGTGATAAAAAAAAAAAATCTTAAAAAACATAATTTATATATTAAAAAAAATCTAAAATAAATATAAATATCTATAATTATCACGTGCATAGCACGGGTAATAGGCTAGTACTATATATTAAGCAAAAGGGGGTTTTTAACCCCAAGCCTTGTGGGAGCTCTAATCTCCCAATCTAAATTTTCTGATTTTTTGATTTAAAAAAAAAAAAAATCTTAGCATTTATTAACTTCTCCTAACTCTCAAGTCTTACCATCATAATAACACTTTAATACATTAAGAACAAGTATAAAAAAAAATTTTGAAATCCAAAACATATGGATTCCTTAAAAAGTCCCAACACATATGATTATTATCCCTCATAATAACACTTGAATACATTAAGAACAAGAATAAAAAAAAAATTCTTGAAAAATCCAACACATATGATTATTATCAAAATATTAAACTTTAATATAATATAATAAAAAAAAGACATTTAATTCCTTGAAAAGTCCAACACATATGATTATTATCAAAATATTAAACTTTAATATCTATTCTATATATTAAGCAAAAGGGAGTTTTTAACCCCAAGCCTTGTGGGAGCTCCAATCTCTCAATCTAAATTTCCTGATTTTTTTATTTAAAAAAAAAATCTTAGCATTTATTAACTTCTCCCAACTCTCAAGTCTTACCATCATAATAGCACTTTAATACATTAAGAACAAGCATAAAAAAAATTCTTTGAAATTCAACACATATAAATTCCTTAAAAAGTCCCAACACATATGATTATTATCCCTCATAATAACACTTGAATACATTAAGAACAAGCATAAAAAAAATTTCTTGAAAAGTCCAACACATATGATTATTATCAAAATATTAAACTTTAATATAATATAATAAAAAAAAAGACATTTAATTCCTTGAAAAGTCTAACACATATGATTATTATCAAAATATTAAACTTTAATATAATATAAAAAAGGAAAAAAATAAGACATTTAAAAAGGGGGTATTTAACCCCCAAAGCTTGTGGGAGCTTTAATATCCCAATTTGAAATTTTTAAATTTTTTATTTAAAAAAAAAACACAGCATTTATTGATTTGGTCAAAATTCCCTGATCAGTATTTATTAACTTTTTTCAATCCACATGTCTTTCCACATGCCTGCATTTATTGATTTGGTCAAAATTCTCTGATCAGCATTGAAAATCCCCTCAAACAAATAATTATAGATACAATCCATGTATAGTTACTGCAGTACCCTTTTCAACTTCTCCCATACATTATGATTAGTGATAAGACTGTTAAATTATTTTTATAAAAAATCTTAAAAAACATAATTTATATATTAAAAAAAATTTAAAACAAATATAAATATCAATAATTATCCCGTGCATAGCACGGGTGATAGGCTAGTACTATATATTAAGCAAAAGGGGGTTTTTAACCCCAAGCCTTGTGGGAGCTCCAATCCCCCAATCTAAATTTCTTGATTTTTTGATTTTAAAAAAGAAAAAACCTTAACATTTATTAATTTCTCCTAACTCCCAAGTCTTACCCTCATAATAACACTTTAATGTATTAAGAAAAAGTATAAAAAAAATTCTTTGAAACCCAACACATATGAATTCTTTGAAAAATCCCAACACATATGATTATTATCCCTTATAATAACACTTTAATGCATTAAGAATAAGCATAAAAAACATTTCTTGAAAAGTCCAACACATATGATTATTATCAAAATATTAAACTTTAATATAATATAAAACTTTAATATAATATAATAAAAAAAGAAGACATTTAATTCCTTGAAAAGTCCAACACATCTATACTATATATTAATCAAAATGGGGTTTGTAACCCCAACCCTTGTGGGAGTTCCAATCTCCCAATCTAAATTTTCTGATTTTTTAATTTAAAAAAAAAAATCTTAGCATTTATTAACTTCTCCCAACCCCCAAGTCTTACCCTCATAATAACACTTTAATGCATTAAGAACAAGTATAAAAAAAATTCTTTAAAATCCAACACATATGAATTTCTTGAAAAGTCCCAACACATATGATTATTATCCCTCATAATAACACTTTAATGCATTAAGAACAAGTATAAAAAAAATTTCTTAAAAAGTCCAACACATATGATTATTATCAAAATATTAAACTTTAATATAATATAATAATAAAAAAGACATTTAATTCCTTGAAAAGTCTAATACATATGATTATTATTAAAATATTAAACTTTAATATAATATAAAAAAGGAAAAAAAGAAGACATTTAAAAAAAAAAAAAAAGACAATTAAAAATCGCAATTCACATATATAGATAATTGTAAACACAATTATCTAAGAAAAATGGGAATGGGATTTTTAATCTACAAGCCTTGTGGGAGCTCCAACATCCTAATCCTAATTTTCTTATTTTTTTATTTAAAAAAAAAAAACTCAACATTTGTTAATTTCTCCTAATCCCCATGCCTTTTGGGAGATTTGGTCAAAACCCTCTCATAATTAAACTTTAATGCATTAAAGACCAGCATAAACAAAATTCCTTGAAAATTACAACACATCTATCTATCTATATTATATTATCTATATCTATATCTATATCTATCTATCTATATCTGTATCTATACTATATATTAAGCAAAATGGGGTTTTTAATCCCAAGGCCTGTGGGAGCTTCAATATCCCAATCTGAATTTTCTAAATTTTTTATTAAAAAGAAAAAAAAACTCAGCATTTATTAATTTGATCAAAATCCTCTGATCAGCATTTAAAATCCCCTCATACAAATAATTATAGATACAATCTGTGTATAGTTACTTCATTACCCTTTTCAATTTCTCTTATACACTATGGTTAGTGATAAGATTGTTAAATTATTTTTATAAAAAATCTTTAAAAATATAATTTATATATTAAAAAAAATCTAAAACAAATATAAATATCTATAATTATCCCGTACATAGCACGGGTGATAGGCTAGTATATATAGGAAAATGGAGGTTTAAACCAAGGGAGTCTTGTGGAGCTCAAAAACCTCATCCTAATTTTCTTCAATTTCTAATTTTTAAACAATTAAAAAAAATACATATTTGTTATACTAATTCTTTTCAGAATGCATATTTGTTTTAGTAAGTAGTTAACCATAATAGGAAAATAAAGATTTCAAATTTCAAATGTTCAAAGATTGACTTCTTGTGAACATATATTTCCATCTTTTTATACACATAATTTTTCTGTACAATAAATTTTTGTATCTCTTATTTTCACCACAAAAAAAAAAAATACAAATTGCAAAAATCTTGTGTTGCACACAAAATTAAAAAAATAATAAAAATATTCAAAGAAATTATAATATATTTTAGAGAAAATCGGTGATAAATAGGTTTTACAAAACATGAACAAATTAGTGTATTAACAAATATAATTTACGACTATCATATGATAAATTAAAATTACAAAACTCATAAGACGAAATGTATTTATATTTTATTGTAAATACAATTTTTGTAATTTATTATTTAATCTTTACCAATTAAAATTCTGATATGTATTTTTATTAAGAATTTGGAACACGCAATTAATGACATAAGAATAAATAAATAAATAAAACTTCTCTTATGTGTAACTTTGATAAAAATGAATAAGATTTAATTGATTTTAAATCATTTTCACTAAATATTTGAGATAAATTTTATATTATTAGGGATTTTTAGCTTAAGGTTCATGATATTAGAATTTTATAACATAAATGACATGCAACATTTTCATAATAGTTGGGATCCCTCAAAATTTTCATAGAAAATTTTTTATTTTACAGAGAAATTTATCTATGACAAGTTAAAATTTCTCTGGTAATATTATTAAGGGACCTTAACTAATAATAAAAAATATATTGCATCTCTTCTATTACTCAAAGTTGGAGAGGGATGTTTTATTAATTTTTCTATATTATTAGTTAATTAAAAAAATATTTTTTGATTATTTATTTATACCTGTACATAGCAGGAGTATTACATTAGTAAATAAATAAAACAAAGCAAACTTGATTAGACTTACTCTACCTTTATGCTCCTTTACCCTTTTAAATAATTTGAAAATGTCTTGTATTTTCATATCAGAATAATCTTAAAAATTAAATTATGTTGAAATGCAAATGAAAAAATTATTTAGTATTATTGAAACAACATCTCAATTTAATTTTTATCGATTTAAATAGATTAATCATTTTTATATTATTTTTTGAGAGACAAACATATAAGAATTTTAAAGGCCAAATGTTTTAGTCTCTAAAAGTGAAAATTTTGTTACAAAAAATATTTAGGGATCAATTTCTATCGTTATAAAGATATTCGCTAAAGGGTCTTTCTGAAAAGTCAAAAATAAGGCTTTTAGTTACAAAATTTTGAAAATGTCACTAATAAATAGACTTTTAGGGACAAAATAATTTGATTTTAAAATGGTTTATTTTTTGAGACAAAAAATTTGATCTCAAAAGAATAATAATTCATCACTAATCGTTGTTAAAAATATAATAATGACAATTTTCGTAACAAAAATATTTGATCTCTGAAAAATAAATTTGTTCTTAAATTTTGGTTTTTAAAACCTTAAGTTTTTGTAGTGAATTAGTTCAATGTCGCAAAATAAATATTGTAAAGCATTAGTAGAAGAACATTCAAATAAAGTTAGGTGCAACCAATTATGATAGCTCACCTAGCCACTCTTATATACTCTTGTCAATTTTTGCCAAAATAAAATATTGATTATTTCTTTTCTATTAAAGGATTTTGTTGTATTGAGTTTGTTTCTTCCCTATCATAGGGGTTTCATAAATTACAAACTTGATAATGAGTAAAATTAAAATGACTAAATTTTTTTTATCAAATTTGTTTTTCATATGACATGTTGTAATTAGATTAATGCAATGGATGACACCTTATGCCATTCAAGTGTTGGTACGAGATGTGGAAGTCAAGATTCATTACACCAATGTAAATTTGATAATAACAATTGAAAAATCTCGAAATTTCCTAAATATTGATTTGTGATTATGTATTAATTTTAACTAGTAAATAACAATCCCAATCAAATAATCAAAGATAAATCGACAAAATAATTTTACGTGGAAAAACTACAATTAGAGCACCTCCAATTGTGATAAAAAAAATTACGGGCAAAAGCCACAAAACAATTCACTAAGAAGACATAAAAGAATTACACAAGTGTACTCTCAATTACCTAGCGAATCCACGCCCAAATCGAACCGACCCCTATGTGCCTCTTCTAGCCCCGTCTTCACCTCGGAATTGTCTTGTCCAACGTTGAATCCACAACACCGTGATGAATTATCAAAAGCAGAAAAATATCTTCATTGATTTGTGAGAACTCACCATACATGTATATATATACATCAGCTTATAACTAACCTAACAATATATCTAACACCCTAACCGTATATATCTAATATTACAACAATATCTTGTTACAAACTAAGCTATCCTATTGTGGCAGTGCATGGCTTATGATGAGCCTTCATTCTTGATAACTGCAGTAGAACTATCTGTAGGACTAATAGTCTTATCATTCCCCCGCAGGCTAATGGGTGAAGCATGAACCATGAGCTTGTGTGTTAGATAAGAAAATCGGGCAGCACACAGGGGCTTAGTGAAGATATCAAACAATTGGTGAGCAATGGGAACATATTTGAGAAGAAGTTTACGAGAAGCAACCTTCTCGCGCAGGAAATAACAATCCACCTCGATATGCTTCGAGCGGCTGTGAAAAACAGGATTGGCAGCTAAGGAGATAGACGAGAGATTGTCACACCATAAGACAGGAGGAGCAGGCTGAGGAATATGAAACTCTTGAAAAAGCATGTGCAACCAAGTCAACTCAGTGGCAGTGTGAGCTAGAGAACGATACTCAGCTTCAGTGGAGGAGTGAGAAACAGTTGCTTGCTTCTTAGAAGACTAGGAAATCAGATTGTAACCCAAGTAGACACAATAGCCCAAAACAGAACGGCGATCGGTGACATCACCAGCCCAATTTGAATCACTATAAGCCTGTAATTAGAAATGACTAGGTTGAAAAGAAAGACCATGAGAAATAGTACCCTTCACATATCTGAGAATACGTTTTAAGGCTGAAAAATGACCCACGGTGGGGGAGTGCCTATGCTGACAAGCCTGATTAACAGCATAAGAAAGCTTAGGCCGTGTAATGGTGAGATATTGGAGAGCTCCGACCAGACTACGATAGAGAAAAGGATTAGAACAAGGAAGAACATTAGCAGCAGTATTGGAGAGCTTGGTAGACACAGGTGTAGAACATAGTTTACACTCAATCATGCTAGCTTTGGCAAGAATTTCAACGGCATATTTATGTTGAGATAGAAAGTACCCAGTAGGTGAAGAAGTAATTGAGATACCCAAGAAATAGGCAATATCACCAAGCTCCTTCATGGAAAACTCCTGATACATATGAGTCAAGACAGACTGAATGTAAGAAGCATTGGTCCCAGTAAGAAAGATGTCATCAACATAAATTAGTAGATAAGTGAGAGAGGTAGAAGTTTTGTGAACAAAAAGAGAGGAGTCACACTTGCTTTGAAGAAATCCTTGTTGAATAAGATATGTAGAGAAGGTGGAGAACCAAGCCCAAGGGGCTTGTTTAAGCCCGTAGAGAGCCTTATGAAGCTTGCAAACAAGAGTAGGGTTGATGGGATCAACAAAACTAGAATGCTGGTCCATATACACCTCTTCGTCAAGGTGACCATGAAAAAATGCATTGCTAATATCCAATTGCTTAAGGGGCCAATGATGATGGAGAGCCAAGCACAATAAAATTCGAATGGTGGGTTGCTTAGCGACAGGGCTAAAAGTATCATGAAAATCAACGCCATGTTGTTGAAGAAAGCCCTTTGCCACAAGCCGGGCTTTATGTCAAGCAATAGACCCATCAGAATTCCGTTTGATTTTAAACACCCATTTGCAACCAATGGATTGCTTAGAAGGAGGAAGAGGCACCAAGGACCAAGTACCCTATTGTTGAAGGGCAGAATATTCATCCATCATTGCTTGAAACCAAACAGGAGAGAGGAGAGCTTCTTTGGAAGAAAGGGGTTCAGTCGAAGTGTCTTCAAAGGCAGAAATAGGAGTGATAGCAGTAAAACAAGAATATCGAGTTTTGGACCTGGTTTGCATGGGATATACATTAGTGGAAGGAGGTTGAAGAAGAAGAACCACTGAAATAGAATTAATGGGAATAGAGGATGAAGGCTCAGGCAAGGAGGAAGTAGATAGAGCAGAAATATTAATGGGATGAGGAGTAGACTGAACTGGAATAGGAACAGTAGGAGAAGCAGACTAAGCAGCAACAGGTATGGGAAGAAGAGCCGTAGGAGCAGTAGGCATGGGAAGAGGAACTGTAGTAGCACCAGAGGAGGCAGCAGAAGAGGGTGAGGAAGCCCAAAAGAAACTCTGTAAATGAGGTAAAGAATGAGGCAAAACAGAGGAAATGTGGGAAAAGGGAAAAGAATCCTCATGAAATCTAACATGCCTAGAGAGATGAACTTTTCCTGTGGAAGGATTAAGGCATCTATAACCGTTGACAGAGGAATGGTAACCAAGAAAAACACAAGGGGTAGATTTGGGCGCTAATTTGTGAGGAGAGTATGGTTTTAACCATGGAAAACATAAACAGCCGAACACTTTTAGAAGAATGTAATCAGGTTTAGTATGAAAGAGAACTTCAAAAGGAGAGGAGTGAGAAAGAGAGGCACTAGGAAAGCAATTGATGAGGTAGGTGGCTATAGCCACAGCATCAAACCAGTAGGTAATGGGTAAAGAGGAGTGGTGTAAAAGAGAAATAGCAGTCTTTGTGATATGCAAATGTTTTCTTTCAGCTACCCCATTTTGGAAGGGGGTATGGGGGCAAGAAAATTGAGTATGGATCCCATGATTTTGTAAGTAAACTTGCATTGGATGATTAATAAATTCGCCACCACCATCAGTCCGAAGGACTTGAAGTGGAAAGCCAAACTGTTTTTTAACAAAGGCCTTGAACACCAAAAATTTGGAATGAACCTCACATTTATAATTGAGTGGATAAATCCATGTAAAGGGACTGAAATCATCAACAAACAAAACATAATATTTGTATCCTGTAGAAGATGGGGTAAATGGTCCCCAAACATCACTATGTATAAGTGCCAAAGGATTATTAGCAGTAGAATTAGAGAGTTTAAAAGGGAGCCTATGACATTTGGCAAGAGAACAATCAACACAAGTCAAAACTTCTTTATTACAAGCCACATCTTTATTATGTAATGACAAATGAGGTTTAACAAGTTGAAATTTGGAAAAAGATGGATGGCCTAATCTTCTGTGCCATAGAACAACAGATGAGGAAGAAGGAGATGAAGAGGTAGCAAATGATGTAGTATTGTGCAAAGCATAAGAAGAAGCAAGAGATGAAGGCTCAGTGAAGTAGTAGAGTCCATTGTGATGAAATCCTCTATGAAGAATGGCTTTAGAGTGTTTGTCCTAAATGGAAAAGGAATTGTGAGCAAAACTAATAAGACGATTGTTATCCTTTGCCAATTGGTGCACTGAGATCAGATTAGATGATATGGAAGGAACATGAAGGACTTTACCTAATCGAAAAGAATGATGTGGAGTTGGTAATACACCTTTTCCAGTATGATGAATGGAAAGAGATGTGCCATCCCCAATGGTGACCTGATCGGAGCCAGAATAAGGCTTGAAAATCCTAAGTGATTCGTGATTAGATCAAGATTAAAATATTTCAATTCCCAAACATTCAAAACACACAATCTAAATCATCAAGCACTTACGAAAGTGATTTAGATTGTTGTTTTCGAAATAAACAATAAATCGACACAAACGATTTTTACGTGGAAAAAACCACAATTGAAGAACCTTCGATTGTAATCAAAAATCACGAGCGAAACGCCACTAATCAATCCATTACTGAAGAAAGAAAGATTACAAAGATAACAAACAAATTACCCAACTCATCCAATTTGTCTTCAAACCTTCTGTAACTCTTTCACCAAGCCTTCGTCTTGGAACTGATTAATCTGAAGTTGAATCCACAACTTCACTTGTCGAATCAACGACCACGTACAGAATCAAACTCCTTTGAAACTCCACGTTTGAATCTTCATAATCCACCAAAGAAAAACACTCTAGAATATGAAGTAACAAACTCTTTGATGTATGTATCTTAGATCATAAGTTTAGAACTCACTTAACTCATCAAGGAAAACACAACAAGACTTTTCAGAAGAAAACCCAAAACAAAACCCTATGACTCTTAAACCAGATCTAGGAAAAGTAAACCCTAAAATCAGCCTAAACAGATATATATAGAAAACAGAGTTCGAGATCTCCGCTCGAGCGCAGGACATCCCGCTCGAGCGGCTTCAGTAAAATACGCGTGTGACCAATCAGGTTTCCGCTCGAGCGCTGGAACACACGCTCAAGCGCGAAATCACTCTTCTCAGTATATTTACAGACATGACCAACTACTGAGACATCACATATTACGCTCGAGTGCCAATGGTCTGGCTCGAGCGAGGAAGACAAAAAACAAGGAAAACTTACAACTTTTCAAAACAAAGTTTGTACGAGGATTTGACAATAAAGGGACCTAACAATCTCTTCCTTTGTCAATTCCCAGACAAAACTCTTCTAAACAATTTTCCTTAAAACACACGCACTAGACAACCTGACAACCTAGCAAATAAGTAAACAAAACAACTCTGTAATCAACAAAGAACTCTGCCATTCAAACAATCCATCAAACATCCACCTGTGAGACAGCAAGCAACACACCAGAAAAACAAAAACTGTGGAACTGCATAAGAAGATACCAAAACAGATGCCTATGAATAAACGAAAATCCTGAAATAAACAAGAGTCCACAAGTCCATAAAAACAACATACATGAAAAAAAAAAACTATAGCCAACATATATCAAAGTATCCAAATATCAACAACTATAGCCAAAATATATCAAAGTATTCAAATATCCAAACTGTACCACCAAATATCCAGACTTCCAAACTGTATCTTCAAACCCATCCAAAAATTCTCCCCCTTTTTGGCCGGGAGACAAGGAATAAAACAGTCTAACAAACATAGATCTGAGTCAAGCATCAGGAGGAAGAGGAGGTTGCTGGATCTGAAGTAAAGATATAATATGAGCGAGCTGAGTAGTAGTCTGGATGGCCGACTGCTCCAACTGTCCAAGGCGGCCATCGAAGGCATCAAACCTAGCATCCAAAAAATCCAACCGCTATGTCATAACCTCCTCGAAATGTCGAAGCTGGTCATGAAAAATCCGGGGTGGAACAGCATCCTCCTCACCACCAGCTGTGGCAGCATCAATCTCTGCCTCCTTAGCAAGTCCAGCTGTTGTACCTGCGGAAGTACCAACCCTAGAAGACTCCCCCTTGACATGTGCACGACTCTAGGAAACAGTCTTCTTAGTGAAGGGCCTAGAGGGAAAGGTAAACTCATCATCCTCTAAAACGGGAACGTCAAGCTGGGACAAGAGACGGTTAAGTAAACAGCTATAAGGGAGACCTAATTGCTTGTTACCAAAGACAGCAATCATCTTACGAAGAATGAGGGTGGCAAGATCAATAGACATTTGACGAGCAATACAGAAAAGAACGAACCCCTGTTCTTGATTGATTTCAGAAGAGTGAGTAGTGACAATAATATTAGCACACACAATAAGATTAAGCAATCGAAACTCAGGAAGGTGTTTAAACTGTTTAATTAAAGTGCCCTTGATTCAGGTACGAGGAGCACCACACAAAACTTCAGCCGCGACATTGAAATCACAAGTAGGACGAACCGGAAAAGGATAATGTTCCAGAAACACTCGGTCAATACTAAGAAGCCCTCTAATAAGCTCGGGAGTGACAGAGATGGACTTAGTCCGAACCCATGTAGTGAAAGAAGGACCAATGTCATCGATATTCTCAATATTGCAGAAAAACTCACGGACCAGTCTAGATTTTGGCATCCGGAGAAGGACAAAACCAAGTCACTGCCTAAAGGATCAAACAAATGACGAATGGGAATCAACTCGAAGGTATTGGGCTGGACATGACATTCGAGATGAACTGTCCTAGACGCAAATGACTTACGGAATAACTTGGCTTGTTTGGCAGAGGGAAATCTATTAGGATTAAACAAAGGACGCGACATTGTAGACTCGTGTCTTTTGGGAGCAGACATGGTGACACCAAAACACAACTAAAACCCAAAACAAAACAATCCCAAAAACCAAAGCAACAGAGCACAGCAAACATTAGTAACACCGTTAGAAAGATATCAAAAACCTAGCATAATAACAATAACAAACTCAAAGCATAATAACAATGACAGTATGATGAAAAAAAAAAACACTAATTAGGATCCAAAACCTAGCAAATCAGAACCAAACTCACCAAATCAACAAATAATGGAGAGATGAGAGACAACAATAAAAGACATGAGAACAATAACTGAGAACCCTAGAACTATGGACACAGCAGACGACATAAAAACTCAAAAAATCAAAGAGGTATCCTACCAACCAAACTCATCATTAAGTGGAAACCAAGACTCGGTAACAGTGTGTGAGGCAAGGGAAAAAAAAAAGAAAAAAAACAACCTAAAAACGACCTCCACAAGAGCAAAAATGACAGATCAAATCAAAGAAAAAGAGAGGGAAACAACTTACCAGGGTTGAATCGGAGATGAAGGAGGAAGGAGGATGGCAAAATCAATCCCAAAGAGGTCGCAATCCAAGCCCTAACGAAGAGAGACTGAAAAATGGGAGAAAAATGAACTGAAGAGTCGAGGGAGGGAGTTTTAAACAAAATAAGTCCGCTCGAGCGTAAGACAAAGCACGCAGATACCCGCTCGAGCGCAAAAAAAGACGCTCGAGCGCAAAAACAACCCTCACAGAACTATAAAGCATTGTGCAAAATGCTGCAAGACTCAAAACCACACTCGAGCGTGGGAATGTCCGCTCGAGCGGCGACAAGACATCAATATATATATATATATATTTTTTTTGTTAAAAACAAAAAAAAAAACAACTAAGATGTCCTGGAACCAGCGGGGAGTCCAATTGGAAGACTGTACCACTAGGATGAGATAGTCCATCAATCATGAAGCTTGTAAACTTGTAAAAAAAATTGAAACACCAGGTCATGAACCAAACAGATAGAATTTAATCAATGACATAAGCAACATAAGAATGCATAACTCAAAAAACAAACATGAGAGCTCACAAATAGAATATGTGTGTGTGCAATCCATGAGAGCCACAAAGCTAGACTTAATCCTCGTAGTGATCGGATGGCTGGACCTCTGATAAGAGTAACTAAACATCACAGAGAAAAGTCAAACCACTAGGAATCATAGGGTATTTGTTGAGTAAACGCGGAGGCTCCCCCTCAATCAATGATTCCCTCTTTTTTTAGGTTTTGAACTTTTCTTTCTTGTGGACACTCACTGGAGGCATGCGCGCTCAAGAATATGGAGACCAAACCAGAGAAGAATGAAATCAAAAAGGATGGCCTGGTTGGTGCCTCTGAGGTAGTCTTTTCCTAATGCCCGGATTTCAATGAACTGAGGGAGAAACCATGGAAGTGAAAAAAAATATGGTAGATGGTTAAGAGACTCAACATCGCCCATGATATACTAGTATAGGTCAATTCCTCTGAAAAAATACAAGAAACACTATTAGTGGTCCATAGAGAACTTTGATCACTTGTGCGGAAACCCCTGCAACAGTTTATCTCAAGGATGTGTACAGAATGAGATCATGAAGTAAATGAGTATGGGCATTCAGAATGAGCTATGAACAAAGAAGAATGAGATTTTGTAAGCAACATAAGTAGTGTTCATATAAATTTTTGATGCAAAGATATCAGGAATCAATGACAATGAGATTATCACATCCAAGCATACAATAAGCCAACCACTCACACCCACTTTAAACAACAGGAAACACCCTAGTTACTGAGCACTACACCCGAGGTTTTTCTAAGAAACTCAAATCGAAGAAGATCAAGGGGTTTTGTAAAAATATCAGCTTTTTGATGCTCAGTGGGTACATGTTCCAGAACAACAAGGCCTTCTTCCACTAACTCTCGAATAAAATTATGACGGATGTCAATGTGTTTGGTGCGAGAGTGTTGGATAGGATTTTTTGAAATGTTTATGGCACTTGTGTTATCATAGAAAAGAGTGAGAGTGTTCTGTTCTATCCCATAATCATGAAGCATTTGCTTCATCCAAGCATTTGTGCACAACAACTCCCTGCAGCAATGTACTCAGCCTCAGCAGTCGAAAGGGAGATGGCATTTTGCTTTTTACTATGCCAGGAAACCAAATTATTCCCAAGGTAAAAGCACCCCCCGGATGTACTTTTCCTATCATCAACACACCCTACCCAGTCGGCATCAGAAAAACCAGTAATTTCGACTGTAGTATCAGTAGAAAACCAAACCCCATACCCCAATGTCCCATTAACATATTCAATGATGCATTTGACAGCAAGAAGATGAGACTCTTTAAGACTGGCTTGGTAACAGGCACAAACACCTACACTGAAAGCAATATCAGGACGACTGGCTGTGAGGTAAAAAAGACTCCATATCATACTCCTATACAGGGTAAGATCAACATCAGTACCAAAGGAATCTTTAGAAAGGTGAAGACTGGTGCTCATGGGAGTGAGAGCATGTTTGGCAGACTCAAGACCAAACTTTGACACAAGATTTTTGTCATACTTAGACTGAGAAACAAACATACCTGAAGGGGATTGTTTAATTTGAAGACCCAAAAAATAAGACAACTCTCCCATCATGCTAATCTCAAACTCATATGTCATGCAATCCGAAAAATATTTCACAAGATGATCGGCAGTGGATCCAAACACAATATCATCAACATAAATCTGAGCAACAAGAATATGAGACTGGGTATGTTTCACAAATAAAGTCTTATCCACACTACCCCTTTGAAAATAATTATCAAGAAGAAAGGTAGTAAGTCTATCATACCAAGCCTGAGGGGCTTGTTTCAACCCATACAAAGCCTTGTCTAACTTGTAGACATGATTTGGACATTTAGGGTCCTCAAACCCTTTTGGTTGCTCAACATATGCCTCTTCTTTCAAGTACCCATTCAAAAAGGCACTTTCACATCCATTTGAAACAATTTGAAACCAAGAAAACATGCAACACCGAGTAAAATACGAATAGACTCGAGACGTGCAACTGGAGCAAACGTCTCATCATAGTCAACACCCTCTACTTGTGTTTAACCTTGAGCAACCAACCTAGTTTTATTCCTAACCACAGTACCATTCTTATCAGATTTATTTTTAAAGATCCAATTGGTACCTATCACATTTATGTCTCTAGGTCTGGGAACTAGAGTCCAAACATTGTTACGTTCAAATTGACCTAATTCTTCATGCATAGCATTGACACAACTATCATCTAGCAAGGCCTCTTTAAAATTCTTAGGTACAACTAATGAAACATAACACATATGTGATACCTCATCCTGAATCTATCTTCGGGTTTTCATTCGATCCGATACACTTCCAATCACCTGTTGAGCTGGATGATTCAGTTTCACCCTTGTTGATGGTTTGAACTCAGGACTTGCGGTGACAGAAGCATCAGGAGTGATGTTTCTTTGTGCACTCTTTGGACTTGAACTTACCTGTGAGGATGGTGCTATCACAACTTCTTGTGCTTGGACCTCAGCTTCTCTTTGACTTTGTGGTTCAGTATCCAGGATTGGAGACTCACCATTGTCATCCTCATTTGTTGCTGGAGTTGGTGAACCTGTGTCATCTATAACTACATTGATAGATTCCATTAAAGAAGAAGTTCCTAGGTTCTAGACTCGAAAAGCCCTACTAGTGGTTGAATACCCTAGAAAAATACCTTCATCACTTCGGGAGTCAAATTTGCCCAAAGGCTCTCTATCTTTGAAAATGTAACACTTACTCACAAAAGTTTTGAAGTATTTTACATTAGGTTTAAAACCCTTCCACAATTCATATGGAGTTTGTAAAGTGTCGGGCCTTAAATACACGCGATTTATGACATAAACAGCAGTATTTAGGGCTTCAGCCCAAAACTTTGGAGGAAGTTTCTTACTAAGGAGCATGACCCTAGCCATTTCTTGAACAACTTTGTTCTTCCTCTCAACCACTCCATTTTGTTGTGGAGTAATAGGTGTAGAAAATTCATGCTTAATTCCATGCATATCACAAAAATCCGAAAACGAGCTGTTTTCAAATTTACGACCATGATCAGTTCGGATTCTTATGATACGCCCAATGGAAACACCCTGTTCATTTTGGATTTTAAGAACTAAGGCCTGGAAAGCATCAAACGTATCAGATTTTTTCCTTAAAAAATTTACCCACGAAAATCGAGTAAAATCATCAATAGTTAAAAAAATATATCTTTTACCTCCAATGCTTTCAGTGCGAGTAGGACCCATTAAATCCATGTGAACCAATTCAAGAGGACGTTTGGTTGTAAAGCTATTCACCTTTTTATGAGGGGCACGGGTTTGTTTTCCAAGTTGACATGGTCCACACACATGGTTCAGATTCTTCCCCAATTTAGGTACTCTTCTCACAAGCTCTTTGTTGGCTATCTTAGTTAGGTCTTTGAAATTCATGTGACCTAATCTTTGATGCCACAAATCAATGTTACTTATGATGGCAGAGTGACAAGTGAGATCATTGGTAGTAACAATCCCATAGCAGTTATCAGATGTGCGAACCCCATGCAAGACGGTATTTCCCTTTTATCCAAAATTTCACATTTATTTTTTGAAAACAATACTTCATGGTGGGAATCACACATTTGACTAATGCTCAAAAGATTTGCTTTAAGACCATCAACAAGAAGAGCATATTCTAGCTTGGGAAGACCAGCAACACTTACAGAGCCCTTACCAATGACTCTAGAAGTGCCGCCATCTCCAAAGGTAACAATTCCTCCTTCATATTTTTCAAGGGATGTGAAGTAGGATTTGTTACCGGACATGTGACGAGAGCACCCACTATCAAGATACCACATGTGAGAGTCACGTGCTTTTAGAGCAGTGTGAACAACTAAACAAGTCAAATCATCTTTTCTCACCCAAATCTTTTTGGTCTTAGTAAATGTCTTGGCGTTGTGAACACCCTCATGAATCTTGGTATTCCGCCTAGACCTGTAAGGCTGTCTCCTAACCCGAAAAGTATTCGAATTTCTACCCTTTTGAGACGCCTTACCAAACAATTCAAAGCAATAATGACGAATGTGGCCATACCTACCACAGTGATGACAAATAAAAACAGGTTTTACCTCCCTTTTGTTGATCTTACCCCCTTTAGGTAGATGAAGAGAGGGATCATCCTGGTCTACCTTCAACTTTCCCTTTGCTTGAGTCTTCAGGTCATGTGATGTAGAGGCCTGTCCCTTGTGAGCTGTCGCACCATATCCTAGCCCACTTTTGTCACAACCCATTTGTTGAGACCCGAGGATGTCTTCTAATGATTTGGAACCTTTGTTCCACATGGCAATTGTGGCTCTAGCAATACGAAGTTCTTCATCTTTCTGACAGACTATCTCTTCCAATATAGCTTGTGACATCTTAAGACTTTCAAGCTTCTCTTCATATGTGGAATACACTTTCAGGAGTTCATTCCTTTCAGTTTCATAAGATAGGAGTTTCCCACATAGGTCTTGCCTATCACTGGAGATCTAGATGACATTCTGCTTTGCTGTTATAAGTTCTCCTTTTAGCTTGACATTCTCGCTTTCACATGCTTTGAGCTTGAGAGAGAGTTTGTCATTGATTTTGGACAAATTCAGAGATTTCTCGTAAAGCTTTTCGTAAGTTTGTTGTAGTTCATCACCATTAATCTCATCATTGTCTTCTGATGTTTCATCATCTTCTTTTTGTAACTTATTCTCCTTGACCTCATCCAGTCTAGCAACTAAGGCAGGAAAGAAGATAGATGGTGGTGAAGATGAATCTCCTCTTTCATGAAATTGGCTCAGAATTTCCCATGCATCTTTAGCCTTTGTGCAGTGAGCAACCCGCTGCTGTTCTCCATCAGAAATTGCTCCACGAATAGTAACCAGGACTCTCTGATTGCTCGGATTGTCAGCACTTTCAACATCTTTTTCGATGGCTTGCCAGCCTTCTGCGTCAAAAGCTCTCAGAAACGCCCTCATTCTGATCTTCCAATACAGGTAATTACTCCCATCAAAGATAGGAGCATGATGCAGATTCTGACCATGAGCAAATTCCACTGGTTTCGGAAAAGGTTGTGTGATAGTGGACCAAAAGGCCATGAAAGCACTATCCCCATCTTCACCAGATTCAGGTTCTTCGGGTTCTTGCCCCAACTCGCTTTCATCATCCCAAGTCACTGTGTAGACTTTCTTCCGATTCTTTTTCGAGGGACATTCAAGGGCAATATGGCCAAACCCTTGACATTCATAACACTTGACCCCTTTCCCCTTTACAATCTTCTTTTCAGTTTTTGGAGCAAGTTTTGGTGGAAAAGTTTTGGGTTTTTCATTACTCTTATCTTTTGAAATAGGGTCTCTGAAATTAGGCTTCTTTTTCTTCAAAATTTTTTTAAACTGTTTAGTAAACATAGCCATCATCTCAGACTCTAAATCAAACTCAATCTCCGGAGTTTTTGCAGTCTCATGAGCACTAGTGAAAGCCACACTATCTCTTTGTTTTTTCTTAGAAATCTGGTGGGATTCATAAGTCTGCAAGTTTCCAACCAACTGATCAAGCTTGAGGGTATCAACATTCTGAGCCTTCTCAATGGCTGTCACTTTTTATTGGAACCTCTCGGATAAAGACCTCAAAATTTTTCCAACAACTTTAGCTTCAGGGATTTTTTCACCGAGTGTGAAACAGGAATTCACGATGTCACTAAGTTTTGTATAGAAATCATCAAACATCTCATCATCACGCATAAAAAGGGTTTCAAAGGCAGATGTGAGACATTGAAGTTTTGACGTTTTGACCTTTTGACAGAAGTAGTACCTTCGTGAATTGTTTCAAGAATGTCCCAAGCCTCTTTTGCTACCTCACAGGTGCAGATACAACAAAACTCTTCAGGTGTGACGGAGCAAAAAAGGGAATTGAGAGCCTTACTGTTCCAACTCAAGTTTTGGTAATCGGTTGTGTCCCATTTATCAAGGGGTTTAGGAATATCAACACCATCAATGGTGACAATAGGTTCACTCCACCCATAGATCATGCAGTGCCAAACTTTCTCATCGATGGATTTTAAAAATGCTCTCATACGAGCTTTCCAATAAGAATAGTTTGTACCATCGAGTAAAGGAGGTCTATGGGTCGAGTTACCTTCACAAATTGAATCCATATCACTAGTCACACAAAATCACACTCTTATAGTTGTGATAAAAACAAAGAGTGACCTGCTCTGATATCAATTGAAAATCCTAAGTGATTCGTGATTAGATCAAGATTAAAATATTTCAATTCCCAAACATTCAAAGCACACAATCTAAATCATCAAGCACTTACAAAAGTGATTCAGATTGTTGTTTCGAAATAAACAATAAATCGACACAAACGATTTTTATGTGGAAAAAACCACAATTGAAGAACCTTCAATTGTAATCAAAAATCACGGGCGAAACACCACTAATCAATCCACTACTGAAGAAAGAAAGATTACAAAGATAACAAACAAATTACCCAACTCATCCAATTTGTCTTCGAACCTTCTGTAACTCTTTCACCAAGCCTTCGTCTCGGAACTGATTAATCTGAAGTTGAATCCACAACTTCACTTGTCGAATCAACGACCATGTACAGAATCAAACTCCTTTGAAACTCCACATTTGAATCTTCGGAATCCACCGAAGAAGAACACTGTGGAATATAAAGTAACAAACTCCTTGACGTATGTATCTTAGATCATAAGTTTAGAACTCACTCAACTCATCAAGGAAAACACAACAAGACTTTTCAGAAGAAAACTCCAAACAAAACCCTAAGACTCTTAAACCAGATCTAGGAAAAGTAAACCCTAAAATCAGCCTAAACAGATATATATAGAAAATAGAGTTCGCGATCTCCGCTCGAGCGCAGGACATCCCGCTCGAGCGGCTTCAGTAAAATACGCGTGTGACCAATCAGGTTTCCGCTCGAGCGCTGGAACACACGCTCGAGCGCGAAATCACTCTTCTCAATATATTTACAGACATGACCAACTACTGAGACATCACATATTACGCTCGAGCGCCAATGGTCCCGCTTGAGCGGAGAAGACAAAAAACAAGGAAAAATTACAACTTTTCAACACAAAGTTTGTACGAGGATTTGACAATAAAGGGACCTAACAAGGCTGATAGGAGTTTAGTTGATGAAGATCATTAGTCACATGATCAGTGGCTGCAGAATCCAAAAACCAAGGAATAGAAGAAGAAGATGCATTATCATCATTCATGGAAGTAACAAAAGCCTTAGACTGATGAGGCACATGAGTAGCAGATGATGATGAAGTAGGGAGTGGTTGTGGTTGATATTGAGGATCAAGACGATGCCAACAATCAAATGCAGAGTGATTTGATTTTCCACAAATTTGACAAACAATGCCATAGCTGGTTGGACTGCGATTTTGAGATTGGCCACGAGAATCAGAAAATCTGTTCACAGATCAATTGCCACGAAAATTTCTAGAATCTCCTCGATATGAATTGAATCCTGTGGAAGAATTAGATTCTTTTACAGTTGAATAGGCAACTGTAAGATCTGATGTGTTTAAGTTTGCCTTTAATGTGTATTGCTTCAGAACAGAGAATAGATGACAATTCTTTCATAAAGATGCTCTCAAATCAAGATCGAATTGCTGTCTTGAGTGCATCATATGCCGTAGGTAAACCATTTAGTGTAATAAGAAACACATCTTCATCATGAACAGAAGATGAAGCCATGCTCAATTGATCCACAAGACTTTTGATGTGACCAAGATAAGCCTCCATTGAATCAGAACCTTTTGATATTGAATTCAATTTGTTGTTGAGTTGGTGAATGTGCGACCTGGACAATGAAGTAAATCGCTTCTCAAGATATAGCCAAACTTCAGAACTTGTTTGGGGATGAATCATAGTTGTAGAGATTGCTGAAGATATAGTAGCAGTGATACAACTTAAGAGATGTGCATCAACTAGTTTCCATTGAACAAATTATGGATTTGAAATTTGAAACTTCTAATCCAGAGGAATTCAAAATCATTGCCAGAGGACATTGATATGATCCATTTGCGATCTTCAAGAGATCAGTAGCTCTAAGTATATTCTGCATTTGATGTTTCCAAATAAGGAAATTTGTGCTGTCCAATTTGACAGTCACAAGTGAACTCAAATTAGAAATCAACATTGCAATATTTGAAGGAACAGTTGCAGATGAAGACGCCATTGAACTTTCTTTGAAATAGATGAAGATTCTTGAAGATTAAGTAGATGAAGATTCTTGAAGATTAATTTGGTGAGATAATGCTCCTTGGAGCTTGAAGTTCTGATACCATGATGAATTATCAAAAGCAGAAAAATATCTTCATTGATTTATGAGAACTCATCATACATGTATATATATACATCAGCTTATAACTAACCTAACAATATATCTAACACCCTAACCGTATATATCTAATATTACAACAATATCTTGTTACAAACTAAGCTATCCTACTGTGGCAGTGTATGGCTTATGATGAGCCTTCATTCTTGATAACTACAGTAGAACTATCAGTAGGACTGATAGTCTTATTACACCGATATCGAATCTACGACTATGAACCACTCTGGAATCCACCAAAACTTCAGTCTTACATTCCACAGAATCCACCGAAGAACAAATCTCTCTTTTGTTTATAAAACAAAACAAACAAACCCTTTGATATAATCCACTCAATTTATGATTAATCTCTCACAGATATCAAAGGAAACAAGTAAAGAAGCTTCAGATAAAAACCCTAATACCCAAGAAGAAGATCTGGAAGTCATAATCCTAAAAAATGGACTGAAACACATATTTATAGAAAATAGGGCCGTGATGGTTGCTTGAGAGAAGGATCTCTCGCTCGAGCGAGGAGACTAAAACTAGTGTTTTTCCAAGTGTCTTCGCTCGAGCCACCAAAGTGTCGCTCGAGTGCAAAAAGCATCTTCTTAGTATTTTTACAGTCGGTGCAAATTTCTGGGACCAAAGATTCTTCGCTCAAGGCACTAAAGTGTCGCTCGATCTCCGACATAGTCAGTGAAATGGCAAACAAGAAAGAATTAACTTCTGAAACTTCTCTGCAAGACACAATTCGACTTGGATTCGCATCTAAAACTCATAGCCTCACTGAAATAAAAGATCGAATAAAATTACAAGTGAAAGGGATTTTATCAAATGGGATTGCCAATAACAAAAACCTAACAACAACATTTCTCCATGTTAAATAATAAAGTTCGAGTACCAGTTGTACCTATGGTTATACTAGAAGCTGTTGCGGACAATCTTGAGATTATTTTTATAATCTGAAACATTTATTTTATAAGATTTTTTAAATAAATTATTTTTATAAAAAATTAAGTTCAATAGAAATCAGTAACCATATATTGGATCATATTTGTCTTTAAAATATGAAAATATGAATAGACAATGTGATTTTAAAACTAATTTACATTTGATTAGTTTATTTTGTTGCATGAATAATTTATTCAATGAATTCTACAAAACTAAACTGTTGAGAGGACGAAAATCTGGCCATGAGTGAGCCCAACAAAAGGCATAGAAGCCCCTGCTTTGCCACACGTACCCCTTGTCCTGTATTTGGATAAAAAAACATTTAAGAAAATTTCTAGAAGTGAAAAGTGAGAAAGTAAAAATAATAATTTATGTCGCTTTTTTTTTTTTTTTTTGGAGGGAAACTACAATTCAGTGATATCAGAAAAAAATTACAAAAAAATAGTAAATATTATAAAAATTAATAATTAAAATCATAATTTTTTTTTATTAATATGTAGTAATTTTATTACAAATTTTGAAAAAATCCCTTGTCTAGAATAAATTATTTCGAGATCGTAATGATGCATCCACATCTACAAATCAAAGCACTTTAAAATATTTAAAAACATGTTTGAAATGTGAAGGTTGAGGCTCTACTGTCTCAAATAATATTTGAGCACATTTATGAGTTCGATTTTATTCACACTTGTCAAAATGTGCAAACAGAATATAAGTTTTATTTAACAAATTTTATAATTTTAAAAAAAATTAATACACTTTTTAAATGTGAGGTTTACATTTTTGAATCAATCAAATTTTATATTTTGTTCACGTGCTTCCAAATGTGTCAACAAACTTATTTTGCACATTCATCTACCATATCAAAGATCATTATTAAATTAATAACAAATATAATTAAACTAATATAATTTTAACACGAAATGATATATAAAATATAGTACATAAATGTGGTGATTCTAACACCTAAACCAGGAAGTCAACAATGCCATCGTACGGTTGGTCAAGTGGGCACATTCATGCATTGTAAGCAACAATGCCATCGTACGGTTGGTCAAGTGGGCACATTCATGCATTGTAAGCTTTCCGCAGGTGGATGAGGTGGACTGCTGGTTCTGTTGAAGTTGGGCTGCTGCTATTGGTTTATGAGTCCGGATCCTCGACCGCACAATTCTATTGTTATCCCTGCGACACTCTCAAAACAACGTCGCTTTAGATAAAATTTCAATTAAAAAAAAAAAAAAAACAGAACAGAAACCAGAGGAGAAGAAGAGAGAGAGGAGGGGGACCAAAATCAAACCCAGAAACCAGAGGGAAAGAAGAGAGAGAGAGGACGGAGGGGGGCCAAAATCAAGCCCACCCTAACTCTTTACACAAACCCAAATGAAGTTCACATCTGAGTTGTCTATATATATATATATGTGTGTGTGTGTTTGTGTGGCTGTGTATATACAGAGGAATTTGATTAGGGGTTTTGAAGATTTGGAAGTTAATTATACAAATATAGAGTAGTTGATCGACATTGTCGCCGGAAATATATTTCATTGTAGGAAGAATTCTTGGCCACCAAAGGAATATATCAGCCGATCGACTTTACAATTGGTAAGGATTTCAATAGCTTTGGGCTTGTTCATATACATAAAAACACATGCATATATATATATATATATATAAGTTGATCGTTTCAATTTGAGGGCTTTGTTTTATGGTTTGGGGTTGTTAAAGATGTTTATTTTTTTCTGGATTGGAATCCGTCCTCTCTCTCTTCTTCTCTCTGGTTTTTGTTCTGTTTTTTTTTTTTTTTTTAAATTGAAATTTCTCCCAAAATGACATCGTTTTGGGGGGTGCCGCAGAAATGGCGGCAGGATTGTGCGGCCGAGAATCCAAACTCATTGATTTATGTATTGTCTTGAGTGTTATTTTGTGTTTGCTGTTCTTTTTTTTGGCTTGGGAGTTGTGACTTGTGCTAGTAAATAATTATATATATATATATATATATTTTGTGCTGATTTAATTGAGATTTTAAGATTATACCGTGATGCTCTTTACAATTTTCTCTTTTTTATTAATATAATTCATATATTTTTAATATTTGATTTTATTAATACTACTAAAAATTACTGGAAAAAAAAAAATGTAAACAAAATTCAACTCCCATGTTGCATGAATGGCCGGGAGGGTCCGTTTGGCAAGGGCTCATTGGGCTCATAAGCCACAAAAGACAAAATAGGCTCATGAGCGACAACAGACAAAACATCACATCCAACCCCATAATCATTACATTCTTCTCTCACAAAAAAAGCCAAAAAAGCCAAAAAGCCAAGAGCCCTTCCCAAACCAAGCTTTTGAGCCCGGGCTCATATAGCCAAAAAAGCCAAAAAGCCAAAGAGCCAGCCCACTTCCCAAACGGAGAGAATATTCAGAAATCCATTGTTTCCTTTTAAAGATAATTATATGCATGCATATGATGACCTCCTATGCATGACAAAACGAGCAGGTGTGCATAATTGCATTAATTAAGGACTAGCCTATCACCCGTGCTATGCACGGAATAATTATAGATATTTATATTTATTTTAGATTTTTTTTTTATTACTAACCATAGTGTATGGGGGAAGTTGAAAAGGGTACTGCAGTAACTATACACGAATTATATCTATAATTATTTGTATGAGGGGATTTTAAATGTTGATCAGGGGATTTTGACCAAATCAATAATTGCAGGCATGTGGAAAGATATGTGGATTGAAAAAAGTTAATAAATGCTGATCAGAGGATTTTGACTAAATTAATAAATGCTGAGTTTTTTTTTTTTTTTAAGTAAAAAATTTAAAAAATTCAGATTGGGATATTGAAGCTTCCATAGGTCTTGGGGGTTAAAAACCCCATTTTGCTTAATATATAGTATAGATATAGATAGATAGATAGATAGATATATCTTTTTATTTTTATTTTTATTTTAGTGTGGTTTCTATTCGGGTATTTTTTTTTTTCAATTTATTTAAGATGGAGTTGTGAGTATCTTTTTTTTTTTTTAAATTTAATTTATCTGTGGTTTCCATTTGTTTTTAATTATTATTATTTAGGTAAGTTATGATGTGAGTTAGATATATGATAGACATGTGAGTTTTATTGATTTAAAGTTTATTTAAATAAACTTTAAAGATTTTTTTTTAGGTTTTTAGTTTTTTTTGTTATGTTATAATATAATATATAAAATATAGGTAGATATCTACAACTTTAATAAAAAATATTATCTGATTTTTTTGGGAAGAGAAAATGAATGAAAGTTTTAATATTTTTTTTGAAAATTTGTAAGAGAGATTAGGAGGGAGAGATTATGAAATATTTTTGTTATTAAATAAATAAATCAGTCAATAGTTTTTTTTAATCTATTTTGTAAATTAAAAATCAATAATTTTGGAAAATTGATTAATTTGTCCCATTAAGTGATTTAAAATTTTGATAGATATACATAAAAAAAATACATAATTATATTATTAAATCACAATTCAAATTTAGATGTTATCTTTTTGAGATCTATAGCAAAATTCTTATCTTCTTTTTTTAATTTTTGTGTGTAACCATAGTGTATGAGAGAAATTGAAAATGGTGTTGCAATAATTATGAGAGAAGTCAAAAGGGATTGTGGGTTGGAAAAAGTCAATAAATGCTGAGGTTGGGTTGGGAGAAGTCAATAAATGCTGAGATTTTTTTTTTTAAATCAAAAAATTAGAAAATTAGGATTAGGAGATTGGAGCTCCCACATACCTTGGGGTTAAAAACCCCCTTTTGCTTAATATATAGTATAGATAGATAGATTTTTGTTATTAAATAAATAAATCAGTCAATAGTTTTTTTTAATCTATTTTGTAAATTAAAAATCAATAATTTTGGAAAATTGATTAATTTGTCCCACTAAGTGATTTAAAATTTTGATAGGTATACATAAAAAAAAAAATACATAATTATATTATTAAATCATAATTCAAATTTAGATGTTATATCTTTTTGAGATCTATACCTAAATTCTTATCCTTTTTTTATTTTTATTTTTGTCTGTAACCATAGTTTATAGGAGAAATTGAAAAGGGTGTTACAATAATTATGAGAGAAGTCAAAAGGGATTGTGGGTTGGGAAAAGTCAATAAATGCTGAGGTTGGATTGGGAGAAGTCAATAAATGCTGAGGTTTTTTTTTTTTTAAATCAAAAATTAGAAAATTAGGATTAGGATATTGGAGCTCCCACATGCCTTTGGGTTAAAAATCCCCTTTTGCTTAATATATAGTACTAGCATATCACACGTGCTATGCACGGATTGTATTTACAATTATCTATATATGTGAATTGCGATTTTTAAATATATATATATATTTTTAAATGTCTTCTTTTTTTTCTTTTTTTATATTATATTTGATGGTACAGTTCGTTCTTGGTGGATGGGTCGGACTGATCCAAGCTCCACGCGCCCGAGTCTTGGAGGTAGGGACCACCGGAGTAACCTGCAAATAAGTCCAACGGGGAACGGGGTAGTCCCCCAGTGAACCCTCCGACGAGCAAATTAGTATATGAAGTGTAGAGAGAGAGAGAGATAGGAGTTAGGAAAGCTTAACCTTCTTATTGTCTTTCATCTTTGCTTATATCCTCTGGTAATCATTTCACTGTCTCTGCCGACCTGCCCCCTTTCGCCGAAAGCCTGTGTTGTAGCTTGCCTTGTTCAGGGTAAGGGGGTCTTGTTCCGGCTGGGGGGTGTTGTCGCAATAAATGCTGTGATGGACTGCCTTAATGGTGATGTGCTATGGCAATAACTTTGTAGATCTTTGTCTGCTGACGTGGCTTGTGTCTCACTTGCCGTGTGTCTGAATATCACTGGCCCTCCATGCCCTGTTGGACTCCAGCTATCTTGGGCTTTGCCAGCCGGGTCCTGTTGTGGTTCCTGAGTGAGGGGGCTGGGGTTGTTCACTGTGGGCCGTAATCCTTATGGGCCTAGCCCTGTCAGTAGTCCCCCATTCCCGAGTGCAGCTTCAGTCCAACGAAGGGAATAGTAATGAAGAAGGGGCCGACCGTGAGGCTGTCTGAGCGGAAGGGAGCCGACCGTGAGGCTGTCCGAGTGGGCGGGGCCGACCGTGAGGTTTGCCGAGCGGAAGGGTCTGACCGTGAGGCTTGCCGAGCGGCCGGGTCTGACCGTGAGGCTTGCCGAGCGGAAGGGGCCGACCGTGAGGCTGTCCGAGCGGGAGGGGCCGATCGTGAGGCTTGCCGAGCGGGAGGGGCCGACCGTGAGGCTTGCCGAGCGGAAGGGGCCGACCGTGAGGTTGTCCGAGCGGGAGGGGCCGACCGTAAGGCTTGCCGAGCGGAAGGGGCCGACCGTGAGGCTGTCCGAGCGGGAGGGGCCGACCGTGAGGCTTGCCGAGCAGGAGGGCGCGGGGCTCAAAAGGTGGCGTGTCACGTGATGTCAGTGGAAAAGACAGGGTAAGGGCAGGAGTCAGTGCATCGCGGTCGTACACGTGGCAGGGGGAGAAGGCCAGGCGTTAGATCGAAAATGAAACGTTGGGTTATAATGGTGGGCGTTTGAAAAGACAATCCTGGTGGATGATTTGAAAGGTTCCAAACTGGCGAGAATTAATTGGGATCCGTGGAATATGGGTAAACCGTGGGCGTTTGGTATTATTCGA
Organism: Camellia granthamiana; assembly: GCA_036172215.1. Lineage (NCBI taxonomy): Eukaryota > Viridiplantae > Streptophyta > Magnoliopsida > Ericales > Theaceae > Camellia > Camellia granthamiana. The sequence continues at coordinate 3,769,956 of CM069905.1, read as the reverse complement.
TTTACCTATCTGTTTTCAAAAAATCAAAACATTCCAAGTATTACACCATTTGTGGCTCGCGATACGCCATTGGAGCATTTCTTCAACTTCTTAGTCCCTGCATCAGAAGCGATCCGCAGACACAGTTCAGGGATGGCGCAAGAAGAAAATGTGAATGTGAGGGTGGATCCGCTGGGAGAAGATGATGCAGTGGAGCTAGCGGCGCAGTACAGGGCCGAAAGGGTGGGGGAAACAACGATACCCTTCCAGGGTTCCACCTGGGTGGCAGCTCCGACGCCGATCAGTCAGGCGGAGCCAGATCATTGGCACACAAAGGCGGACAAATCGATGATAACAGAGGCGGAGTTGAGGGCAATCCGCGAGAAGTACCAAATTCCGACGGAAGTGGAGTTGTTGTTGCCAAGGTCGACGGAAAGGCCATCGGACGCCAGGCTAGGAGGGTTTTCCCTGTACAAGGAGGCTCTGAAGGGGGGGCTGAGGTTGCCACTGCCTCAAATAGTGGTGGACGTGCTCAACCACCTAGAAGTAGCCCCGGGCCAGCTGATGCCCAATGCCTGGAAGATCCTGCTGGCCTGTGCAAGTGCATGGCCAAAGGCAAATGAGGGGGAGTCGATGGCGGTGGAGGAGTTCTTTGCCTGTTACAAGGCCTCAGGGCAATAGGAGACGTGGGTCACCCTGCAGGGAGTTGTGGGGAAGGGGTTGGTGGCTGGTCTGCCTACGTCAATCAAGGGATGGCGGGCACGGTGGTTCTACGTTTCTGCCAACGGGGGGCCTGGGGTGCGCACCATCTGGAAGGTGCCAATCAGGACGGTGGAGGCAAGACTGGGGCCCGCGGCAAGGGAGAGGGTGAAGAGGGTGAAAGAGTGGAGGGAGAAAGAGAAGGCGAGATGGGACGACCTCGTGCAGCCCTCTGCACTGTTTGAGGCAGGGCTGGGTCCTCAGCCGATCGGTGGGGACCTTGCCCGAGCAGAGTTGGAGGCAAGGAGGGAGGCTCAGAAGGCTGAGGATCAAGCCATTCTTGCCAAAGCCACCATGTTCAAGAAAGCACAGGACGACCGACCTTCACAACCGATTGCGAAGGAGAGGATCAGGCCTCACCCGAAGCCGTTGGGGGAGAAGGACTTAAGTAGGTTTGAACCACGAAAGCTCCCTGTGGATCCTGTGAAGGAGAGGGCCAGGGATGGGGAGGAGGCTCTGAAGAGGAAGAGGAATAAGAGAAGTGCCCCTGTAGAGGCTGCAGGGGAGCCTGGGTCCAAGAAGGTGAAGGAGGCCCCAGCTGCGGTGGAGACCCCTGTGGTCAAAGATACCCCAGAAGTAGCAAGGGTCATCCCAGCACTGGAGGCTGTGGAGGTCGCCCCAGCAATTCAAGTGGCAGTGGGCGTAGGCAGTGCTAAGCCAAGTGGGGGGCAACAGACCCAAAGGGGTCCTGCATCCCAGGAAGAAGGAGTGGGTCTGAACACCGCCTTCTACCACGCTCACGCAGTGGCTGGAAGGGTGGAAGGGGAAGAGGGGCCAGCTAGGACAGGGGCTGACCGTCTGTTGAAAATTGTGGAAGGGTCAGACCTGCGCGCGGCCTCCAGATTCAGTGAGGCTGACCTGCTGAGGGGGTTATGCTCCGCTCAGATGGAGGTAACTACCCTGACAGGGGCTCTTCTAAGGAAGGCGGGGGGAGCCAGGCTCAAGGCAGAGAAGGTTGAGGCACAGCTGGAAAAACTGAAGGTTGAGAAGGCAAGTTGGAAGAATGCCCAGGTTGAGTTGCAAGCAGTCAAGCTGGAGCTGGGGGATACACGCCGCAAGGTTGTGTCACTCGAGTTCCAGCTGGTCGGCGAGCAGAAGAAGTTGGAAGAGTCCCAACGAGCCTGTGCCATTGCCAACGATCGGCATGAAGAGGCCATGAACAGCAACGAAGAGCTGGTGAAGTAGAAAGATGAGGCAGATGCTAAGGTTGAGGCTCTGCAAAAGGAGTTGGAGGACGAGCTTGCCAAGGCAGAGGAGGAGAGAGGGAGGCTTATGAGGGAGTTGGAAGCAGAGATGGAGAAGGCGAGGGCGGAGAACGAGAGCCTAAAGAAGGAGGTGGAGGAGGAGAGGAGGAGGGGAGCCACTGCGGTTGATGCTCTGCGTGGAGAGTTGGAGGCAGAAAGGGCCAAAGCGTCCTCTGAGAAGGCGATCCTTCAAAGAGAGCTGGACGAGGAAAGGGCGAAGGCAGCCTCTGAAAAGGCAGCCTACCCCGATCTGTACGTGGCAGCAGTTGAACAATTCAAGGGATCGCCTGAATTTCAGATGGCCATTGATGCCGCAATGGCGAGCAGCCTGGCAAGGGAGGAGTCTGGGGGGGCTGGCCCATCACAGACGACGACTGAAGGAAGACCTGAATCTGAAGTCATAGAGAGCTTCCAACGGTCAGACTTTTATAAGCATGAAATGGCAGAGTACTGGGACAGCGGGTGGAAAATGTTCAAGCGCAAGGCTGAAGAGCTGTTCCCAGAGCTTGACTTTAGTAGGGTGACGATTGGGGAGGATGATGTGGCCCAGACCCCCCTGGACGAGGGTATAGAAGAAGCAGATCTTATCTCCAGTGAGGAGGAGGGGTGATCTGAAGAATAAGTGTACTTAGGAGTTTTTGTTTTGTCTTCATTTTATTATGTTTTGCTTTTAAAGTGATGTAATGAACTTGTACACCCATTTTGAAGGAATAAATTTTCATTTACTCTTCCAGCTGATGACTCCAGTGAATCTTTTTTCTCTGTGTTGCGTTGTTTGTTTGTTTGTTTGTTTGTTTTTTTTTTTTTTTTTTTTTTTTTTTTTTTTTTTTTTTTTTTTTTTTTAATAAGGGAGGGTAAAGTAATGAACTCCCTAATGCATGGTGAAATGTACTTGTATAAAATTTCAATGGGTGAGTTAATTGAGAAACTGCAGTACGAAGTTGTAAAACGTGATTGTGGAAAATGATCGTTATAAAAGATCTGTGAATAAATATGAGTGAAGGACCCATGAATGAGGGCAGGAAAGTAGGTTTTGAAATGTAACTAAGTGGTCAATTGTAAACGTGTACAGAAAAAATTGGGGAATACCGTTGGAATTTGGCTTAGGAAAGGTGTTGTTTTTGTTTTTTTTTTTTTTTGTAATTTGTGACCTCAAAGGTAGTCTGGTTGAGGCTTTTGAAAGTGCCCGGGTCTGGTTGAGGCTGTTGAAAGTGTCCAGTCTGACTGAGGCTTTTGGAAGTGCTCAGGTCTGGCTGAGGCTTTTGAAGGTGCTCAGTCTGACTGAGGCTTTTGAAGGTGCTCAGGTCTGGCTGAGGCTTTTGAAAGTGCTCAGGTCTGGCTGAGGCTTTTGAAAGTGCTCAGTCTGACTGAGGCTTTTGAAGGTGCTCAGGTCTGGCTGAGGCTTTTGAACATGCTCAGGTCTGACTGAGGCTTTTGAAGGTGCTCAGGGCTGGCTGAGGCTTTTGAAAGTGCTCAGGGCTGGCTGAGGCTTTTGAAAGTGCTCAGGTCTGGCTGAGGCTTTTGAAAGTGCTCAGGTCTGGCTGAGGCTTTTGAAGGTGCTCTGTCTGGCCGAGGCTTTTGGAGGTGCTCAGGGCTGGCTGAGGCTTTTGAAAGTGCTCAGGGCTGGCTGAGGCTTTTGAAAGTGCTCAGGTCTGGCGGAGGCTTTTGAAGGTGCTCAGTCTGGCCGAGGCTTTTGAAAGTGCTCAGGGCGGGCTGAGGCTTTTGAAAGTGCTCAGTGCTGGCTGAGGCTTTTGAAAGTGCTCGGTCTGGCTGAGGCTTTTGAAAGTGCTCAGGGCGGGCTGAGGCTTTTGAAAGTGCTCGGTCTGGCCGAGGCTTTTGAAAGTGCTCAGGGCGGGCTGAGGCGTTTGAAAGTGCTCGGTCTGGCCGAGGCTTTTGAAAGTGCTCGGTCTGGCCGAGGCTTTTGAAAGTGCTCGGTCTGGCCGAGGCTTTTGAAAGTGCTCAGGGCGGGCTGAGGCTTCTGAAGTGCTCAGACTGGCTGAGGCTTTTGAGGTGCTCAGATTGGCTGAGGCTTCTGAAGTGCTTAGACTGGCTGAGGCTTTTGAGTGCTCAGACTGGCTGAGGCTTTTGAAGTGCTTAGACTGGCTGAGGCTTTTGAGTGCTCAGACTGGCTGAGGCTTTTGAGTGCCCGGTCTGGCCGAGCCTTTTGAGGTGCTCAGACTGGCTGAGGCTTCTGCGAGTGCTGCAAGTAAAAGTTTCATGGAAGCAACATTCAGATAGTTGAATTATAGAAGATTGGAACTCCAGTCGGGATTTGGATTATGTATTGAAAAAAGGAAAATACAACAAGTTTTGATAATACAAAAGTAGGAATTCACTGATAGTAACGCTTCAGATGTTCAGCATTCCAGGGATGAGGAAGGTCTCGGCCATCCATGTCTTGAAGTCGGTAAGTGCCTGGTCGTGGGCGGGCCTTCACAACGTAGGGTCCCTCCCATTTGGCTGCTAGTTTTCCCTCGGCCGGATTCTTTATGGCAAGAGTCGCTTCTCTCAAGACAAGGTCCCCTACAGAGAACTCCCGCGGTCGGACTCGGCGGTTGTAGTGTGTTCTCATTTTCTGCTGGTATGAAGCCAATCTGACAGCAGCAGTCTCTCGGAGCTCTTCGATGAGGTCCAGGTCTGCTCGACGGAGTTCTTCGGTTGAGGCGAGCTCCGGATGTAAGACCCTGGGGGTGGGCAGACCGACTTTTACCGGAATGACCGCCTCAGCGCCATATGTTAGGCGAAAAGGGGTTTCCCCAGTAGGAGTCCGGGCAGTGGTTCGGTAAGCCCAGAGTACATGTGGTAGTTCCTCAGCCCAGAGGCCTTTAGCAGCTTCGAGCTTAGTTTTGATGATCTTCAGGAGAGAACGGTTGGTGACTTCAACTTGGCCATTTGCTTGGGGATGACCGGGGGAAGAAAAACATGGTTGAATCTGGAGATCTGCACAAAATTTCCTATATTTAGCGTTGTCGAACTGTTTGCCGTTGTCGGAGACGATGGCCTGAGGGATGCCAAATCAGCAGACAATCGATTGCCAGATAAACTTGGTGGTGTTCCGCTCGGTGATTGTGGGGAGGGGTTCTGCCTCGACCCACTTGGTGAAGTAATCAATGGCAACAATCGCGAACTTGGTTTGGCCTCGACCAGTGGGAAGTGGACCAACCAAGTCGATCCCCCATTTGGCGAACGGGTAAGGGCTGCAGAGGGTGATCAGCTCAGTGGGAGGAGCATGGGGAATGTTGGCGAAGCGCTGGCACTTGTCGCATTTGAGCACAAAATCAGTGGCATCTTGGTTGAGAGTCGGCCAGAAGTAGCCTGTACGGAGTACTTTGTGTGCGAGAGACCTGCCACCCAAATGATTGCCACAGATTCCTTCGTGGATCTCTTGCATCACATAGGTTGCTTGGGCGGGGCTGAGGCATCGCAGGTACGGTCGTGAAAAACCGCGCTTGTAGAGGACACCATCGACCAGAATGTAGTTAGCCGACCGGGCTCTGACCTTGGAAGCCTGCTGTTGGTCATCTGGGAGTTCGCCAGTGGTCAAGAAGAGGAAGATGTCGGATGCCCAAGGGATGGGTTCCGTCTGGAGGAATTGCACTTCTTGTAGGTCGGGCGAGATGGCCGGGTGGGTTAGGTATTCGAGGCGAACTCCATGGCTAAGGTCGGAATGGTCGGCAGAGGCCAGCTGGGCCATCTCATCTGCTTTGGAGTTTTCCGCCCGAGGTATGTGTCTGATCTGGAAAGTATTGAAGAGGCGAGCAAGGGGGAGTGCCATGTCCCTGTAAGCCCGCATTGTGTTATCCTTGGCATCGAATTCCCCCGTGATCTGGCCGACGATGAGTTGGGAGTCACTGAACACGCGGATGTGGCTAACACCAATGTCTTTGGCCAGACGAAATCCGGCTATCAATGCTTCATATTCGGCCTCATTGTTGATGGCCGCAAACAAGAGGCGGAGGGCACATTTGAAATAACCCCCCTCAAGGGAGGTGAGGATGAGGCCAGCCCCACTTCCTTCCCTACGAGATGAGCCGTCAACATTGAGTGTCCAAGAGTGAGGATCTTCAGGCTCTGGTGGAGCTGGTGGGGGTGGAGGGGTAGTGGCTGGGGCGGGGTTGGTGAATTCTAGGATGAAGTCGGCGATGGCTTGTCCTTTGATTGCTGTGCGGGGTCGGTAGGAGATATCAAACTGGCTAAGCTCCACTGACCACTGCATAAGTCGGCCAGAAAGTTCTGGCTGCTGCATGACTTTCTTCAGGGGTTGGTCGGTAAAGACCACTATAGAATGGGCCTGGAAGTAAGGACGAAGTCGTCTGGAGGCGGTGACCAGGGCCAGGGACAACTTCTCCAGCAGTGGGTAGTTCTGCTCTGCTCCCCTGAGAGCTCGACTGATGTAATAGACCGGCCGTTGAACCGAGCCATCTTCCCTAATGAGAGTTGCGCTAACGGCGGTGTTCGATACTGCTAAATAGAGGAAGAGGGGTTCGTCTGGGATTGCCTGCGAAAGAAGGGGGGGTTGGCCATGCATTGTTTTAGCTGCTGGAAAGCCTCTTCGGATTCAGTCGTCCATTCGAAAGTCTGCCGAAGGACTTTGAAGAATGGTAGGCACTTATCTGTTGCGCGGGAAATGAAACGGTTGAGGGCTGCCACTCTGCCGGCGAGTCTCTGAACTTCCTTAACGGTTTTGGGCGACTGTATCTCAATCAAGGCCTTGATCTTCTCGGGGTTGGCCTCAATTCCGCGCTGACTGACCATAAAGCCCAAGAATTTTCCGGATCCTATGCCAAAGGCGCACTTCTTCGGGTTGAGCTTCATCTGGTACTTGCGAAGGGTGGCAAAGGTCTCCCGGAGGTCGGTCAGGTGGTCGGCGGAGAGTTTGCTTTTGACTAGCATGTCATCCACATACACTTCCATGTTTCGACCGATCTGGTGTTGGAAGACTGCGTTGACCAACCGTTGGTAAGTAGCCCCCGCGTTCTTTAGTCCGAACGGCATGACACGGTAGTGGTAGGTGCCCCGGTCGGTGATGAAGGATGTGTGTTCCTGGTCAGATGAGTGCATCATGATTTGGTTGTACCCGGAGAAGGCGTCCATGAAGCTGAGCATTTGGTGACCGGCCGTGGCGTCGACCAGCAGATCAATCCGGGGGAGTGGATAGCTATCTTTGGGGCAAGCTCGGTTCAAGTCAGAGTAGTCGACACACAGACGCCACTTGCCGTTGTTTTTGCGGACTAGCACCACATTGGAAAGCCATCTAGGATAGTCCACATTTTGGATAAACTGAGCCTCGAGGAGTTTGTCAACCTCCGCAGCTATGAGATTGTTGCGCTCCGGGTGAAATATACGCTGTTTTTGTCGGTAAGGTCGGAAGTGAGGTTCGATTCTGAGGCGATGAGTGATGAAGGAGGGGTCTATGCCTGGCATGTCTGAGTGGGTCCAAGCAAAGACGTCGTTGTGTTCGGTCAAAAGGGCAGTGAGGTCGGCTTTTGCTTGGGGGGATAATTGGCTGCCGATCATGGCAGTTTTCAGTGGGTTGGTGGGGTCAATAGGAACCTCAACGAGCTCTTCCACCGATTCTCCTCTGATTAGCTCGTCCTCATCCCGGACATCAAGTCCTTCAATGATCATCGCCTCCTTCAATTTGACTTCTTTAAGTGAGGCAACATAACACTCCCTGGCCACGGTCTGTTCTCCCCTGACTGTTCCGACCCCGAGATCGGTGGGAAACTTGAGGGCAAGATGATAGGTGGATGTGATGGCTTGGAAGGCGTTGAGGGCGGTGCGGCCGAGGATGATGTTGTAGGCAGATGGGCAATCAACCACCAGGAAGGTGAGCAACTTTGTGGCTTGCCGTGGGTACTCGCCAATGGTGATGGGAAGATCGATGGAACCGATGGAGGTCACACGGTCGCCAGTGAAGCCGACGAGAGGGGTTTGGAGCGGAGAAAGGCTTTCCTCCCCAACCTTAACTTGGCGGAAGCAGTTTAGAAAGATGATGTCCGAAGAGCTGCCATTGTCGATGAGAACTCGTCTGACCTTATAATTGGAGAGGATGGCGGAAACGACGAGAGGGTCATCATGAGGATAACGGATGCCTGCACAGTCGGCGTCCGTGAAGGTGATGGGCTCTGTCCACTGCTTGGGCTGTTTAGGGGGTCGGTCTATCGTGGCGACTGCCTTGTCTGAGCCCTGTCGTATTTTTCTGAGTTCTGCCCTCTGAGCTGAGCGAGATGGTCCCCCACAAGCAAGACCGCTTGAAATAACTCTAATTTCACCAACTGGTGGAGGTGGATTACCTTGAGGTCGAGGCTGTTGGGGGGGTCGGTCATGACCCTGGTTTGGTTGGGCTGGCTGCCGCGGTGGGGTATGTCGGCGATTATCTCTGTGGGGCTCGGTTCTTTGCCTCTGCTGAGGGCGGGTGTCTGTGAATCGACTTAGACGCCCCTGACGGATGAGGGCCTCCACCTGATCCTTGAGACTGATGCAATCGTCAGTGTTATGGCCATGGTCCTGGTGGAAACGGCAATATTTAGATTGGTCTTTCCGGCTAGAAGGGTTCCGTGGAGGGGGAGGCCACTTGAGGGGGTAGTCCCGTTGGATCTGGTTGAGGACATGTTCCATGGGAGAATTGAGAGGCGTATACCGCTCGAACCGACCGGGGGGTCAGGCTGGTGCTGACCGGTCGGGACGAGGGGGTCGGTCGGTATAGCGGGGTGTTTGGCTATGATACTGGGTGTTACTGGGTTCTTGGTCTTTTCTCTTTTCTCAGGGGGTCGGGTTTTTAGCTGGCGGATCTTGCCGAGTGGCTAGTGAATCCTCGGCATTCATGTTATTTTGGGTTTTGGAGAGTAGGGCTGCCATGGAGGTCGGGGGGTTCTTGGAGAGGGAGAAAAGGAAATCAGATGGCCGCAGACCGGCCATGAAGGCTGTGAGGATGACCTTGTCGTCATTTTCGGCAACTTGCAGGGCTTCGGTGTTGAAGCGAGTGACAAAGCTGCGCAGTGATTCCCCCTCAGTCTGACGGATGTTGAGCAGCTGGGTGGCCGGGCGTTGCTGGCGCTGGCCGCCGATGAAGTGGCTCAAGAAAGAGTCACTGAGATGCTGGAAAGTGGATACCGAGTCCGGTGGTAACTGACTAAACCACAGCCGAGCCGACCCCTTCAGTGTCACGGGAAAGGCTCGGCACATGATTTCGTCAGGGAAGGCATGGAGGATCATGAGGGTGCGGTAGGTCTCCAGATGGTCGATCGGGTCAATTGTGCCATCGAAGGAGTCAATGGTGGGCATTTTGAATTTGGCAGGCAGGGGTTTGTCTTGGATGGAGGCGACAAATGGCGAGTTTGTAGTGGTGGAGGGTTTATGCTGGATATTCTGCATGACCCCTTGGAGCTGAAGCTTCTTGGCTCGGAGCTCAGCGTCCCAGAGGGGGATGTTGTCACCACCAGAGGGAGAAAGGTGTTGGATGCTGCTGGCTTCCCCCTCGGGGGCTGGTGCTATAACCGATGGGTGTGGGGGTGGAGGCGGTGGATGTATATGTGGGTGAGGGGGTTGCAAACCCTCCGAGTTGGGAGGATTGGGTTGTGGGATGGCATGGCCCGGAATTTGTTCTGGATGGGGTGGAAAATCTGGAGGTGGTGGAGGAATAGGGAGGTTTCGTTGGAGCAGAGCATTGATTAAGGCCTGGTTCTGTTCGGCATACGGTTGATGCTGTTGGTAAGCTCAATGAAGTACTGTGGTGGGTTGTTTGGATTGGGAGGGTCGGTTTGGTGGTCGGTAGCATTATGGTGAGAGGCCATGGATCTAGTCGTGACCATACACTTGACGGGTGAGAAGTAGAAGTCACTGGAACAGGGTCTCCGGCGACAATGAACACAACTGGCGCACGGATCAACCAGTTCCCACAGACGGCGCCAACTGATGGTACAGTTCGTTCTTGGTGGATGGGTCGGACTGATCCAAGCTCCACGCGTCCGAGTCTTGGAGGTAGGGACCACCGGAGTAACCTGCAAATAAGTCCAACAGGGAACGGGGTAGTCCCCCAGTGAACCCTCCGACGAGCAAATTAGTATATGTGTAGAGAGAGAGAGAGAGAGATAGGAGTTAGGAAAGCTTAACCTTCTTATTGTCTTTCATCTTTGCTTATATCCTCTGGTAATCATTTCACTGTCTCTGCCGACCTGCCCCCTTTCGCCGAAAGCCTGTGTTATAGCTTGCCTTGTTCAGGGTAAGGGGGTCTTGTTCCGGCTGGGGGGTGTTGTCGCAATAAATGCTGTGATGGACTGCCTTAATGGTGATGTGCTATGGCAATAACTTTGCAGATCTTTGTCTGCTGACGTGGCTTGTGTCTCACTTGCCGTGTGTCTGAATATCACTGGCCCTCCATGCCCTGTTGGACTCCAGCTATCTTGGGCTTTGCCAGCCGGGTCCTGTTGTGGTTCCTGAGTGAGGGGGCTGGGGTTGTTCACTGTGGGCCGTAATCCTTATGGGCCTAGCCCTGTCAATATTAAAGTTTAATATTTTGATAATATGTGTTGGACTTTTCAAAGAATTAAATGTCTTTTTTTTTTAATATATTATATTAAAGTTTAATATTTTGATAATAATCATATGTGTTGGACTTTTCAAGAAATTTTTTTTTATGCTTGTTCTTAATGCATTAAAGTGCTATTATGAGGGATAATAATCATATGTGTTGGGACTTTTCAAGAAATTCATATGTGTTGGATTTCAAAGAATTTTTTTTATGTTGTTCTTAATGCATTAAAGTGTTATTATGAGGGTAAGACTTGGGAGTTGGGAGAAGTTAATAAATGCTAAGATTTTTTTTTTTTAAAATCAAAAAATCAGGAAATTTAGATTGGGAGATTAGAGCTCTCACAAGGCTTGGGGTTAAAAACTCCCTTTTGCTTAATATATAGTATAGATAGATAGATAGTTATAGATAGATATAGATAGATAGATAAATATAGATATAGATATAGATAATATAATATAGATAGATGTGTTGAAATTTTCAAAGAATTTTGTTTATGCTGGTCTTTAATGCAGTAAAGTTTAATTATGAGGGGGATTTTGACCAAATCTCCCAAAAGGCATGAGGATTGGGAGAAATTAATAAAAATATAAAATTATATTATTTTTTTCTTTAATTATTATTTGTATGAGGGGATTTTAAATGCTGATTAGGGGATTGTATCAATAAATGCAAGTATATGAAAAGACATGTGGATTGAAAAAAGTTAATAAATGTTAATTAGGGGATTTTGACCAAATCAATAAATGCTAAGTTTTTTTTTTAATAAAAAATTTAGAAAATTCAGATTGGGATATTGAAACTCTCACAGGCCTTGGGGGTTAAAAACACATTTTTGCTTCATATATAGTATAGATATAGATAGATAGATATAGATATAGATAATCTATATCTATACTATATATACTAGCTTATCACCCGTGCTATGCACGGGATAATTATAGATATTTATATTTATTTTAGATTTTTTTTAATATATAAATTATGTTTTTTAAGATTTTTTCTTATAACTAACCATAATGTATGGGGAAAGTTGAAAAGGGTACTGTAGTAACGATACACGAATTGTATCTATAATTATTTGTATAAGGGAATTTAAAATGCTGATCAGGAGATTTTGATCAAATCAATAATTGCAGGCATGTGAAAAGATATGTGGATTGAAAAAAAGTTAATAAATGCTAATCAGGAGATTTTGACCAAATCAATAAATGCTGAGTTTTTTTTTTTAAAATAAAAAATTTAAAAAATTCAGATTGGGATATTGAAGCTTCCATAGGCCTTGGGGGTTAAGAACCCCTTTTTGCTTAATATATAGTATAGATATAGATAGATAGATAGATATATCTTTCTATTTTTATTTTTATTTTTGTGTGGTTTCTATTCGGGTATTTTTTTTTTTCAATTTATTTAAGATGGAGTTGTGGGTGTCTTTTTTTTTTTTCAAATTTAATTTATCTGTGGTTTACATTTGTTTTTAATTATTATTATTTAGGTAAGTTATGATGTGAGTTAGATATGTGATAGACATGTGAGTTTTATTGATTTAAAATTTATTTAGATAAACTTTAAGTTGTGATTTCAAATCACAATTCCACGCCTTAATTCAAGCATTGTGTTTGGTTGTAATTCTCAAATGATGTTTTGAGAACTCTGCACAGAACACTTGCGTTGTTCTGTTTTTGACAGACGTGTTTTTCCTTTTGTTGAGGAAAATCTTGCTTGGCGGGACGTCCGGCCGGTTGACCGGCCGGCTGTCCGGAACAGTATTTTTTTTTTTTTTTTTTTTTGCAATTGATTTATATAATCGAAAAAAATATTTTCTGAAATTTTTAAAAAATTTTATGTGCTTTAAAATAATTTTGAGTTGTTTGTTTAGTTATGAGTTGCAAATTTCTGTATCACATATCAAATGTCACATCAACAATTCTCCACTCAAATCAAAACTCTTTACCAAACAAATTTTCTACACTCAAATCATAATTCCACAACACACAAACTCAAAATACAACTCATACTCTCAAATCACATTTACAAAACACAACCAAGCGCAGGCTAAAGATTTTTTTTTTTTTAGTTTTTTAGTTTTTTTTGTTATGTTATAATATAATATATATAATATAGGTAGATATCTACAACTTTAATAGAAAATATTATCTGATTTTTTGGAGAAGAGAAAATGAATGCAAGTTTCAATTTTTTTTTTGAAAATTTGTGAGAGAGATTAGGAGGGAGAGATTATGAAATATTTTTGTTATTAAATAAATAAATCAGTCAATAGTTTTTTTAATCTATTTTGTAAATTAAAAATCAATAATTTTGGAAAATTGATTAATTTGTCCCATTAAGTAATTTAAAATTTTGATAGATATACATAAAAAAAATACATAATTATATTATTAAATTACAATTCAAATTTAGATGTTATATCTTTTTGAGATCTATAGCTAAATTCTTATCTTTTTTTTTTTGTTAATTTTTGTGTGTAACCATAGTGTATGGGAGAAATTGAAAAGGGTGTTGCAATGATTATGAGAGAAGTCAAAAGGGATTGTGGGTTGGGAAAAGTCAATAAATGCTGAGGTTGGGTTGGGAGAAGTCAATAAATGTTGAGGCTTTTTTTTTTTTTTAAATCAAAAAATTAGAAAATTAGGATTATGAGATTGGAGCTCCTATCTGATTTTTTGGGGAACAGAAAATGAACGCAAGTTTTAATATTTTTTTTTTGAAAATTTGTGAGAGAGATTAGGAGAGAGAGAGGTTATGAAATATTTTTGTTATTAAATAAATAAATCAGTCAATAGTTTTTTTTAATCTATTTTGTAAATTAAAAATCAATAATTTTGGAAAATTGATTAAATCATAATTCAAATTTAGATGCTATATCTTTTTGAGATTTATAGCTAAATTCTTATCTTTTTTATTTTTTATTTTTGTGTGTAACCATAGTTTATGGGAGAAATTGAAAAGGATGTTGCAATAATTATGAGAGAAGTCAAAAGGGATTGTGGATTGGGAAAAGTCAATAAATGCTAAGGTTGGGTTGGGAGAAGTCAATAAATGCTGAGATTTTTTTTTTTTTTTAAATCAAAAAAGTAGAAAATTAGGATTAGGAGATTAGAGCTCCCACAGGCCTTGGGGTTAAAAACTCCCTTTTGCTTAATATATAGTATAGATAATAGAATGTAGTGGTGTTTCCAAACGCCTTCAAAATGTTATTCTAAAATTCTCATAATTTTAAAAAATACGTGACAACTCTCTTGTTAGTTTATAGTTCATTTCCTCCCCTCTCAAAGACTTTCGGAACAATAAAAACTCCTAACAAATCCATCCATAAAAGCTGTCAAAAAAATAAAAAAAATAAAAACCAAACAAAACCTATCCATAAAAAGCTGTAAAAAAAAAAAAAAAAAAAAAAAATCAAGACTTTCACTCTCCCACAACTCCTACAATAGATACATTTCCCTTTCCCATGTTACTCTCCCACCTCAAACAAATCTAAAAACAAAAAACACCCATCTATCCATATCCTTATAACAGATAGATATAAAGACTTTCACTCTCCCACAACTCCTACAATAGATACATATCCAATAGATACATATCCCTCTCCCACGTTACTCTCCCACCTCAAACAAATCTTTTCTCCCCTCTCAAAGACTTTCGGAACAATAAAAACTCCTAACAAACCCATCCATAAAAAATAAATTAAAAAAAAAAAACAAACAAACAAACAAACAGAACCTATTCATAAAAAGCTGTAAAAAAAAAAAATCAAGACTTTCACTCTCCCACAACTCCTACAATAGATACATATCCCTCTCCCACGTTACTCTTCCACCTCAAACAAATCTAAAAACAAAAAACACCCATCTATCCATATCCTTATAACAGATAGATATAAAGACTTTCACTCTCCCACAACTCCTACAATGGATACATATCCAATAGATACATATCCCTCTCCCACGTTACTCTCCCACCTCAAACAAATCTAAAATATATTTCATTAACTTCCTTCATCAGCAGTGAACATCAGCAGTCCCCGAATTCAGCAGTCCACCTCTCAATCGAATGCATATCTCGGTTCTTCTTTTTCTTTTTATTTTGCTTTACTAATTTATTTTTTGTTCCAACCATTTGTGATTTTGTATTTTGACTATAAATATTGCACCATTTGTGATTTTGTATTTTCATTATAAAGATTGCAGAAAAAGCAAGTGTAATTTACCCATAACTTTACATGCAGACATAGGCAGATCAGTCTAACAAATCCAGCTGCACTTGCGGTACAAAAATTACAAGCTTAGAATAGCATGCGCATGGACTGCTGAAGTTGCAGATTTTGAAACCACAAATCTTTTAAGTTTTAAGAGAATTTCAACCCAAACAACTTTCAAGCCCAATTCTGCAGATTCATTATGTTTATTCTCATTAATGGTGTACTTTTATTATTGACATACCTTGAATACACTTGCACAAAGACACATTTTTGTATTTATTGAGAAAAGTATGGGTTTGATTTGCATTAGGAATTTAAATAGTATTCATATACATTCAATTTTTGGCAGATTGTAATTTAAATTATGTTCATATAAATTCTTTTGGTAGTAGTATTGTTCGTTTTTTTTTTTTTTTTTTTTTTTACATGTCATACTTTGAGATATGATAGGAAATGGTTTATAACGGTACTACTGTGGATGGTACTATGAGTGTTCCAATCAAAATTTTTAATCTTTCATGTTTTATTTTGTTTTACAAAATCCAAAATATATATGTACATACTTGGTTTGAAAATTGGAAATATTTTTTATGTTTTGAAATGAAAATTCTACCATATTAGACATGATTTCAATTCTTTTGTTTTTCTTTATATTTTTTAATTTAAGATTAAAATTTAATTATTTTCATTACTTCTTTAATTTCTTAGATTTCAAGAATCTATTAATTTAATACTATATTTTGTTTATGATATTAGTGGATAAATAATTCAATAAAAAATAAAGTTTAAGATGGTTAAAAGTATATTTTGATAGGTATTTGCAGTGTTCCACCAATAAGATAATGCAAGTTTACCATTATATTAACAATACATATTAGTTTTATTTTTATTTTATGTTATGAAAAATAAAATCAATAATTTTACACATAATACAACTAAATTTATTTTGGGTGGAGTAAGGGGAAATTAATTAATTTTATGTATATTATAAAATCATAACAGGTATTAAGTCATTTGTGCATTAAACTCATAATTTTTTAAATTTTTTTTTTTTATAATTTTACACAACTTTTAAATTCGTATTTTTATTTTTATTTTAAATTTACAAATAATACTCTATTTGGTTTGGAGTTTTCAAAAACAGTTTTTTGAATTTTCAATTCGTATTTTTATATTTTTAGTGATTTTTTAAATATTTTTATTTTTATTTTTTAGATCCACTTAATCTTGATATACTTAAAAGGTATAAAATTTGTACAAAAACCTTTAAAAGATTTATTGAATACAACAAAATGTGAAAATGTATTGAATTTTCTTTTTTTTTCTTTTTTTTGTGTGTGTATTTGGTGAATTTTTTAAAAGTTTTTTTTATATATAAATATTATACTTTTTAAGTGTATCTAGATTAAGTATATCTACAAAATTTTAAAAAACTAAGTACAATATTAAAAAAATTACTAAAAAATAAAAACTTAATTTTCTAAAAAGTGAGTTAAATCAAAAGTTTTATATAAGAGAAACAAAATGATTTAAAAAAAAAAAAATGAGTATAATATATATATCGACAAAAAATATTTATTCCGTGCATAGCACGGGTGAACGCTAGTATAATATAGGTAGATGTGTTGAAATTTTCAAGGAATTTTGTTTATGCTGGACTTTAATGCATTAAAGTTTAATTATGAGGGGGGTTTTGACCAAATCTCCCAAAAGGCATGAGGATTGGGAGAAATTAATAAATGCTGAGTTTTTTTTTTTTTTTAAATCAAAAAATTAGAAAATTAGGATTAAAATATTGGAGCTCCCACAAGCCTTGGGAGTTAAAAATCCCCTTTTGCTTAATATATGAAATATAGATAGATAGATATAGATAGATAGATAGATAGATATATCTTTTTATTTTTATTTTTATTTTTGTGTGGTTTCTATTCGGGTATTTTTTTTTTCAATTTATTTAAGATGGAGTTGTGGGTATCTTTTTTTTTTAAATTTAATTTATCTGTGGTTTCTATTTGTTTTTAATTATTATTACTTAGGTAAGTTATGATGTGAGTTAGATATGTGATAGACATGTGAGTTTTATTGATTTAAAGTTTATTTAGATAAACTTTAATATTTTTTTTTTAGTTTTTTAGTTTTTTTTGTTATGTTATAATATAATATATATAATATAGGTAGATATCTACAACTTTAATAGAAAATATTATTTGATTTTTTTGGGAAGAGAAAATGAATGCAAGTTTTAATATTTTTTTTTGAAAATTTTTGAGAGAGATTAGGAGGGAGAGATTATGAAATATTTTTCTTATTAAATAAATAAATCAGTCAATAGTTTTTTTTAATCTATTTTGTAAATTAAAAATCAATAATTTTGAAAAAATTGATTAATTTGTCCCATTAAGTAATTTAAAATTTTGATAGATATACATAAAAAAATACATAATTATATTATTAAATCACAATCAAATTTAGATGTTATATCTTTTTGAGATCTATAGCTAAATTCTTTTTTTTTTTTTTTTTTTTTTGTGTGTAACCATAGTGTATGGGAGAAATTGAAAAGTGTGTTGCAATAATTATGAGAGAAGTCAAAACGGATTGTGGGTTGAGAAAAGTCAATAAATGCTGAGGTTGGGTTGAGAGAAGTCAATAAATGCTGAGATTTTTTTTTTTTTAAATCAAAAAATTAGAAAATTAGGATTAGGAGATTGGAGCTCCTTTCTGATTTTTTTGGGAAGAGAAAATGAATGCAAGTTTTAATATTATTTTTTGAAAATTTGTGAGAGAGATTATGAGAGAGAGACTATGAAATATTTTTGTTATTAAATAAATAAATCAGTCAATAGTTTTTTTTAATCTATTTTTTAAATTAAAAATCAATAATTTTGAAAAATTGATTAATTTGTCTCATTAAGTGATTTAAAATTTTGATAGATATACATAAAAAAAAGATACATAATTATATTATTAAATCATAATTCAAATTTAGATGTTATATGTTTTTGAGATCTATAGCTAAATTCTTATTTTTTTATTTTTTATTTTTGTGTGTAACCATAGTTTTATGGGAGAAATTGAAAAGGATGTTGCAATAATTATGAGAGAAGTCAAAAGGGATTGTGGGTTGGAAAAAGTCAATAATGCTGAGGTTGGGTTGGGAGAAGTCAATAAATGCTGAGGTTTTTTTTTTTTTAAATCAAAAAATTAGAAAATTAGGATTAGGAGATTGGAGCTCCCACAGGCCTTGGGGTTAAAACCCCCCTTTTACTTAATATATAGTATAGATAAACTATATATCAATATGTATTAATAGTTAAATTTAATTCTCATCAAATCTTATTGAAAATAAGTCTTAGTAAAATTGTTATTAAAATAATTTTTTGTGACTAATTTTTTCATGCTTACTAAAAATTAATAATTAGTGACTTTTTTGTCACGATTTTTATAATTGTTGTTAAAACTTACAATTAGTGATATTTTTCTGTGATCAATTTTTCAAACTATCTCCGAAATTTGAAAATTAATGATATTTTTTTTAGTAATAATTTTTTTAAATTGTCGCTAAAACTTATAATTAGTAACATTTTTTATGACAAAATTTTTAAAATATCGCTGAAAATTAACAATTTATTACTACATGTAATGTCTCAATTTATTGCTCATAATCTAATAATATTCAGAATAGTATTGCATATCATATGCACTTTTCCTTAAGTGTGTATATTAGACTGACTTTTTAATTTTATTGATGTAAAATTAAATAATGGGATTCATTATTACCAAATACATAATAATAAAAATCCTGGATTCCGTACAAAATTGATATACGGAAAGTGTATAGAATATGGCCTTGCACATTGTCAAACCTTTCAGTCCACTATACCAAACAAATTAACCAAACCTAAACCTAATAAATTCTAAACTTGTTAATGTTAATATGTGGAAGGATTCTCTATCCCTAAATAATTTTATCTCTTTATCTCAATTTATTTATAATTATTAGATATATTATTATAAATAAGAGTTTTAGATACCAAATGTTTTAGTCTCTAAAAGTAAAAATTTTGTTGTAAAAAACATTTCGGAATCAATTTCTATCGTCATAAGGATAGTCGCTAAAAGATTGTTCCAAAAAGTTAAAAACAAGGCTTTTAGCAACAAAATTTTAAAAATGTCACTAATGAATAGACTTTTAGGAACAAAATAATTTGGTCTCAAAATAATTTATTTTTTGAGACAAAAAATTCTGTTCCAAAAGGATAATAACTCATCACTAATGATAATTTTCGTTGCTAAAAATATAATAACGATACTTTTCTCACAACAAAAAATATTTGGTCCTTAAAAAATATTTTTGTCTCTAAATTTTAGTCTGTAAAACCTTAATTTTTTATAGTGATATTTCTTGAGATTTTCACATCATGAGATTCTCATATGATCCAATGGATGTGAGTAAATTAGGATAGGGGAATAGGATTATTTGGGAACAGAGGATCCATATACTGTTAATATGATTATTTTTTTGTATCAAATTCATTTATTATTTTGATGTGTCATAAGTGCATTAATGTGCATAAAAACTTATTATTCATGTATTGGTAATGCAGTTCTAACACATCAAATAGTAAGTCAATTTGATAATCACAACATTTGAAAAATTAATGAGAGGCCTAAACTTAATTTGGGTATGCTAAAAATAAATTTAGAATGAAATTGAAATACACATTAATTTTTGTACATATTTCTACAATAATGCTACGATTAATGAAAATCTCATTCAATATATATATATATATATATATTTTGATCAGTAAAGAAAAATTTCATTTAACAGTATGAAATTAAAAGTACAGGAAGATGACATGCATCGAGAGAGATTCGGAAGTATAAAAATACCCCTACTACTGTTACTCGCACTCATACAACCAACCCCTAAGCCTCTCAAAAATTTAAAAAAAAAAAAAAAAAAGTTAAGAAGAACTTAACTAAAGAAATTAAAATACATGAATCTCCACATAATCAACCCACCAAAACACCAAAACCAAACTACAAATAACTAAACTAACTCCCAAAGCAGCTCCAACTAAGAACCCATCTAATCAACATCCACGCCTCTGCCAAGGTCCACCTGCTATTTTGAAAACTAGATCATTACACCTATGCTGCTAACAACTCCCAATGCCACCTTTCTTCACATCCGACGCCTGACAGCACTATACGATGCCCATACCCACCCCTGCTGCACGCCATCTGCACGCTCCGCTGCTCCACGCCTGCTGCATGCTGGCCGAAAAACTCCATAGCCACCCGCTTGAAAGCTGAAAAAACTCCCTTGCACAACACAGATCCACACCCGCAATCACACCCAATAGATCCACACCTGCACAAAACTCCCCTGCACAAAACTCCATATCCACAGACCCACTCTACAGCCCACTCGAGCACTCTATCAACTCCCCTGCAGCCCACTCCACACACCCACCGAACACCGACCACCTGCTGGGACACAGGCCTTCACCCCTCAAACTCTCATACGAGGAGGGGCACTCGAGTGCAAACCGGAAAGAACTGAAACGCCTACGAACCAGAGTGCACCCCTCAAGCTCCTACTCGCCAAAAGTGCTCGAATGAAATTCCTAGACTCCCCTGATGAATCAGCTATAACGGCAAGATTGAAACACAAGAAGACATCCGATGACAACCTGGACAGCCCCTGAATGAAACTCCCGCAGCAACAAAAAACACACCTAGGTGTGGAAGATTGAAGACTCAAGTTTATTGAAGGAAAAAACTAGCAAGACAGCCGCCGAAACGAGCTAGGCCAGCCGACCGCCATAGCCAAAGGCGGCGGCCGGCCAACCCAAAAAGAGGCCGGGGAAGGAGGTTTTTAGAGAGAGTAGAGGGAGAGAAAATTTGAATTATTCCTTATAGAGTAGAAGCAGTCTCTTAATTTGTATAATTTTTTCTTATTACATATTAAACACCATTAAAATCTCATTCAATATATTTGCCTCTATCGATATCTTTTTTCAAATATTTTTTCCACTCATGTGGCATAATGTTGGGTAAAAAATCTAGAGATTCCTTTGTTGAATTTAGTTAGATTGTGATATGTATTAAAATTTTTAAAAAGCGTATATATTGTGAAAGAAAAAAATTAGATAAAAAACCAACTTATATTTTATTCATTTTTTTTTACCTCTTCAAGTTTGTTATTGAATTCTTGATCCAAAACACAACCTCAATAATTCACAAGTATCAGAACTCACCGCAGAGAAATGCGAAAATTCTCGGTGATTTGGTTCAAAATTGGCATCAATTTTCTTCTATTGACAGCAAGGCAAGACTAACCGGAAAATGAGAAAGATATTTACGTGTAGCATTAATAATTTATTTCTTATATATATATATATATTTTTTTTACTACATGGTTTTTTTTTTTTTTTTGGGTGAATAACTACATGGTTGACTATTAGTTCCAAAGCATCGTTTTTTATAAGTTAGCCAATTGACATATTTATTTATAGCTGTAAAAAAATGTACTATAAAAAATTAAGATTTTAGTGATTAAAAGTTAGGGATAAAATTATTTTTTAGGAACCAAAAAATATTCTTGCAAAAAATATTGTTATTATATTTTTAGCAACAAAAATTGGACATTAGTGATGAATTATTATCTTTTTGGGGACAAAATTTTTTGTCTCAAAAAATAAACAATTTTGAAACCAAATTATTGTCCCTAAAAGTCTATTTATTAGTAATGTTTTCAAAATTTTATCGCTAAAAGTCTTATTTTTTACTTTTCGGGACAACATTTTAGCGACTATCCTCATGATGATGGAAATTGGTCCCTAAATGTCTTTTACAACAAAATTTTCACTTTTACAGACCAAAACATTTTTTTTTTATCAGCAAAGAAAAAACTTTATTGATGTAAGAGCAAAGTATAAGGTACAAAAACAACAAACATTAATAAAGATAAGCAAGAGCAAAAGCATCACGATGAGTTAAATCATTCTAACTACGTTGGCACCAAGAAGCCCATCTTAACATTTGTAAACATCTCCAAAGTTGGTGAGCAACCAACCAAAGAGACAAGATAAACTCAAACTCAAAAATAGGTAGACACCAGCATTGCAAATTTGACACTGAAGAACAAAAGCATAAGAAAAAAAATAGCAGCATTGCATATCAGTCCATCCTCTCACAGTAGCAGCAATCTAGCATCAACTCTGTAGCATCTAGCAGCAACATACCTTCACAGCAGCAGCATACCTCTACCAACTAAATTAACTCTCAACTAAACACACTAGCATGCCTTCACCAACTCAGTCAATTCTACAAAATCTGGCTTTTCCTCTTTACACATAACACTCATTCTTGAGTTCTCAGACAACCAACAAAATTGAACTTGACCCATAGCAGTCCTCAGCTGAATAGAGCAGACCAAAACATTTGATCTCTAAAACTCTTATATGTTGTAGTGGTGAAAAGTTAGGTTGTTCTTTTGGGGGCGAGGGGGTGGTTTAGTTTAAAATCCTTAATATTAAGATTTTATAAGATAAAAAAATATATAATATTTTTATAATAGTTCGGATTCCTCGACATTTTTACAGAGAAATTTCGGCATAGAGAAATTTCAGTTCTTCAAAGGAAAATTTTAGCTCGTTACAGAAAAATTTGTTATAGAGAAATTTGAAATTTCTCTATGACAAGTTAAAATTTCTTTAACAATATTATTGAAGGACCTTAACTAATAAGAAAAAATATATTGAACCTCTCTTACTATCAAAAGTTAGAGAGATATTTCATTATTATTATTTTTTTTTTTACCTGATACAAAACAAAGCAAGGAATAAATTTGTTCCATGTCAATAAATTTTATTGACTAAATCTTTATGGATGAAGTTTTGACTTAGGAGTTTTTTTATTTTTATTTTTATAAATGGTCTTATTCTCGATCGTCATTAATGACTCGAATGTCCTCACTAAAATTATTGTCAAAAAATATTTTTGCTCTTAAGATTTTATAAGATAAAAAATATATAATATTTTTATAATAGTTCGGATTCCTCAACATTTTCATAGAGAAATTTTGACATAGAGAAATTTCAACAAAGAGAAATTTCAGTTCTTTAAAGAAAAATTTTTGTTCGTCATAGAAAAATTTGTCAAATTTCTCTATGACAAGTTAAAATTTCTCTAATAATATTGATGATGCAGTTCGTTCCCGGTGGATGGACTGGACCGATCCAAGCTCCTCAAGCCCACGTCCGAGCGGCCTAGCCCACTAAATGACCTGCAAGTAAGTTCAATGGGGAACAGGGTAGTCCCCCAGCGAACCCTCCGACGGGCAAGTTAGCAGATATGGAGCAGAGATCAAATGTGTAGAGAGAGAGGTGGGAGATAAAAAGATTAACCTTCTTCCTGTCTTTGATGCTTGCTTATATCCTTTGGTAATCATTTCACTGTCCCTTCCGACGTGCCCCCCTCGCCGAAAGCCTGTGCTGTAGCTTACCTTGTTCAGGGTAAAGGGGGTGCTGTTTCGACGGGGAGGTGTTGTCGTAATAAATGCTGTGATGGGTTGCATTAATGGTGATGTGTTGTGGCAATAACTTTGCAGATCTTTGTCTGCTGATGTGGCCTGTCTTACACCTGTCATATGTCCGAATGTCATTGGTCCTTCACGTTCAGCTGTCCTGGATTTTACCAGGCGGGTTATGCAATGGGCTCCAAATGGTGGGCTTGGGGTTGTTTACTGTGGGCTGTGACTTTTGTGGGCCTATCCCTGTCAGTAGTCCCCCATTCCCGAGTGCAGCTTGAGTCCAACAAAGGGAATAGTTATGCGAAAGGCGAGTCCGACCGGGATGACCGAGCGGGGGGTGGGTCGACCGTGAAAATGAGACAAAGCGGAGAGACCGACCATGGGAAGGGCCGATCGCGCGAAGGCCGATTGCAAGAGCTGACCGTGAGGAGGGGCTGACCAGGTGAAGGTCGGGCGGACGAGCCGACCGTGTGAAGGCTGACTGTGAGGAGGGCTGACCATGCGAAGGTCGAGCAGATGAGCCGACCGTGTGAAGGCCGACCGTGAGGAGGGCTGACCATGCGAAGGTCGGGCGGACGAGCCGACCGTGTGAAGGCCGACCGTGTGAACCGACTGTGTGAAGGCCGACCGTGAGGGGGGCTGACCATGTGAAGGCCGAGAGGAAGGGCGCGGGGCTCAAGAGGTGGCGTGTGAAATGATGATGTGAAGTGGAAAAGACAGGGTAAGGGGAGGAGACAGTGTATCGTGGTCGTACACGTGGCAGTATCTTGGGGGGAAAGGTTAGGCGTTGGAGCAGAAATGAAACGATAGGCCATTATGGGTGTTGAAAAAGCAGTTTTGGCGGTTGATTTGAAAAGTTTTCAAACTGGCGAAAATTAATTTGGATCCGTGGAATACGGGCAAACCGTGGGCTTTTGGAGTCATTCGATTCACCTACTTTTTTGCAAGAACTCAAAACATCCCAAGTGTTAATTCCTTCGTGGCTCACGATACACCTTTGCAACACTTTCTCGACTTCCTTACTCCTGCATCAGAAGCGATTCGCAAACATACCCTAGAAATGGCACAAGAAGGTGCTGTGAATGTGAGGCCGGATCCGCTTGGAGATGATGATGCAGTGGAGCTAGCGGCGCAGTATAGGTCAGAGAGGGTGGGGGAGTCGGTGGTACGATCCCATGGTACCACCATTGTAGCAGCTCCAAAACCAATCAGCCAGGCGGAGCCAGATCACTGGCATACGAAGGCGGACAAGTCTACGATTACTGCGGCGGAGTTAGAGGCTATCCGCGTAAAGTACCAGATCCCTGCGGAAGTGGAATTATCGCTGCCGACATCAACGGAGAGGCCGTCTGACGCCAGGCCAGGAGAGTTTTCCCTCTACGAGGAAGCTCTAAAAGGTGGGCTGAGGTTGCCACTGCCGCAAATAGTGGTGGATGTGCTCAACCGTCTGGAGGTAGCACCAGGGCAACTAATGCCCAATGCATGGAAGATTTTGCTGGCCTGCGCAAGTGCCTGGCCAAAGGCAAATGACGGGGAGGCCATGACGGTGGACGAATTCTTCGCGTGCTACAAGGCCTCGGGGCAGCAAGAGACTTGGGTGACTCTCCAGGCAGTAGCTGGGAAAGGGCTGGTGTCGGGGTTGCCCACGTCGATCAAAGGTTGGAGACCACGGTGGTTCTACGTGTCCACCTCTAGGGGGGTTGATGTGCGTACGATGTGGAAGGTGCCAACCAGATCTGTGGAGCCAAAGTTGGGGGCGGCGGTAGAGGAGAGGGTGAAGAGGGTAAAGGAGTGGAGGGAAAATGAAAACGCCAAGTAGGACGAGCTTGTTCAGCCGTCTGCACTTTTTGAGGCAGGGTTGGGTCCACAGCCGATCGGTGGAGACCTCGACCGAGCGGAGTTGAAAGCAAGGAGAAAAGCTCAAGAGGCAGAAGACCAGGCCATCCTTGTGAAAGCCCAGAAATTCAAAGAGTCTCAAGCCGACCGACCACCCAACCCAGTTGTGAGGGAGAGGATTCGACCTCGTCCCAAACCCCTCGGAGAGAAAGACTTAGGTGAGTTTGTACCACGACCACCCTCGAGGGACCTTTTGAAGAAGAGGTCGCTGGAGGAGATGGAGGCGTTGGGCGTGGGGAAGAAGAAGAAAAGATTGAGGCGGAGTGGGGAAGAGCCTACCCAAAAAAGAAGGAAGGAAGGGAGGGCAGAGGAGGCCAGTCTGGCCAAGGAGGGAGAGGTTGCTGGGATAGGGAAGACTCCAGGGGGAATAATCGCCCCAAAGGTGGTAGACGTTGCCTCAGAAGTGAGAGAGGTTGTGCCAGTAGGGGCAGCAATCGGTGTAGGGGTCGGTAAGGTCGCCCCTGAATTTAGGAGGGAGGAACAGCCCCAGGGGGGACCTGCCCCCCAAGAAGGAGGAGTTAGCCTGGCCACAGCGATCTATCACGCTCGGGCGGTGACTGGGCGGCTGGAGGGAGAAGAAGGCCCAGCCAGAGCTGGGGCCGACCGCTTGGTGAGCATTGTGGAAGAGGCAGCCTTGCGCTCGGCATCAAGATATAATGAAGCTGACCTGTTGAGGGGGTTATGCTCCGACAAATGGAGGTAACCACCCTGGCAAGGGCTTTGCTGAGGAAAGCGGGGGCTGCCAAACTCAAGGCTGATGAGGCCAAGGCTCAGCTGGCCAAGTTGAAGAAGGAAAGTGCAAGTTGGGAAACTGCACACATTGATCTGCAAGCTGCCCAGGTGGGACTGGAGGATACATGCCGTCAGGTTGTGTCGCTCGAGTTCCAACTTGCTGGCGAGCAGAAGAAGTTGGAGGAGGCCCAGAGAGCCTGCACTGTCGCGGTCGAGCGACATGAAGAGGCCATGCTAAATAACGAAGAGCTGGTCAGGCAGAAAGATGATGCAGACGCCAAAGTTAGTGAGTTGCAGAGGGAGTTGGAGGCCGAGTGTGCCAAGGCAGGGGAGGAAAGGGAGAAGCTTCAGAAGGAGTTGGAAGCGGAGAGGGCGAAGGCGATGGCGGAAAAGGAGGGCATGAGGAAAGAGGTGGAGGAGGAAAAGGCGAAGGCTGCGTCTAAAAGGGCGACCCTTCAGAAAGAGCTGGACCAAGAGAGGGCGAAAGCAACTTCTGAGAGGGCGGCTTATCCCGATCTGTGTGTCGCGGCGGTGGAGCAATTCAAAGGGTCTGCCGAATTTCAGATGGCAGTTGACGCCGCTGTCGCCAGTAATCTGGCTAGGCAAGAAACTGGAGGGGCGGGCCCATCAAGGGTGACTGTTGGGGGCAGAACCGAAGCACAAGTTATTGAGAGCTTCCAGCAGTCGGACTTCTATAAGCACGAAATGGCTGAGTATTGGGACAGTGGCTGGAAGATGTTCAAACGCAGAGCTGAAGAGCTGTTCCCAAACTTGGACCTGAGTAGTGTGACAATTGGCGAAGACGATGTGGCCCAAACTCCCCTTGATGAGGGCATTGAAGAGGGAGATCTGGCGTTCAGTGAAGAAGAGTGACTGGGGAAGATCTTGTTTATTATTTTTATTTTTGTTATTATTTATATATATATATATATATTTTGAATTGATGTAATGAACTTGTGTATACATTTGTAAATGAATAAAATGTCAACTGCATTTTTAGTCGATTGCTTTTATTTCTGTATGAATCATTCAGGAACTCCTTGACAATAAAAATTCAATTATGGAGTAAAGTTGGACTCGTATAACAGCTCAATGCAGAATAAAATTGGCTGTGTATAAAACTCAATGCAGAGTAAAATTGGATGTGTATAAAATTCAATGCAAAGTAAAATTGGATGTGTATAAAACTCAATGCAGAGTAAAACTGGATGTGTATAAAACTCAAGGCGGAGTGGTTTGTTGAAGTCATGCTTGGTGGTGTACTAAACGTAGGAGAACATCTGTGGAATTTGACTAAGTAAAGAGTCGTGTAAAAACTGAGCCCTGGAATTGCGACTAAGTATGTTACTTTGGACTTTAACTGAGTTGCATTGGTGCATCAAGGAGCTCAATCTGGACCTGGAGTGGTGGAAGTCCGTCTGGTTGAAACCTGTTACGCTCGGTCTAGCTGAGGATTGGTTTGGCCGAGTGCATGGATGAAGTTCTGAGGCTCTGAGTGCTCAGTCTGGCTGAGGCCTTGAGTGCTCAGTCTGGCTCAGGCCTTGAGTGCTCAGTCTGGCTGAGGCTTTTGGATGCTCGGTCTAACTGGTGCTTTGAGTGCTCAGTCTGGCTGAGGCTTTCGGATGCTCAGTCTGGCTGAGGCTTTTGGATGCTCGGTCTAACTGGTGCTTTGAGTGCTCAGTCTGGCTGAAGCTTTGAGTGACTGCAACCAAAACGTCATTGAGACACCATATAGATGATTGGGATATATAAATGTCAAAAAGTTACATTGCGCAAAAAAGATGACAAGGATGTTCAAGCGTGTGACTTTCCGAAAAGAAAATACAATAACTGAGCAACACAAAAGTAGCAGTTTATTGAAAGTAACGTTTCAAGTGTTCGGTGTTCCAGGGGTGCGGCAGGTCTCGGCCCTCCAGATCCTGAAGCCGGTAAGTGCCTGGACGTGGTCTGGCTTTCACAATATAAGGTCCCTCCCATTTGGTTGCCAATTTACCCTCAGTCGGATTCTTGGTGGCAAGGGTTGCTTCTCTCAAGACTAGGTCCCCAACAGCAAACTCCCTTGGTCGGACTTTGCGGTTGTAATGTGTTCTCATTTTCTGTTGGTATGAGGCCAATCTGACAGCAGTGGTCTCCCTGAGTTCTTCAATTAGGTCTAGGTCTGCCCGACGGAGTTCTTCGGTGAGTGGTGGATTTGGATGTAAAACCCTGGGGATAGGCAGACCGATTTCCACCGGAATAACTGCCTCAGCGCCGTATGTTAGACGAAAAGGGGTTTCCCCAGTGGGAGTCCGAGCGGTGGTGCGGTAAGCCCATAACACATTCGGTAGTTCCTCAGCCCAAAGTCCCTTCGCAGCTTCAAGCTTAGTCTTGATGATCTTCAGGAGAGAGCGGTTGGTGACCTCAACTTGGCCGTTGGCTTGGGGATGACCGGGGGAAGAGAAACATGGTTGAATCTGGAGGTCGGCGCAGAACTTCCTGTACTTGGCGTTGTCAAATTGTTTGCCGTTGTCTGAGACAATGGCCTGAGGGACGCCGAATTTGCAAACAATCGATTGCCAGATGAATTTGGTAGTGTTCCGCTCGGTGATGGTTGCGAGGGGTTCTGCCTCTACCCACTTAGTGAAGTAATCAATGGCGACGATCGCGAACTTGGTCTGGCCTCGGTCGGTGGGAAGTGGACCAACCAGGTCGATCCCCCATTTGGCGAACGAGTAGGGACTGCAGAGTGTGATCAGCTCAGTGGGAGGAGCATGGGGGATGTTGGCAAAGCGTTGACACTTGTCACATTTAAGCACAAAATCAGTGGCATCTTGATTGAGAGTCGGCCAGAAATAACCAGTACGGAGTATTTTGTGGGCTAAAGATCTGCCGCCCGAATGTTGCCACAAATTCCCTCATGGATTTCTTGCATTACATAGGTTGCTTGGGCCGAGTTGAGGCATCGCAGATATGGTCACTGACCAGAACGTAGTTGGACGACCGAGCCCGAACCTTGGCGGCCTGTTGTTGGTCATCTGGGAGTTCTCATGTTGTCAGAAATAGGATGATGTCGGATGCCCAGGGGATGGGTTCATTTTGGAGAAACTGCACTTCTGGGAGGTCGGGCGAGATAGCCGGGTGGGCTAGGTATTCGAGGCGAACTCCATGGCTGAGGTCGAGTTGGTCTGCAGAGGCTAGCTGAGCCATCTCGTCTGCCTTGGAGTTTTTCGCTCGAGGTATGTGTTTGATGTGGAAGGTATTGAAGAGGCGAACAAGAGGGAGTGCCAGATCCCTGTAAGCCCGCATTGTGTCCTCCTTGGCGTCGAATTCTCCCGTGATCTGGCCGACGATGAGCTGGGAGTCACTGACCAATCGAATGTGGCTGACACCGATGTCCTTGGCAAGGCAGAGTCCTGCTATCAAGGCCTCATATTCGGCCTCATTGTTGCTGGCATCAAACAAGAGGCGGAGAGCACATTTGAAATAGCCACCCTCAGGGGAGGTGAGGATGAAGCCAACCCCACTACCTTCCCTGCGGGATGACCCGTCGACATTGAGAGTCCAAGAATGGGGGTGACCAAGGCCAGGGACAACTTTTCTAGCAATGGGTAATTCTGCTCCGCTCCCCTGAGAGCTCGACTGATGTAGTAGACCGGCCGTTGGACTGAGCCGTCTTCCCTGATAAGAGCTGCGCTGACTGCGGTGCTTGACACTGCGAGATAGAGGAAAAGGGGCTCGCTCGCGACTGCCTGTGAAATGAGGGGAGGGTTGGCCATGCATTGCTTTAACTGCTGAAAAGCCTCTTCGGATTCGGTTGTCCATTCAAAAGTCTGCCGAAGAACTTTGAAGAATGGTAAGCACTTATCTGTTGCGCGGGAAATGAAGCGGTTGAGGGCCGCCACTCGGCCGGTGAGTCTTTGAACTTCTTTGACCGTTCTGGGTGACTACATTTCAATCAAGGCCTTAATCTTCTCGGGGTTAGCTTCAATGTCGCGCTGGCTGACCATAAAATCCAAAAACTTTCCAGATCCTACGCCGAAGGCGCACTTCTCTGGGTTGAGCTTCATTTGGTACTTGCGGAGTGTGGCAAAGGTTTCTCGGAGGTCAGTCAGATGATCAATGGAGAGTTTGCTCTTGACCAGCATGTCGTCGACGTATACTTCCATGTTCCGACCTATTTGATGTTGGAAAACGGCATTGACTAGCCGTTGGTAGGTGGCCCCAGCATTCTTTAGTCCGAACGGCATCACGTGGTAGTGGTAAGTACCTCGATCGGTAATGAAGGAGGTATGTTCTTGGTCGGACGGGTGCATCAGAATTTGATTGTATCCAGAAAAAGCATCCATGAAGCTGAGCATCTGATGACCAGCCGTGGCGTCAACCAGCAGATCGATACGGGGAAGAGGGTAGCTGTCCTTGGGGCAAGCTTGATTCAGGTCGGAGTAATCGACACAAAGTCGCCATTTGCCGTTGTTTTTGCGGACTAGGACCACGTTTGACAACCATTTAGGGTAGTCTACGTTTGTGATGAAGTGGGCCTCAAAGAGCTTGTCGACCTCTGCTGCAATGAGAGTATTGCGCTCCAGATGGAAGGTGCACTGCTTCTGGCGGTAGGGTCGGAAATGAGGTTCGATGCTGAGGCGATGGGTTATTAAGGATGGGTCAATACCCGGCATGTCTGAATGGGTCCAGGCGAATACATCTTTGTGCTCGACCAGGAGGGCAGTAAGGTCGGCCTTGTCTCCTCGGACCAGCTCATCTTCGTCTCGGACGTCAAGTCTTTCAATAATCATGGCCTCCTTCAGCTTAACTTCCTTGAGTGAGGCAACATAGCATTCTCTGGCCACGGTTTGTTCTCCCTTCACTGTTCTGACCCCAAGATCAATGGGAAACTTGATGGCCAGGTGGTAGGTGGAGGTGATTGCTTGGAAAGCGTTGAGGGTAATGCGACCAAGGATGAGGTTGTAGGCAGAAGGGCAATCGACAACAAGGAAGGTAAGCACCTTCGTGGTCTGCCATGGATATTCGCCAATGGTGATGGGGAGATCAATGGAGCCGATGGAGGTCACCCGGTCGCCAGTGAAACCAACCAAAGGGGTTTGGAGGGGAGACAGACTTTCCTCCCCGATCTTGAGCTGGCGGAAACAGTTGAGGAATATGATGTCTGAAGAGCTTCCATTGTCGATGAGAACTCGTCTGACTTTATAGTTGGAGAGGATGGCAGAAATGACGAGAGGATTATCATGAGGATAACGGATGCCTGTACAGTCGGCGTCCGTGAAGGTAATGGGCTCTGTCCACTGCTTGGGCTGTTCGGAAGGTCGGTCTACCGTAGTGACTGCCTTGTCAAAGCCCTGCCTTATTTTTCTGAGTTCTGCCTTCTGAGCCGAGCGAGATGGTCCCCCGCAGGCAAGTCCACCTGAAATGACTCTAATTTCACCCACGGGTGGGCGTGGATTACCTTGTGGCCGAGGTTGTTGCGGAAGTCGATCATGGCCTTGATTCGGTTGAGTTGGCTACCGGGGTGGGGTGCACCGGCGATTGTCTCTGTGGGGTTCGGTTCTTTGCCTCTGCTGAGGGCGGGTGTCCGTGAACCGACTTAGGCGCCCCTGCCGTATTAGGGTCTCCACCTGATCCTTGAGGTTGATGCAGTCATCAGTGTTGTGGCCATGGTCCTGGTGGAAACGGCAATATTTGGACTGGTCTTTCCGGCTGGAAAGGTTCCATGGAGGTGGAGGCCATTTGAGGAGGTAGTCCCGTTGGATCTGGTGAAGCACTTGTTCCATGGGAGAATTAAGGGGCGTATACCGCTCGAACCGACCGGGCGGTCGGGTAGGTGCCGACCGGTCAGCGCGGGGAGGACGGGCGGTATAGTGGGGTGTTGTGCTATTATACTAGGTGTTTCTGGGGTCTGGGTCTTTTCTCTTTTCTCGGAGAGGCGGGTTTTTAGCTATTGGATCCTGCTGAGCGGCTAGTGAATTTTCGGTATTCATGTATTTTTGGGCTTTGGAAAGGAGGGCCGCCATTGAGGTCGGGGGGTTTTTAGAGAGGGAGAAAAGGAAATCGGATGACCGCAGACCGGCTATGAAAGCTGTGAGAATGACTTTGTCATCGTTTTCTGCCACTTGCAAGGCTTTAGTGTTGAAGCGAGTGACAAAGCTGCGCAGTGATTCCCCTTCGGTCTGACGAATGTTGAGGAGCTGGGTGGCCGGGCGTCGTTGGCGCTGGGCCCCAATAAAATGGCTCAGGAAAGAATCACTGAGATGCTGAAAAGTGGAGACAGAGTCTGGTGGCAGCTGGCTGGACCACAGTCGAGCTGACCCCTTCAGTGTCACGGGAAAGGCTCGGCACATGATCTCGTCAGGGAAGGCATGGAGGATCATGAGGGTGCGGTAGGTCTCCAGATGGTCGACCGGGTCCGTCGTTCCATCGAAGGAGTCGATGGTGGGCATTTTGAACTTGGGGGGCAGAGGTTTGTCTCGGATGGAGGCAACAAATGGTGAGTTTGCCGTAGTGGAGGGCTTGTGCTGGATGTTCTGTGTAACCCCTTGGAGCTGGAGTTTCATGGCACGGAGTTCAGCGTCCCAAAGGGGAATGTTGTCGCCACTAGAGGGAGACAGGTGTTGGACGCTGCTGGCTTCTCCCTCGGGGGCTGGTGCTACGATCGATGGGTGTGGGGGTGGGGGTGGGGGTAGCGGATTTATATGTGGGTGAAGAGGTTGCAAACTTCCTAAGTTAGGTGGATTGGGTTGTGGAACAGCATGGCTCGGAGCTCGTTCTGGATTGGGTGGAATATCAGGATGGTGGTGGAGGAATGGGGAGGTTTCTTTGGAGTAAAGCATTTATCAGGGCCTGATTTTGCTCGGCCATACGGTTAATGCTGTTGGTAAGTTCGATGAAATACTGAGGTGGGTTGTTCAGATTGGGAGGATCGGTTTGATGGTCGGCAGCGTTATGGTGAGAAGCCATGGATCTAGTCGTGACCATGCACCTTGATGGGTAGGAGGGAAAGGTTGTTGGGACAGGGTCTCCGGCGACAATGAGCACAACTGGCGCACGGATAGGACACCTTCCCACAGACGGCGCCAACTGATAATGCAGTTTGTTCCCGGTGGATGGACTGGACCGATCCAAGCTACTCAAGCCCACGTCCGAGCGGCCTAGCCCACTAGATGACCTGCAAGTAAGTTCAATGGGGAATGGGGTAGTCCCCCAATGAACCCTCCGACGGGCAAGTTAGCAGATATGGAGCAGAGATCAAGTGTGTAGAGAGAGAGGTGAGAGATAAAAAGATTAACCTTCTTCCTGTCTTTGATGCTTGCTTATATCCTTTGGTAATCATTTCACTGTCCCTTCCGACGTGCCCCCCTCGCCGAAAGCCTATGCTGTAGCTTACCTTGTTCAGGGTAAGGGGGGCGCTGTTCCGACGGGGAGGTGTTGTCGTAATAAATGCTGTGATGGGTTGCATTAATGGTGATGTGTTGTGGCAATAACTTTGTAGATCTTTGTCTGCTGATATGGCCTGTCTTACACCTGCCATATGTCCGAATGTCATTGGTCCTAAAGGTCCAGCTGGCCTCCAGCTGTCCTGGATTTTACCAGGCGGGTTATGCAATAGGCTCCAAATGGTGGGCTTGGGGTTGTTCACTGTGAGCTGTGACCTTTGTGGGCCTATCCCTGTCAAATATCATTGAGGGACCTTAATTAATAAGAAAAAATATATTGAAGCTTTTCTACTATCAAAATTTAGAGAGAGATATTTCATTAATTTTTTTGTTTTGTTTTTTTGTTTTTTTTTTTCAATCTGATATAAAACAAAGTAAGGAATAAATTTGTTCCATATTAATAAATTTTATTGACTAAATCTTGATGGATGAAGTTTTGAATTAGGAGGATTTTTTTTTTTTTTTTTTTTTTAAATTGTCTTAGTCTCTATCGTCATTAATGACTCGAATGTCCTCACTAAAATTATTGTCAAAAAATATTTTTACCCAAAAAAAAAATTTTATATAAAAATTATGAATATTTTTGTAACTAGTCTAATTTTTAATTTTTTGAGGAAAAAAATAAAAAATAAAAACAGAAAATAGATTTTAAAAACTCGCCAAACAGGGTAAATATTTGTGGGAACTTATAACTCTCTACATAAATAAGAATATCTACATGGGTGGTTTAGCTGAATTGCACTTTTGATAATTTATAATCACAATCTAAACCAGTACTTCCTCATCTTCATAATAATCCTTTTATTTTACCTTATTTGAGCTACTTGTATTGTTTAAGTTATAGGCTGATTTACATCGAATGGTCTTACACAAGATCACAAAATAAAAAAAAGCCCATAAAAGACTTTTTTAAGATGCATCAAACAAAATCAAATCCTTTTTAAGAATGTCATCATGAGATTGAGCTTTTTTCATAAATTTAAAAGATTAAAAAAAAAAAAATTTGAAAAAAGAAGAACCAAAAAAAGAATAAGGTTACTATGGTAATTTTGCTGTGATTAAGATACCTGCAAGTTGCAGTTTTGCATGACTACTTCAATATTTTCTGTACTAATTCTCTTTCTTGCATGCATAGGTTTTCCAAAGTCTAAGTTGATAACAACATGTTAGCTTCCTAGAACTGGTCTTCCTGGCCATGTCTAAGCCCTCATTCTTGTTGCCTGAGTCCAAGATATCTCACCTATAAATACAGGTATCATCACCTTACACAAATATCACCCAAAAAACATACAACAGATCATAATCACTGCTTTTATTACTACCAAAAGAGTTATGGGTTATCACAGCTTCTCTCTCCTTGCCAGCTTTCTCTTGCTTTCTCTTGCAACCACAGCTTTCTCGTCAACACTTTCACCTTATTACTACTACAAAACATGTCCCCAAGCTTTACCCACCATCAGAAGAGTTGTGGAGGATGCTGTAAGGCAAGAGCGCCGCATGGGCGCTTCTTTGCTCCGCCTACACTTCACACGATTGTTTCGTTCAAGTATGACTATCCAACTCTTTTCTTTTCAAGATTTTGTTCAGTTGCTTTTTTTTTTTTTTTTTGATAAGCAAAATAAAAATTTCATTCAAAACATAAAATAAATAATTTAATTACTTTTTTTTTTTGCTTTGTTACCTTTGATGGGATAGTAGTTGATATAATCAATTCTGATATCTAAACTAATAGAGACTTGGTGTGATTCTAATGCAGGGCTGTGATGCTTCAATTCTTCTTGACAAAACCTCCACCATTGACAGTGAAAAGACTGCTCCTGCTAATAATAATTCTGCTAGAGGATTTGAAGTCATTGACAGAATCAAGTCAGAGGTCAACAAGGCATGTGGGCGCCCTGTGGTATCGTGTGCTGATATTTTGGCAATTGCAGCTCGCGACTCTGTGGTTGCGGTATGTTATTATATGCTTACAATAATAATATAGTGATCACAAAATTATAACTACACATAATCCTGATCACAAAATTCAATTTTATATAAGAGAATTGTATCTAATTTTGTGATTAATTTTTTTTTTTTTATCAAGATATTTGTGTGCTAAAACATGTTGTGTTTTACAAGCAGCTTGGGGGACCAACATGGAATGTGCAACTAGGGAGAAGAGACTCAACCACGGCCAGTAGGACTAAAGCCGAAAAGGACCTCCCCTCACCGTTGATGGACCTCCCCGCACTCATTGAAAACTTCAAAAATAAAGGCCTGGACGCCAAGGACCTCGTAGCTCTCTCTGGTGGCCACTCCATTGGGTTTGCACAGTGTTTTACCTTCAGAAAACATATTTACGAAGAATCCAACATCGACCCTACCTTTGCGCGTGATCGCCAATCTAGATGCCCGAAAAACGATGGGAACTCAAACCTAGCTCCTCTGGACCCAACAGCTGCCATTTTCGACACCAAGTATTTCTCCAACTTGGTGAAGAAGAAGGGGCTTTTGCATTCTGATCAAGCACTGTATAATGGTGGTGAGACAGATCAGTTGGCGAAGAGATATAGCACTGATGTTTGGTCATTCTGGAATGATTTTGCTAAGTCTATGGTTAAGATGGGTAATATAAAGCCATTAACTGGGAAGAAAGGCCAGATTAGATCAAACTGAAGATGGGTCAACTAGTTTTTTAGAGTCAGTTGTGTTTATTATTATTATTATTATTATTTTGGGGTTTCAAATAGCATTGAATATTTTTTTTAGATGGTATAGCATTAAATATTTAAGAAAACAATTTGTTGGGTGATAAGGTTTTTTTTTTTTTTTTTTTTTCGATGTAACCAAAAAAAGGATCAGTTTTTGTTTTTTTTCTTTTTCTTTTTCTCTTCCATGAGAAAGTAGAAGGAAGAGATGGAGTATGTAAAAAAATTTGAGAAAAAAATTATTCAAAAAAAATTACTGAAAAAAATTAATTGAAAAAAAATCAATTTTTAATTTCAGTAATTTAAAAATAGTTTGGTTATTACTGTTGATAAAAAAAACAGATATCGATATATGAGTTGTGTGTTTGATTATAAATTATTGATTGAATTAAGTTTTGAAAACTATTTCCAAAACACATCACCAAACAAATTTTCTTATTACGGGTACAAAATGCATGGTCAATCTGTTACCACTTTATTACTAAATTAATAACATGTAATAAATGAGAAAAAAAATATTTAATAAATGGGAAAAAAAATTTGATAATATTTTGTAAGATTTACGTTATGATTTGTATTTTTAAATATTAAACTTAGTATATTTATGTTAATTTTTATTAATATGTATTCTCAAAAGGTGTTGACTTTAACAAAATTTTAGAAAAAAATAAAAAAACGTATTGTAGAAGATGTTTGTACAGACGTAAAAAATGAATTGATAGAAAATTTAATTGACACAAAATAATTGACATAGATTTATTTTAAAATGAAAAAAAAATTGAAAAAAAAAATTATTCAAAAAAAATTACTGAAAAAAAATTAATTGAAAAAAAAATCAATTTTTAATTTCAGTATTTTAAAAATAGTTTGGTTATTATTGTTGATCAAAAATATGGATATCAATATATGAGTTGTGTGGTTGATTATAAATTATTGGTTGAATTAAGTTTTAAAAACTATTTTCAAAACACATCACCAAACAAATTTTCACCTTTCACATGTCACATCAAACTTTCAAAACTTAATTCAAAATACATCTTCAAAACACAATTCAACACTCTATTTAAAAACCATAACCAAACAAATTTTCTACACTCAAATCATAATTCTACAACTCACAAACTCAAAATACAACTCATACTCTTAAATCACATTTATAAAACACAACCAAACGCAGGATAACTTTTTTTTTTTTACAAGGATTTGTTTGTTCAAGGCAATGTTTGTAATGAATGTACGTGATGAACAATCGTATCAAATATTTATAATTTTTCTTAATTCTTAATAAGATTGTTAGGATTTGTTCCTTTTTTTTTTGCTCTCTCTAAACATGGAAAAAAAAGGGGCCAATTACCAACACCCATCAAGGTTTGACTAAAATACGGATTTTTTCCTGAAGTTTGGAAAATTACAAATTACCCCCTGAGTATTATATTTACATGACAAATGAGGGTGTAATTTGTTGTGCAAATATAAATCTCAGGAGGTAATTCGTTATGCAAATATAAACCTCAGGAGGCGGAATGTAATTTCTTAAACCTCAAGGAGAAAATTTATATTTTAATCAAACCTCGAGGAGGTGTTGGTAATATGTCGGAAAAAAAAAAATTTAGTACACACTGCAACATATATAAAAAATAAATAAAAAATTTTTAAAAAACACATTTAATGAATGGGAAAGAGAATGCTCGGTAGATAGAGAGTTGGCCGTGGCTGCTAATCAAAAGAGGTGATCAAAACAGATGAGAAAGGGAGGAGGGAATCGAAAATTATTTTCAAAAAAAAAAAAAAAGTAAAAAACAAAAAAATTCCCCCTAATTAAAAATATTTTCATTTTTTTAACATACTCTTCCGTTTGGCAAATAAATTAGAAAATGATACATAAACAAATTGATTATACATAAAACTTATCCAGAATGAAATGAACAAACATACTACGTGGACACAATATTAGGAAATTTGATCAAACCCTCCGTAATAAAATTTTAATAAATTAAAAACAACAATAAAAAATTCTTCTTGAAAAGTCAAGCATATACTACGATTATCAAAATATCTTTAATGACTAATTTAATATTTTAAACTTAAAAATGATATAACTTTTTATCTAGATGTCGATTTTTAATAAAATTAGTATTTTTAAAATTATTTCATCAAGATTTGTCAGACAATATCCAAATTGACTACGAAATTTTTTTAAAAAAATATTTACCATCAAAATTGAATTAAATAATAAATTTTTACTTTGTTTTATAATAAAATATTACTCTGATATAAAATAAAATTTTACTCTGTTTCACAGCAACATTTTATTTTATTTCACAGTAAAATATTACTGACTATTAGAGTAACACTTCACTGTCTTCTTGAATAAGGTATCAATAACAAAAAAATAGAGTATGAATTGATGACAACTTTACGAGTTCTTTCGCTACAAATTCACAAATAAATTAACAATGAATTAACAAATCAACAAGAATGATACA
This sequence comes from Camellia granthamiana, assembly GCA_036172215.1. Classification (NCBI taxonomy): domain Eukaryota; kingdom Viridiplantae; phylum Streptophyta; class Magnoliopsida; order Ericales; family Theaceae; genus Camellia; species Camellia granthamiana. Next base: position 3,731,446 of record CM069905.1, on the reverse strand, counting down.
TGTGCAATGTTATCCAACAGAGAAGAGTACATAGCGGCCTATGAAAGCAATAAGATCTCAATGTTTATCACAGGCTCATTTTATGGCCAACATGATTCCATGCTCAGATGCCTGATAGAATTAAAAATGCTAAAGAAGAGTACCCAGGTTATTTATCCGCCAAAACGTAAGTGGAAGCCTGACAGGAAATATATGATTTAAGTGAATAGCCTCCAGAAATGAAATCATCAACCAGATCAGGCGTTGAAGGGAAGAACGTTTCGTTCATCTTTTGCTGTATAATATATATTCAGGGCAAGATTATCCAGAAAAAAAAGAAAAACTATTAGTCTATCATTCATGAAAACATGCTTCCTACCCAAGTGGTTTAGGAAGTAAAACATTTTGAACTGTGCCTTACACAATAATATGTTGGGCTTAGGAGATTTTGGCTAAATTTCCCCTCAATATTAAGTGAGTTTCATTTTGAATGATGGATTTTGTAATACATGTCTTGAATCTTAATTAATATATTTGTTGGTATATTAATTTGTCCTTTTAGCATTATTGATAAGATTTTTGTATAAAAATCGTTTTGTACAACATCTACTACTACTATAAAAGTATGAAGAGCCTACCATATTTTTTATTTTTTTTAAATCTCAATTTTACCCTTTCAAATTTACTATATTTTTTAAAAATTATGAGGAGTCCTGTATAAACCAACTATCTCTTTATTTTTGGATTTGAACACTCAAAAACAATATATCTGCTTCTAAGAGTCCTATATAAATATAAATAAGCCGTCTCCCTTTTATCTACTATCTATTATCTACTACTATTATAAAAGTGAGAAGAGTCTGTCATATTTTTTACTTTTTTTAAATCCTAATTTTACCTTCTCAAATTTATAATATTTTCGAAAAATCATGAAGAGTCTTATATAAACCAACTATCTTTTTATTTTTGGAGTTAAACACTTAAAAATAATATATTTGCTTCCAAGAATCCTATATAAATATAAATATAAATAAGCTCTCTCTCTTTTATCTACTACTATTATAAAAGTGTGAAGAGTCTGTCGTATTTTTTTTACTTTTTTTAAATCCCAATTTTACCGTATCAAATTTATTATATTTTCTAAAAATCATGAAGAGACCTATATAAATCTACTATCTCTTTTTTTTTTTTTTTTTTTTTTTGATTGGCAAAAGAAATTTTTATTGATGAAACATACAAAGTATGGTAAAATACATCAATAAAGAGAAGTTTGGAGCTAACACAAGCTCTATACTCCAGTTGGTGAGAAACTGACAAGCAAGCAAAAGAAACAAAACTGACAAAAAAAGCAAACATAATGCAGCCCCAGTTGAGCAGAACAAAGTAAAACAGATCAAAAGAAGAGCTTCTTCACACACCATAGTGTTGATCAACATATTCTTAGTCATCAGCATAGTAGACTAATAGATCAATTCAACCAAGACTAACAGATTAGATCAATTCACCAGATCAAACCAAGACTAACTGATCAGATCAATTCACCAAGCGCAATGTGCAAAACTCTGTTGCCTAGAGGGTAATGTGAGCATGAGACCTATGCAAACCATTGCTGCCATGAACATTATCAATACCTCAGCATATTCTTAGTCATCAGCAAAGCAGACTAACAGATCAATTCAAACCAAGACTAACAGATCAGATCAATTCACCAGATCAATTCACCAAGCTCAATGTGTAAAACTCTGCTGCCTAGAAGGTAATGTAAGCATGAGACCTGTGCAAACCACTGCTGCCATGAATATTATCAAAACCTCACAACAAATGCACCTCATGAACAAAGACAGTGCCTCACACCTGATTAATGGAGAAGTGGAATTCCTTGGAAGACTTTGACCAAATTACAAACCTTGTGACTATGAGTTCCTGCAACATCTATATCTTTAGTTGGGAAGCTTGAAAGAGGCACTCATTTTTGAGCTTCCAAATGGACCAAAAAGTGACCAGTGGTCTGGCACGGCAAATTCTCCTCTCTTTTTTCCTACAGGTGTACCCTGCCCACCACTGCAATAGACCCTCAACAGAACCAGGAACCACCTAAAAAGCCCTCCCCATTGTAACAACCCAGTCCAAATCCTCCACACCATAAAATAGTGAATCAGTATATGCTGAATTGTTTCCTGTTATACTTTGTAGAAGAGACATGAGGTAGAGGCAGACCTATCCAACACACTAATGCGTTACAATAATACAGATGTTTTAACCTTGTGTTTCCATGCGAGCCAACCAAAAAATTACACTTTGGGTGGTAGGTAATTGAGCCAAACCAAACTACTAAAACTAACAGTGTTTCCAAAGCCAAGATTAGTGTGGTTATATAGAATGGATACAAGAGACTGCCCAGGTTTTGATGCTAACCAAACTGCACTGTCTTTTACACCCAGATTCAGGGAAGGTGATGTTACTAAGAGATCAAGTAGTCTGAGAAGCTCATTCTTTTCCCATTCAAAAAGAGACTTCCTAAAGGTGAGCAACCAATTGTCAGCTGAGATAGTCACAAAATCCTTAAGTGATCCCTTCTTATCATTGGACAATTGAAAAAGACTAGGGAACTCATCTTTGAGGCAAAGAGCTCCACTCCAGTGATCATACCAAAACTTGATTCTACAACCATTCCCAACTTTTAATTGTAAGTTACTAACATAGTACAGTAAGAGAGACTCTTACTGATCAATTGCTGCCACAATGCCATCCCAGATTTTAGAGAAGATATTGCTTGAGTTGAGATTTGGAAGCCATGCCCCTCCTTGAAATTTGTATTTACTACATATGACCCTCTTTCATAAAGAATCATGGTCAGAAGCAAACCTCTACTACCATCTGAGTAGTAAGTACACATTCACATCCTTAATTCTTTTGATGCCCAGCCCACCTTGTTTTATGCTCTTTGTTACCTCTAACCATTTCACAAGATGGATTTTCCTCTTTAAATCTGGGCCTCCTCATAAAAATAAAGCTTGAATTTTGTTTATCTCCTTAGCTATTCCTTTAGGTAACCTGAATAGAGACAAGTAATACACTGGCAGGCATGACAGCACTGTTTTCACCAAGGCCAACCAGCAAGCCTCAGCTTGAATTTTTCAATAACTAGCTTCCACATCTTCTTTCTTCTTGGATTAGCACCCAGAGGCAATCCTAGGTATTCAAGTAGTAAACTTTGAGTCTTACAATTCAGCAGGGATGCAAACTTCTCAAAAACAGTGTCAGAGATACCAACCCCACAAACCACTCTTATGATAGTTGATTTTGAGACCTGATGCTACTTCAAAACACCTGAGGATCCTTTTCAAACTAAGAACTTCTAATTACTCAGCTTCACAGAACAGAAGAGAGTCATCTGTAATTTGGAGATGGGAGAGCTGAACTTGATTGTTCCCAATGATAACCCCTTTTAGCAGACTCAACTCCTTAGCTCTCTAAAGAAGAATGTTTAATGCTTCTACAACCAAGTTAAAGAGGAATAGGGATAAGGAATCACCTTGCCTAAGGCCTTTTTGACCATTAAACTCCTTAGTTGGTAAACCATTAACAAGTATTGAAATTCTTGCAGTAGAGACATATTCCTTAATCCATGAAATCCATTTGGATCTAAACCCAAAGTTTGCTAACATTGAGAAAAAGAAGTCCTAATTAATAGAGTCAAAAGCCTTTTCAAAATCTAGCTTGAACAGCAACCCTGTTTTCTTAGATTTAAGCCAACAATCTACAACTTCATTTGCAACCAACACTCCATCCAGAATATTTCTATCTCCCAGGAAAACTGATTGTGAGTCACCAATAACCATGTGCATGACTTTTTTAAGTTTGGATGCAAGGACTTTAGAGAGTATTTTGTACACAGAACCAACTAGGCTTATAGGTCAAACTCATTTAAAGTAGCAGCTTTCTCCTTCTTTGGAATTAGAGTGATGAAGGTACTGTTCAATCCTGTTACTAATCTGCCACTGATGTGGAAATCCTTCATAAAGTTAAGCACTTCCTCCTTAAGCACCTTCCAATATTTTTGAAAAAACATCAAGTTGAATCCATCTGGCCCAAGAGCTTTGTTCCCATTGCAATCTATTACTGCTGCCCAGATTTCTTCTTCAGTGAACTCTACTTCAAGCATATAAAAGTATTCACTAAGTCTTACACTCTTGAAATCCCCAACAAGTACTGGTCAAATTCTTCCAAACTTCAGAGAAGTGGTTTGAAAAGTGTGACCACACTTCATTTTTGACTTGATCTAGCTACCCAAATACAACATCCTCCACTGTGATGGAGTTAAGAGTATTCCTATTTTGTCTACTAGTGGCCATGACATGAAAAAATCTTGTGTTCCTATCTCCTTTCAAATTCCAATATTGCCTAGACTTTTGAAGCCATTCTCATTCCAACTTCTTGCTCAACATCCACATTTTCATTTCTTTTCTCTCTTTGCTGCTTCAGTTCTTCTTCCTCCAGAGGTCTAGATTCAGCTTTCAGATTATACTGACGAAGCTCATATTCAGTGTCTTGTAATTTAGTTGAAACATTACCATATACCTCTCTACTCCATTTTTTTTAAAGCCAACTTGAGGATATGCAATTTTCTCTGTAGAATGAAACCAGCTGATCCTGAGAATTGTGAATCCCTCTAAGTTTGCTCCACAAAAGTTGCAAAATTCAAATGCAACATCCAAGCATTCAAGAACTTAAAAGGTTTAGGCCCCTAATCCCTAGCATCCTCCATGAGCACAATAGGGCAGTTGTAGACACCCCATTTTTGACCGCCCTTAAGACTTGGACCCGACTGATGGTTTACATGGTGGAGAAAGGTGTGCAGGGGAAAGGTTCAATTTCTTCGGTAAAGAGAGAGTCAAATCTCAACTTCATACCCCTTTTTTTGGACCAAAACGATCTTGATCAAAAGGTTTTAGACTTAAAACCCTCTCTTTCAAAACATTTTTGAAATAAAGTTTCTACGATGTTCCAAGGCTCGCATTTTGTCAAATATTGCGCTTTTCGGTAAACCGAGCAAGGACAAAGTGGAAATGAATGAAAGAGAGATGAAATCTTTAAAAAATCTTTCAAAACACCTTGTCTAAGGGTTTGGAGTTGAAAAAAAGAGGAGAAGAGAGAGGAAAACTAGTTTGGGAGAAGTTCGGCATGAATCCGGATAGGACTAAAACTGCGCGGCTTCACCAAGACAGTCATAACTTTTTTCACAGGAGGAATTTTAATGCAACGCTGGTGCCATTGGAAAGATAACTTCCGGGGCTTCAATTTGGATACAAGAATGACCTAAAAAGAAGTTCAGATGAAGGAGTTATGGCCATTTGAAGTTGGACCTGGAAAGCAGAATTTTCCTAAACTAGCTGGCCGACCAGAAAAGGTGGCTGGCCGACCACCCTCTCCTGAAAAAGTGGTCGGCCGACCAGAAAAGGTAGCAGGCCGACCAGAAAAGGTGGTCAGCCGACCACTTATGCCCAGAAAGCTCAGAATTGATAGATATTTTCCCTCCAGCTATCTTCCACAACCTCCACCTGTCCTATAATCAGATGTTTTCGAGCCAACTCTTGGAGATTGCTATATATGAGTTATATCTCTCATTTTCAAGGGATCTTCTTGGAGAAGCTTGGGAGCTTCTCACTCTAAAAAGTCTCTCTCTCTCTCTCTACAACAATTTTGAAGGCTTATACACCTCTCTCTCTCTACATCTTTACACTTGAGCCCCAAAAACCCTAATATTCTTGGCCATTTGCACACCAACCCTTAGCACAACACCTCCACCATCCATTCCAGCACTTTGGGACTGATTTGCAAGGGTTGAAGGTTCACCAACTTGGTCCAGAAGCTGCTGCTTTGCTGTGCTACAAGGGTAAGCCTCCATTTCCCCTTTTCTTGCCTTATTTTGCATGATAGCTTAGCCCTATTTGCAAGCATTTATGGGCTTTGTCATAAACTGAAAAGTGTCATATTTTGAGCTCCTCTTGAAGATTGTATAAGGACACTTTTCTTTTTGAGGTCTCCTACATCCTTGTATGCTTTATCCCTCTTTGTAGGCCTATTTTGCATCATATCTTAGTCCTACTTGTGAGCATTTTCGAGATTTTTCATAAACTAGAAAAATTTTCCTTTTTAGCTTATAAACATGTTTACTTAAGGTCACTTCTCTGTTTGGGGTCATCTCCCCCCTTTCATGCTTTATTTCTTCATGTTTTGAGCTATGCATGTGAGCATTTGCATTGGCCTTGATTTTGCCTTTTAGCCACTGAAATCCAACAGATTTTCAGTGGCTTAGATATGTCTTTGAGCTTCAAAATCATAGAGGGGTGACCCTCTAACCCCTCATTCTCTTTACTAGCTTTATTGGCCTTCCAAAGGACCCCCATTTTGCATGTTGTGAAGTCACTTTTTGGGCCCTATTTTGTTAGTTTTAAGGTCTGCCTTGACTCTGTCCAGAGCCCCTTTTTCCATATTTTATGTCTATGATGCATGTGTAGAGCAATCCCATTCAAGACCTTTCAAAGGGACCTTTCTTTGCATGTTTCCTAGACTAATTTCAGGGCCTATTTGGTGGGTTTTAGGGCTGTCATAACTCATTTCCAGAGGTGGTTTTGCCCTTTTGTTTGTCTATTATATAGGTGCAGAATACCCTCTTGCATGGCCTTCCAAAGGAGCTCATCATTTTTGCATGCATTAGATGTATTTCAGTGGTTATTTGGGCATATTTTGGCATGGCATACTTCTATTTTTGACTAGTTTGGTGAGCCCTCATATGCTTCATATAGCTGTAGAGTAAATCATGGTTCACTAGCTTTCTTTGCATGCTTTATGGACCCTTGATGTTAGCACTTTTTGGCCATACCTTAAATTGATATTGTGCTTATTTTGGACTGCCCTAGCTCTGTTTTTGGGTCTCATGGTTGAAAGATGTTGGTTTTGCATACTTGTAGTTCAATACCCATGCTTAACTTTGAGTTTTGAGGTCCATTGAATGCATGTGCTGAGGTGTGTTCATGTTTTGGGGCCATTATTCATCATATTTCAGAGCTGGTTTGAATGTCATATTGCCATGTTTTCATCTCTTTAAGTGTGCTTGAGAGTTGTGTGTGAATGTCTTGTTTACCGACCAATGAATGAGCTTCATTTTCATGCATGTTGAGCCGTTATTTTAGGCCAATTTCCCACTGTTTCAAGCCTGCCTAGGTTCTATTTGGGGTTGGTTTTGCCTTTGGTGCATTGCTTTGGGTACCTCTAGTGTAACGCACTTCACTAGTTTCGGTACCGAGCCCCCTAGCTTGCATAGTGTGCCATGTTTGCATGATTCGGGACCATTGTTTATCATGTTTTAGAGCTGTATCATATGTGTTTGTATGCCATATATCACCCCTTGCCATGCTTTGGTAGAGTGGCATGTTATGCCTTAGGATCGGTCCTTGGCATTCGTGCGCGTTTGCACGCATTTCGGTTGTCTCATTTTCATCTAATGGCCACTGATGTGAGTGTGGCTGAGGTCCACTCATGTCGGTGTAAGTCCATCGTGCATTGTGTATGCCATTTCGGTCCATAGCATTGCATATGCTAGGTTGCATTTTAGAGCATTGTGTATGCCATGTTACATCGAGCATTGTGTATGCCATTTCATAGCATTGCGTATGCTAGGTTGTATGTTAGTCGCATTGTGTATGCCATCCCATTTGCATCGTGTTTGGGATAGGAGTTAGCCCAAGCACGGGAAACGAGGGACGTTTCATACTCCGAGTGACGGAACGTGTCTCAATTCCCGGTCGCCGACACTCCGGATTACCCATGATGGAGTTTCGGTCTTGTTGTGTTTTCATGTGCATTCATTTCACATCGAGTCGTGCAATTCGACTCCTCAGCCATCATGCATCGAGATGCGTGATTAGTGGCACGAGGATCGAGGTGTGCATACATATGTGAAAATACTTTGCTATGCCCCTTTGTTGCTCTCTGTTGCAGCAAATTAGAAATCAGCAGCCTTCTGGAGCTTTGCACAATATTCCGAGAACAATTGCAAACAGAGGCGAATCGGGGCATCGCAATGGATTTCCGCGCCAGGCAACTCAAGCATGCATCATTCATCATTCGGAACAGAGCTAAGGCGGTCCATGGATTTGCGTGCTAATTTACCTACTTTCCTAGATTAATTTGTTAATTAATTAGGGTTTTGTATTTATTCGGACTGTATTATTTATTCGGACCCTCCGAGCGAGGGCACAATTGTAATAAGTGTGCGTGCGTGTGATGTATGTCTTCCAACCCCACGTCTTTCTCCCTTTTATTTACCAGCTTATGATGGTTAGTTTAGGGCATGTTTCAATTAGCATACTTATGCTCGCATGTTTGCATCCATTCATCTGTCTTGCATGCACCGGGCTCGGCGCATCATACTAACTGCATTGTATTTCAATTCCGAGTTGAATACATGCTATCTGTTGCATTTTACATGCCATTTTAGAATAGCCGAGCCTATTATAGTTGCATTTTTGCATGTGTTGCATTAGGCATTTCCGTATAGTTAGGATCATGCATTGATTTCTAACATAGTTTCTGTTTTAGCTTGAAGTACTCGGTAAATGGTTACGCTTTAGCATCCTTGCATGCATGTGAGTGACTGCTATGATGGCATGCTTACCATGAGGGCTAAATGCTTATATGATATACCTGTCTGAATGCCTGTGGGTGAAGGTTGGGTTATCTGAATTGGAATAATGCATTGACTGTGAGTTTTAAGCCCACTTGAGAGTGGCAGATCATCATGTTTTCTAAGCCCACCTGAGGGTGGCAAATCCACGTCTTAGCCTACTTGCGAGTAGCACCATCAAACCGTTTTTCAAAACAAACATGAGATGCGTTGTTCCAATTCAGGCGATCCAGTCTATACTTGTATGCTGTGCGCATCACATAGTAATTCTAGGCTAATAACCGGAATAAGAACACATAATGTTTTCAAAACTCGATATCATGGTTAGTAGAAGCCGATCTTTGATCGGGCGAGCGGAGGTGCTCACGAAGTGACCTTCCCCAATCGTACCCAAGTTCCCGAGCCAAGGCAACTTTGGTGATGACGGACACGTGGCCTTAGGCAACGAGTTAGGGTTTCCTAAATTTCCCAAAATAAAATATTTAGGTGGTGACTCTGTATCTGGCAAATCAGTCCATATTTGGCACTTCTTTCAAAAAATCTGTATTCAAAAACGATTTGCCGGATTTGGACTCGTTGATGATTCATCGGTCTTGCATTGCACTCTGCAAGATTAGATACAGGACTGTGACTTTGTGTCCTGAACTGTAGTGAGCCCAAAATGAACAAAGCGGGATCTCCTCCTGGGACGTTCGGGGACGTCTACAGCAGTGATCAGATGCAATTCTAGGAAGACCCCACTGATTGAATTTAAATTTTTCTAGTCATTTAGGGCTAAGAAGAAACCTATCTATTCTGCTCTACTTATTTTCATCAAAGGCATTGCACCAGGTGTAGTTTCTGCCTAACATTGGTAGATCTACAATCTCTCATCTATCTATGAAATTATTGAACTCCTTCATGCCCCTATCCCTGAGTGATACACCTACTTTTTCCCCTATATTCCTGATCTCATTGAAATCACCTCCAAGACACCAAGGCTTGGGAAAACAAACTTTCAAATTTAATAATCTCCCAGAAGTTCCTTCTTTTTATGATGTCATTGGGAGCATGAACATTAATAATTACACATTCAAAGGAGTTGTAAATCTTATCTGATAGGAGAATAAAATTTCTGTTACAACAGCACTCTGTAAGCTCGAAGATGCCAGGGTCCCAGATACAGAGTAGCCTACCTGCCAACCCTTTAGGATCTACATTCATGAACTCAAGCCTATCCCCAGGCCAGACACTCTTCACCACCAAACTGGTTAGGCTTGATTTTTTTTGTTTCTTGGAACATAGCCATGTCAATCTTTCTTTCTAGCAACAATTTCTTGATCTTGTTCATCTTTTCATGCCTTCCTAACCCTTTGATATTCTAACTTAGAGTCTCCATATGAACAGATATGACCCTGGTCTCTCATAGTTGGAGCAATTTATTCTACAATGCCCTTCCATCTTTCTAATATCTCCTTATCCTTCTCCTCCATGTGTGCTAATTCCCTGATAACCTCAGTTTTCTAACCCTTGAAGTCTAAACCCAATCTTTGCCCCGGTTGCAGTATTGATTGAGCCTCTTAAAAAAACCATTACCAGAAGAGGGTTACTGTAGTTCTGGACTATGGTTTGATGTAGGTATAGTTGTGGATCCGGACCTGGAGCCTTTAGTGATTCCTTTGCTTGAAGTTGCACCCTTCTGCCCAATGCTCTAACAAATCCAGTAAACCTACTGGCTCGCAAGGAATGCTTGAATCCTTCACTTCTAATTCCTTTCCTCTTGCCTTTCTTTAAAGGATGAGTAATGGAGCCTGAAATCGTTGGGCTGATATTGAGCTTGTTTTTGACTGAGAGCCCACCCTTGATGTTCCACAAACTGGCCTTACAGATGAAGGTTTAAGTCCAGCACTAGAAGGCCCAATAAGCTGTAGCCCAAATGGGTCATGGCCCAAAGCTACCTCCAAGCAGACACCAGGCCTTTCATTAAGAGGTCAGCTTAGGCTTTTAATAAAACCTGGTGTGAGAATTTGACCATGTACTATAGGTGTTACTACACCTATTTGAGTTTCATGGGTGCCCCCTACTCTCTGTTGCATGTTTCCCACAAACTGAGCTTCCATACCTTTTTGAGCATCATGATTGCACTGTCTCTGGTGCAGGCTTTCTGCTGGCCATTAGGACTCCACCACACTTGTGCCTTCTTCATTGAAAGTCCTACACAATCCTTGGTCTCTTCCACTGTTGAAACATGACTCCAACTGCCTTCTTCAGCCAGCTCAACTCTGACCTTCATTAGAGATGCCAAATCCCTTAAAGCCATATTAGATGTTGATGCCACATCAACTGCCTTGTCAACATCTTCGTTTACCAAGTTAGTTTCTACAGGAAGAAGGAGTACTCTATTGATGTTAGAGCAAACATCTTTGTCTATGGCATTAGAGTTTATTCCTTTGCAACTAATGCTAACCTCTTCTATGATCTGCTCCTCAAAGACTCCTATTGGATAAACTCTTCCATCACACTCCAGGTTTAGGCTTGTACTAATCGGTTCCATAACACTTGTAACTATCTTAAACTGACCACATCAAAATGATTTAGGCGTACAGACATCGCCATCTAAGATAACCACCTCTCCACAAAGCCTTCCTATCTTGCGGAAGGTATCTGAGTTCCATAGATTAAGAGGCACCCCATAGTAATTGATCTAGACACACCTCTCCTGCTGAAGGTACTTACCTATTCTCCATTCTGTGATATATTCACACCAATCATGGAACCAAGACTTAAGCAGAGTCATTTTGCTCAACAACTCTTCCTTTGAGCTGAATAAGATGATAGCATCTCGCCCACTTTCCTCTTTGACCAACACATTCTTCACCTCTCTTTTTATGAGTTCATTTTTCACCTGCTGAACAGAGTAATCTACTTTGAGTCTCATAACCATGCTTTCGTATAGTCAACCATTTCCAAGTTCATCTACTTTGATAGTTGTCAAAGGTGAACATCTGGGATCAACTCCCTTAATGACCTCTGCAAACGATTGATCATCAGTGCGTTGATGCCAAATCTGTTTGGGTGCCATAACAGAGTCCTTCCTGGGTTTAGAATGTCTTGTTGGTAAGGGTTTCTGTCTCTGCCTATCCTCCATTCCTTTACCATACTCTGTGATTTTGACTGACAAAGATTTGTCATCTACCCATAAACCATTGGCCTTTTGTTCAGCTACATCAGTTGTAATAGAACAATCATAGCGCACAAACCCAAATCTGGTGTATGTTAATTTCCTCCTCTTTTGTGGTATGAATACATCCTTCACCATACCAAACATGTTGAACAGATCGTGCAACTTTCTAGATGCCATAAATTCAGGCAAGTTAACCACAAATAATGTAAACAGAGATGCTCTTCGATTTTCAAGCCGCAAACTAGGATGCATTTGTCTACCTCTTTGCTTGACCACTAGTATCCAGCCTCCCCGTCCTCCATCTCTAGCGCCTTCAATTCCACTTGATCTTCCAACCGTTTCTATTGTTATCCCATCAACGTCAACTTCTTGTGATGATCACATGCCATCACCTTAACCGCCACTATTTATGTCTAGTGCATGTTTTATTTTTTTGGAGTTGAACACTCAAAAATAATATATCTGCTTCCAAGAATCCTATATAAATATAAATAAACCGTCTCCGTTCTTATAAAAAAAATAAAATAAAAATAAACCCAGCTCCTTATTTTTTTTTTTACACTGACAATGATTGAAAAAACAAAAAACAACTATTCTTTCTTATTTCCTATGTCTACTTCTATACTAATATACATAATATTTACAATTGTCCATCATGGATCAAATCACTATTTTATCATTTAAATTCTTTTGCCAAGTATGTATTTATTTATTATTTAGTTGTATTTTAGATACAGATCAATTTACTCATAAAGTCACCATACTCTTTTGGCAATTGGGTTAAAAACCAACTTATTGACTTTTTGATTTTTTTGGATCACATCATCTCTCTGCTTTTTGCACATTTTTTTTCAAAAAAAATTATATATATAAGCCAAAAAGTCAACTTTTAACATACTTTTCAATATAAGCTCACATATTAATTTAAGAGACACACATAATTATAATACTAATAATTAATGAAAAATCAGATATCACATGTACCGCACGTCCCAACCACTAGTTACTTTAAAAAACTGAACTAGGTTTGCTACTGCACGAAATTAGTGGCAAATAAATAACCAACCCCAATTCCGTACAGCTACATTTTTTAAGAATAATGACAAAATAGAGTTCTTATCAAATTGCATTAATTAATCCAATTAGGCTATTTAATTATCAAAAAAGTGATCCAGCTTGACTATTTTACGCGTCTTAATAATTATATTAATTACACACAAAAAGTAAAGAAACAAAATACAAATAAATTAATAATAATAAAAATAAAAATAAAAACTTGATTAGATTACTTTATTTATACTCCTTTCCCCTTATAAAAAGTTAGAAAAGGTCTGGTGTTTTCAATGGCAGAATAATTTTAAAAATTAAATTATGTAGATATGCAAATGAAAAAAAATATTTAGTGTTTTTAAAATAAATACATGTACCATCTCAATTTAATTTTTATTGATTTAAATTGTGAGATTAATTATTTTTATATTATTTTTGAAACAATTAGTTAAATGTCACAAAATCAATATTGTCAAGCATTACTAGAAGATCGTCAAATAACATTATGTGCAACCAATTATACTAGCTCAGTTAGTCACTCTTATTTATTCTTATCTGGGGATTAGGAGGCCAATTCTTGCCAAAGTAAAAGATTGGATATTTTTGTTGTATTGAGTTTGTTTTTCCTTATCATAAGGGTTTCATAAATTATAAACTTGTTAATGAGTAACATTAAAATGACTAAATTTTTTTGCCTACCCAAAAAACAAATGACTAAATTTTTTTTATCAAATTTATTTCTCATATGATATATAATAATTAGATTAATGCAATGTATTACTCCTTATGCCATTCAAATGTTGGTACAATATATGGCAATTAAGCTAGTTTCCTATGAGTTAGTGTTGGTTTCCGACCAATACTATGCTTGGTTTTCCTTTTTCTCCTTTTTTCTTTCCCATCCTTATTAATGTATTCCTATATATAATGTATGTTTCGTCATCAATAAAAATTTTCTTTGCTAATTAAATATATATATATATATATATGGCAGTTAAGTTCATTATACCACTGCTGTTATGACATAAATGGCAAGTAAATTTATGGACTAGAGGGGGCGATTGCCCCCTTACACTCTCAAGAACTCCTTTTATATATCAAGAGTAGTTATTGATTATTTTTAAATTTAATAATTTGAACCTCAAAAAAAATGATTTCTCACAACTAGGGATCACAAATTGCATTCCTATTTTTTATAACTCAACATGAATTAAAAAAATATATATTTATATATGTTTCTATGATATTTTTTGCATTTTATATTAGTAAAAATCGATGTTGTAATTTATAATTTTCTTTTAAAATATTCATTTGTATATATGTTTGCCCCCCTACGTTACTAGGTCCGTCCCTGATCACAACATTTCTCCATGTTAAATAATAAAGTTTGGGTATGAGTTTTACCTATGATCATAGTAGAAGCAGTTGCGCGCTTTGTGGGATCATCTTGAGATTATTTTTATAATCTAAACAGTTAATTTTATACGATTTGGTAAATAAATTATGTCTGTAAAAAATTAAATTAATTAAAAATTAGTAACCATATATCAGATCATATTAGTCATTAAAATATGAATGATAAATATAATTTTAAAAATAAATTATATATAATTAGTCTAATTTGTTACATGAATAATTAATTATTCAATAAGTTTTACAAAATTAACGGTTCAGAGGATGAAAATGTGGCCATGAGTGAGCCAAACAAAAGGCATAGAAGCCCCTGCTTCGCCCCACGTGCCCTTTGTCTTGTATTTGTATAAAAAACAACAACAATGATAGAGAGCTCTAATTATTGAACTGTAAAGAGAATTCTAATGATGTGATAAGAGAAAAATAAAAAATAAAAAACAAAAACATAGACACACATATCACATTACATGTGGGCCACACTTTTTGCCACGTCATTAGAACTCTTTTTAGAATTCTAAAATTAGAGTTCTCAATCTTTATTAAAAAAACAATTAAGAAAATTTGTAGAAGTGAAAAATGAAAAGGTAAAAATAATAATTTGTGTCCATCTTTTTTTTAGGGAGGAAATTACACTTCAGTGGTGTTAAAAAAAAAAAAAAAAAAAAAAAAGTTACAAAAAAATCATAAACTTTTTTATTAATGTGTAATAAACTTTTTAGGCCAAGTTTGGCAACCTAAAAATAATCTATCTTTTTATCTTTTTTCCATCACATCATCTCTCTACTTTTCTGCACATCTTTTTGTCAAAAGACAAAAAGTACACTTATTTAGGTCATCCCAAACAACCCCTTAATATTTATGCTAAATAGTACTCTCTTTTTTTCTTTTCCTTTTTGTCCTTTTCATTCAAAATCATTGCAATGAAATTTTTCTATGATTTGGTCCAAAATTGGCATCAATTTTCTTATACAGAGGCCAAGATTAACAAGAAAAGAAGAAAAATATTGGAGAAATTATCACACGGTGGTTCTTTCAAAAAATTATTACAACTTTATGATAAATATTATGATTTTAAAAATTAATATTTATAATGTTTATTACTAATTTATAATTACTTTTTAAAACTTTAACTGAATTGAAATTTCTCCAAAAATATATAGGTGTAGCTTTAATAATTTATTTACTTTATATATATATATATTACTATATGGTTGACTATTCGCTCCAAATAATCGTTTTTTATAAGTTAGATGTAACAAAAGTACAAAGTTAGGTTGTTCTTTGTTACCTAATACAAATAATAATAATAATAAATATTTTTTTTTTTTTGGTAAACAATAAATAAATAAATTTGTTACTTGCTAGGGAATTGCATTGCCTAAATCTTTATGGATGAATATGAAAATTAGGAGTTTTTTTGAAAATTTCTTCTTTTTTTATCTTGACTCAAACATTCTCAAAATTCATTCCTTCATCTTTGGCTGATTAGATAAGAAAAAGTATTTTATGTAACAAATATGTCTCATGACATAATCTTTTACTCACTAATTGATACGTGGAGATTGATGTGATGGAAAAAAGATAAAAAGATAAAAAGATGGATTATATAGTAGATCCCAAACAAGGCCTAAATGTGACTAAACGCTTACACTTTGAGCCAAGCACAAAATGACCTTTTGTATTTCACTTCTACCACTTGATAATCAATCAGTGAACACCACGTCAACTTCATTACGTGACACATCCATTACATAGAATTTCTATGAGTGATTTTCTGATCACACTGTCAACTCAGTATTCAACTGGAGAGTATTGGCGGAATAGATAGCGCCTGAACGACCTGTAACAGAAAGAAGAGATTCCGGCGGTGGTTCGTCCACCCAAGGGCACTCCGATAATTAAGTCAGTAATCAAATATCTCAAAGATAATCCATAGTGCTCAACTCACTGTTCTGAGTATAAATTGCGTACCTTAGACCCATGGGGTGCCTCTCTTTTATAACCAACACAAACTAAGTCCCAATAGAAACCTAGTTTTAATGGACTTTAGTTCAGTGCTTATCCCGGACTCTCCAATGGATATATCCTCATCTAAGATGTAATACTTCTTCATTCTAAGACTCTTGTCCCTTATCCGCTTATCCCGGATTCCGGTATTTTCGCAGATAACCTCGGCCTAGCCGAGATCATCTCGGCATCATAACCAGGACACATGGCACCTCGGCTGACACGTCGGCGCCACCTTAACCACGTGTTGGTACTCAGAAAA
Source organism: Camellia granthamiana (assembly GCA_036172215.1). NCBI lineage: Eukaryota > Viridiplantae > Streptophyta > Magnoliopsida > Ericales > Theaceae > Camellia > Camellia granthamiana. The sequence continues at coordinate 3,714,883 of CM069905.1, read as the reverse complement.
TATATCCCCACAGAATTCTATCTCAATTACGTAGACAGGGATGCTGCCTCCTACACCCATAGGAATATATATATACATATTTGATAACTAAATTAAAAATCATTTTGTCTCGTTGAATTTTCAGTGTTTATTATTTTTCTTTTTCAAAATATAAACTAGTTTAATAAAAACAAACTCCAAAAATATATTTTCTTATTTTTAAAAATTATTTTAGCTCCAAAATGAGAATCATATGAAAATACAAGCATTTTTTTTTTATAATTATTTTTTACCAAAAGAAAACAAATATTAAAAAGTAACTAGCTATCTAAATATTACAAGAATATCTACATGGGTTGTTGGCTACCGATTATGCTAAGTTAAAAGTTGATAATTTATAACCATAATTTCATCAACTTCAATAATTATTTTCTTTTCATTTTATTTAAGGTATTTGTACTATTTAAGCTCTATGCAGAATTACATTGAACAGTCTAACACAAAATTACAAAATAGAAAAAAGAAAATTAAAAAGGGCCATAATAACTCTTTTAAAATGCATCAAACATTTTTGAAGAATGTAATAAACGAGAGCGCGCGGGGGGTGGGGGGGTGGGGAAGAGAAGGATATTGTGCTAATTTTTTGTGATTAAGAAGCCTCCAGGCAACAGTTTTGCATGACCACTTCAATAATTTCAATTACAATTAATCACAATACTTAGTCTCTTTCTTGCATGCATAGGTTACCTCAAGATTTGAAATAGATGTAAGTTTCATAGAAATAGTCTTGCTAGCCATGTCTAAGACTTTTTCTTGTTGCCCGAGTCAAAGATATCTCTCACCTATAAATACAGGTATCATCACCTTACCAAATGGCACCAAAAAGCGTACAATAAATCATATTCACTACTTTTGTTACTACCAAAAAAGTTATGGGTTCTCACAGCTTCTCTCTCCTTGTTAGCTTTGTCATGCTTGCTCTTGCAACCGCACCAGCAACAGCTTTCTCTTCAACACTTTCACCTTATTACTACTACCAAACATGTCCCCAAGCTTTGCCAACCATCAAAAGAGTAGTGGAGGATGCCTATAAGGCAAGAGCGTCGCATGGGCGCTTCGTTGCTCCGTCTTCATTTCCATGACTGCTTCGTTCAAGTATGACTATTAGACTATTCATCTCCTTTCTTTCAAAATTTTGTTTTGTTACTTTTAATGGCATAGTACTTGATAATCAGTTGTGATATCTATTCTAACAAAGACTTGGTATGATTCTAATGCAGGGCTGCGATGCTTCAATTCTTCTAGACCAAACTTCCACCATTGATAGTGAGAAGACTGCACGTCCTAATAATAATTCTGCTAGAGGATTTGAAGTAATTGACAAAATCAAGTTGGAGGTCGACAAGGCTTGTGGGCGTCCTGTGGTATCATGTGCTGATATTTTAGCAGTTGCAGCTCGCGACTCTGTGGTTGCGGTGCGTTGTCATATGCTTGCAAAAAATATTTTTAACAACATGCTAACAATAATGTTATGTGACCAAATTTTCAATATCAAATGATTCTCATAAAATTTGACATAACACTCTCACATGAAGTGAGCTCACCAGGCCGACTCTAAATAAAGGAAATTGTGTCCGATTGAGTGATTAGATTTTATGTGCATAGAAAAATTAGTCACAAAAACATATTTTGCAATTTCAAAGACATCTTTATGAAGATATTGTGTACTGAAACATGTGTTTTGGTTATGGTTTTTTGCTTACAAACAGCTTGGAGGACCAACATGGATGGTGCAACTAGGGAGGAGAGACTCAACCACGGCCAGCCAATCTGAAGCCAACACCGACATTCCCTCACCATTGATGGACCTCCCTCAACTTATCGAAAACTTCAAAAATAAAGGCCTCGACACCAAGGACCTTGTAGCCCTCTCTGGTGGCCACTCCCCTTGGGTTTGCACAGTGTTTTGTCTTCAGAAACCGTATTTACAATGAATCCAACATCGACCCTACCTTTGCACGCGATCGCCAATCTACATGCCCGAAAAGCAGGTGGGAATTCAAACCTAGCTCCTCTAGACCCAACAACCGCCATTTTTGACACGAAGTATTTCTCCAACTTGAGAAGAAGAAGGGGCTTTTGCATTCTGATCAAGCACTGTATAATGGTGGTGAGACAGATGGGTTGGTGAAGAGCTATAGCACTGATATTTGGGCCTTCTGGAAAGATTTTGCTAAGTCTATGATCAAGTTGGGCAATATAGAGCCATTGACTGGGGAAAATGGCCAGATTAGATCAAACTGCAGGATGGTGAACTAATATTTTTAGCGTCAATTGTGTTTTTTTTATTTGGTTTTGGTTTTGGTTTTTATTTATTTATTTATTTATTGGGGTTTAAAACAACATTAGATATTTAAGAAACAAGTTGTTGGGTAATAAGTTTCTTATTCTTTTCTCTTTCACGAGGAAGTAGAAGGAAGAGATAGTGTATGTATGATTTTTCTATGAAGATTTGTTTGTTCAGGTGACTACGAGGACTTGTTCCAAGAGAATGCTTGTGATAAATGTGGCTGAACAATTATATTAATAAGATTCACGATTTATTCAGCACTTTGTGTCATAGTGGATACTAGATGTTGAAAGTTCAAGCCATACGTGGAAAAAGATTTTGTATATTAATAGAGCATCATATGTCATTCATTATTTTTCAAACACTCAATATAAATATAATAAATTTTATTATCAAATTCAATCACAATATTAAAAAGTATTACGTGACATATATCCTATCCACATATAAAAATTATTTCATACGTGGGGTCACTACAACAAAAAGCATTTTTGACGATATTTTTTAGCAACCAAATTGAATTTAGTTGCCAATTGTATGTTTTTGGCGACAATATACGTGTTAGTCGCCAAAAAATAAACTATTAGCGACAAATATCTCAATTGGTCGCCAAAAATGTTTGACGCCAACTTAATTTTTTTCGCGGGAGCGCTAAAAATGTTTTGGCGACCAAATTAATATATGGCGACGAAACATTTGGTCGTCAATTGTAACTTTTTGGCGACAGAATTAAAATAGTCGCGGAAAGGTGAATGATATTTATGGCAACCTAATGATTTTCGTCCCCAATAAATTAAGGGTCAAAACGACGTCGTTTTGAATCTATCTTCTTTTATTATTATATGACCTTTCGGTGAATAAACAAGATTAACCTAATATTCATCTCATTCTACAACCTGAAGCGGCATAGCAGAAGACAAAGAGGTGTGTCTACTCTCCCTTTTCTTCGTCTCTCTTTCCCTCTCCCTCTCACTCTCACTCTCTCACACTGCCTCTTCTTCCTTTTTTTCTTCTTTGTCATCAATTTGATTCTCTTGTTTGGCATGGCAGAACACAGCACAACATTGATATTGGGACTGATTTTTCCCTCTCCCTCTCTTTCTCACTCTCTCACACTGTCTCATCTTCCTCTTTTTCTTCTTTGTCATCAATCTAATTTTTCAAACTGATATTCTGATTTTTCAGACTGATATTGTGATTTTCGGGACTGATATATTTTGATTTTCGGATTGATTTTGGAACTGATTTTTGGATTTTGGGACTAATATTCTAATTTTGAATTTTTTTGGGACTGATATTCTAATTTTGGGACTGATTTTGGGGTTGATATTTTGATTTTGGGACTGATTTTGGAACACAGGACAGCACTTCGTTGTTTGTTTGTTTGTTTCCAAGGTTTTGAAAACCGGACCGGACTGGCCGGTTCGACCGGTTGAACCGTCGACCGGTTGAGGTTCCGGTCCGGATATACCCTATGAACCGGCCAAAACTCAAAACCGGTATATTTAGTGAGAACCGGAAATTAAGAGCTTGATGAAATTATTGTGAAAGTCTTCACCTATTTATAAGAAAAAAATTCTTTCAAAAAGACTCAAGAAATCCATGTGGGATTCAATCAAATGTATTAGAGGGAATATTGAAATTTTGATATCCCTCCAAAATTTTTGCTCCCCTTTCAATCAAATTATTTAAATTAAAATCATATAGAGGGAATATTAAATATTTGATTTCATCTTCCAAAATTGAAATTAATAATATTTTAAAATATATTATTATATTTTTCAGTAAAAAAAATATTAAGACAAATATTTAAGATAATTTAATATTTTTAATATTTTTAATTTATAATTTTATTACATATATTTTTATTTAAATATAATTTTAATATATTTATTACGTCACGGTTCGATTCCGGTTCAACCCGACGGTTGAACCAGTGACCCGTCCACCCGATCCCTTTTCTGGTTCACTCACTGGTCCGATTTTTAAAACATTGTTTGTTTGTTGTTGTTGTTATTCATTATCAAAGGCTCATAGACAACACTTCGTTGTTTATTTTGATTTTGGGACTGATTTGGATTCAAAATTCTTTTTTTTTTCCTTCATAGATTTGTTGTCTTAAAATAATATTCACTAATCAAAAATCTATGCATGGTTTTCTTTGTTAGAAACATAATATTAATGATTTTTATAAAATCAAGTACTTGTATTTTGATTTTTTATTAAAAGTTTGGTAGCTTATGTAATTACTCTCCTTTCATCTCCTTTGGTACAAATTTCTTCATGTACATGTATGTTTGACTTAATGCTTCTGTCACCAAAAAGTAGATTCAATATATTAATATTTTATCCCATGACAATATTGTGGAACCAATAATTTGTTGACACTTTAAGTACATATAATGGTTTTGCCAATTTTATATGAAATTAGTCATATGATTTATTGCGTTTGGTCATAAACTACTTCCCTTTACACTCTTATGGCAGAAATTCTAAACAACCATCTAGCCAAATGTACGAGCACGAAATAATCTTCTTGTATAATCATGTTGATTAAGTTTACACTCCTCCAAACGTCGTCGCTTTGTTACCTGAAAACACAAATGTAAGCTGGCCGGCGGATGTGTGCCGGAAACTTCTCCAATGCCTAAGTCAGCAAATAGACAATAGACACAAAAGCTCTGTGTATTTGAGAGTAAAAATTGTGATACATGTACATAGGTCCTGTCATGAGCTTTTATAGATTCTACTTGGCACAATCCTAGTAGGATTCCAACTCTCCTCAGCAAAGTCCTCCTAGAAATCACACTCATCAAGATAATACCTATCCTGATGACACCCTTCTCACTATCAACCCAAGTGAGATGGCCCAAACCTCATTACCTCGGCTCAATAGCAGCTCAACTGAGCTAGGAAGGCCTTGCCCCACGCCAGACAGAACCAGGCCAGTCTTTAGCTGAGATAACCACTCCGAAACCCCGCACCATCGTACCCCAGTCCTACTTTGATATAACCACCTCGATTCAAGCCTTGGGTCGAATACCCATCTAGTCCACGACCAAGCTTAATCCATCATCATTTCTGCCTGCAGCGTGGCCCAATGACCAAAAGTGAACCCAGCTCTGTCCATTCAATAGATGGCCTTAGCTCGGCCTTATTTAGACATAAATTGCCCTCTCAATTGCCCCTTAATTCCATCTGTAGTGTATGATTGGCATTATTCTTCTCCAGCCGAGCTAGATGTACAAGCCTTTAACCGAGCTCAATATTACCGGGCTCCCAATTCACTCGGTCCAGAAATGTCTTGTCAGTTGCTCTGCACGCCATTCCACTACTCAAGCATGTCTAAAGTGTTTATTTATTCCTCTGGACAAGTGGCATGCCCCCACTAGTCAAGTACACGTGTTATAGTCGTCTTTGTACCATGAAATTTGAACAGTCCCGCCCATTTTTGCGCCCATACAAAAACCCATTTCTTGAACCAAAACACTCTTACTATTCATCTTCTCTCCCTTGCCTTTTTGAGTTCCACATCTGTACTCTAGCCCCAAAACAAGTAGCCACACCATCCGCTTCACTCGACCTTTTGTTGGTTGGATTCTGCCTTCAAGCTTTGAACCTGTAAGTTGCTAATGCCTCTCTCTTTCTCTTTCTGATGTTCTTTTTTTTTTATATAATTAATTTCCATGATTCCAGCACCTAATCCCCATATATGCATGCTATATACACTAGAGTGTTGAGTTTTAAACCCAGAACCTCACACTCAAGCCTAAAAAACACACTAGCTGGATTTTAAATCAGTTTAAAACATGGTCCTTGATCCAAAATTGTGCTCTGACCAAACTAGGAATTTGTTTGCGACCCTTAGGCTTGTACTTGACGGAACTAGAAGCAAGCTATAACCTTGTGCATTGATCACCAACTGTGCTACAAACCTTGAGTTGGCCCTGTTTTACGGCCGAACTATCTATAACCCATAAACAGCTGAACTAGGCTTTTTTTTACTTGTTGCCTATTTACTTAGCCTAGTTCAGTTTATCTGGGCATAACACTTTTTCGTTTCCACTTTGCAGACTTGACTAGGTTGGCCAGGTGCACCCTTGCACTTTGTCCCTGGACGATTTTGCTCAACCGAGCCATCCAAAGTCAAACCAATGCCGAGCTAGGCTGCCGTACTCATTTTTACATAACAAACTTTAACTTTAATGGGCAAATACCGATTCTAGGTGGACTCGCCTGGGAGCCATGGTCGAATTCCGAAGAGACTACCATATTCTTGATGACGTCCACCTCCCCTTAGCCGAGCTAGACACCACACCCTGGGGCAAATCGGGCTTCGTCCCTTTTACAATGATATCGATTGTAGAAGACGGGCTTCAGTTCCCTGTACAACACCTTATATGTGAGTTCTTAAGACAAACAAGATTGTGTCCAACCCAACTGTCCACAAAACAGTATCATCGAGCTAAACTGCCGGCTCGGTCTCAGCCTCGAATTGGCTAAGCTATTTCATCAATATTCGCTAGGCCAAAATGACAACGACTGGGTGTACTACCTCAGAGTAAGAAGAGGCCGAGAAAAAATTACAAAAAACACCCCAGACAAAGATCTAAACAATGACAATTTCTTCCGAGTTTCTGGAAACTTTGAAGACCATGAAGCCCAGATACCGGCCTATAACATCGACTGGAACAAGGGAACAGCTGGTAAAGATAGCTCGGTTCCTTCTTCTTGGTTATCAAAACAGCTCCCGTACTAACCCTTGTGCTCTTTGTTCTTTATACAGATTTGAACCACTTGAAATCGACTTACGCCTACACGAATCAAGATGCACTCCGAGCCACACTACGATACTGGCATCGCGAGTGGACCAAGCTACTTGATGTACAACCAACCTACCGCTACAACAGCAAGAGGAAGACTAGAGTGACCGACTTCCTTTCTTGAACCTTCCCCCGAGCCAGATCCTACTCTTCTCCAAATCAACCTAATTCCCCTTACAGAAGAACAAGAAATGGCAAAAAAGAGGGCCATACGAGCACTTATCAGCGAGCAGACCTCCGGCGAAGTGCAAATCAAGCTAGAGCCATCCGGTCAACCGCGTGAAGCAATGGTCGCCTTTCCAACTACTAGGGCTACCGCATCTCAGTCGAGCAAGCGTGTACGTACCTCATCGACCGAACCGCAATGCCTGGTGGATAAGGAGGACACCGTACTTCCAGAACCTGCGCTGCCGAGCCTAGAGCTCGCGCGCTTCGACCGAGCAAGCCCATCAGAATAGGCACCCTTTATGACCTACAAGAACCGTACTGTAACCACCACGAATTCAGTAGTTGCTAACAAGGACCATATGCTCGCTTTTAACCTCTTCAAGAGTGTTTGTCTGCCACCAGACATGGAGCATCATGACCACCTACCGAGCTCAAAGCTATTCGTTTGGCGACCAAGTCAATGGTGCTTGTAAGTTCTCCCATCTAGGTGTTTCCATATTAACCATCTGTTTGCTCAGTTTATCCTAACCACTTCATTTCCTATCCGCAGGCCTTGCAGAAAAATCACGTGGCCCACAAGCGTGTGCTTGAACTCCGCAAGACCGCTCGGTCGGCCGTGGCTGATGCAAACGCCAGGGCAGCCAAACTGAAGGAGGCCCAGCTAAAGTTGGCCGAGCTGGAATCCAAAAACAAGCGTCTGACCGAACTAGTCAACGTTGCAAAAACCGATAAACAAAAAGCCCTGGTCGAGAAAAAGGAATGCTACCTGCGTGAACTGGCAAAGTTGGAAAGAAAGAAGAATGCCGAGGTTGTCGAGCTGAAGAAGAAGATGGAAGACGCTAAAGACCGAGGCTTCAAAGAAGAGGAGGCAACCTACGTCTTGCAGTGTGAAGCTGCCAAAGACATTTTCTTTAAATGCAGATGGAAGACTGCTGCTATCAAGCTCGGTTAGGGGCCAGACATCGAGATCTTTCAGAACACTCCCCCTCACTTCATTCCAAGCTACATAATGGACTATACCAACGCCTTCAAACAAAAGTTTCTTCAAGAGGGGAAGGGGGAGGATAAGGAAAAATCCCCTGAACCGAATAATGCCCTATCTGCAAACACTGACCCCGGTCTCCAGCCTCTTCTGCCAACTCGGATGGATGCTCTTAGCCAACCAGTGCCAAGTACGGTTGAGGGGGTGCTTGTAACCATCCTAGTCCATAAAGTATCCACCAGAACCGGCCTACCAAATGGCGAAGCCCAAGTTGACCTAGATGTTGATTGGATGATCTTTTTGCCTGATTTTCTTCTATTCTTCACTTTTAACGAAAAAATGTAACCGGGCTACAAGCCCCTCCTCTTGTAATGAATTTCTAATAAATGAATCTTTTGTTTGCTTTTTGACATCTTTTTGTTCGGCCACTGTACTTTTTTCCTTTAGTGTACTATATTTATTTTTTTATTTTTTTTAAGCTTAGCTGGCCTAATTTAGCTCGGCCTTCCCTTATTCTGCCCACTTTTTTTGGCCGAGATAAACAGCTCGGCTGGATGGCTACTCCAAGATTTAGATGAGTGTTGGTTAAACCTGACAACCTTCTTTAGCCTAGATCCTTATCTCGGCTGAAGAAAGAAAAGTGTTGGTCAAACCTGCCAACCTTCTTTAGCCTAGATCCTTATCTCAGCTGAAGAAAAAAAAGTGTTGGTCAAACCTGCCAAACCTTCTTCTGCCTAGATCCTTATCTCAGCTGAAGAAAGAAAAGTGTTGGTCAAACCTGTCAACCTTCTTGAGCCTAGATCCTTATCTCGGCTGAAAAAGAAAAATTTGTTGGTCAAACCTACCAACCTCCTTGAGCCTAAATCCTTATTTCGACTTTAGGAACGAGCTAAATGTTGGTCAAACCTGCCAACTTTCTTGAGCCTGGATCCTTATCTTGGCTCAAGAAAAAAACTATGTTGGTCAAACCTGCCAACCTTTTTGGTTGCCCCCAGTCGGCAGCAAGTACGAACCATTTTTATAAACTTTGGGAATGAATTTTGCTAGAAAAAAGTCTACTTGTTTTATTGAAATAGAAAAATTACAAGTGTTTTTAAGAAAAAGCAAAAAATAAAATAGTTTGAGATTGGTCGTGTTCCATGGTATGAGAATAGCCTTGTTGTCTATATCTTCTAAGTGATATGCCCATTTTCCTACTAGACTAATCATTTTGTATGGTCCTTCCCAATTAGGCCCTAACTTGCCATCTCCCAGTACCAAAGTGTTTCCTATTACTTTGCGCAATACCCAATCTCCAATCTTAAATTGTCTTGGGTGCATTGTTTTGTTGTGTTTTCTGGACAATTCTTATTGATAAGAGGCAATATGCACCAATGCCCTTTCTCTTCTTTCTTCTGCAAGATCGAGTTCAAGGGCTATGGCTTCACTATTCAAGTTTGGATCAAAATTCTCGCTTCTAATAGTGGAGAGGCCCACTTCCAGTGGGATTACTGCCTCCATGCCATAGGCCAATGAAAAGGGTGTTTCTCCAGTTGATCGCCGAAGTGTGGTACGGTAGGCCCATAAAACATAGGGAAGTTCCTCAGCCCACTTGCCTTTTGCTCTTTCCAACCTCTTCTTCAGACCTTTTAAGACTACTTTATTGGAAGCCTCAGCCTGGCCATTAGCTTGGAGGTATGCCGGTATAGAGTTGTAAAATTCTATCTTATATTCTTCGCAAAAGCCCCTAAAGATTTTGCCATCAAACTGAGTGTCATTATCGGATATTAGAGCCTTGGGTATGCCGAACTGAGTTATAATATTCTGCCAGATGAATTTCTTAATGTCTTTTTCTTTTATAGATGCGAGTGCTTCTACCTCTACCTATTTTGTAAAATAGTCCGTTGCTACGAGAAAGAACGTTTTGTTACCAGGCGCAGTTGGGAATGGTCCTACTATATCCAGGCCCCACACTGTGAAGGGCCATGGGCTGGTCAATGGTAGAAGCTCTCTGGCTGGTTGATATATTTGGTGTGCGAACTTCTGACATTTCTCACATCTCTTGACATACTTCTCTAAATCTGCTTGCATGTACGCCACCAATATCCCTATGAAATTTCGCTGTAGGCCAATGATCTTCCCCCTTGGTGGCTTCCACAGACGCCTTCATATATTTCGAACAAAAATGCCTCGACCTTATTAGGATGGACACACTTCAAGTAAGGTCCGGTGAAAGATTTTTTGTATAATGCTAGTGATGGAGACAGCCAAAATCACTGTGATTTTGCTCTAATTTGGTTGGCTTCTTTTTTTTCTTCAGGTAAGATACCATCTTTTAAAAATACAATGATAGGGTCCATCCAGAAAGGGCCTAGCTCGGCACAACATGCTTCGGCTACTTCGGGTTCTTCAATACTTTGTCTGGGTAGAAAGTCAATCAGCAATGGGTATAGGATAAATGTATCTACCATCGACGCAAAACCGGCCAGCTCATTTGTTTTCTATTTTCCTCCCGGCTGATTTGCTCTATCCGGACTACTTCAAACTTCATGATCTCCTTTCTGACCAAGTCTTGGTACTTAGCCATCCTATCATCCTTCGCCTTGTAGTCGCCTGAAATCTGGTAAACTACCAGCTGGGAGTCACTGTATACCGTCAGCTCGGTGGCCTTCATGCGAAGTGTTGATTTTAAACCTACTAACAATGCTTTATACTCTGCCTCGTTGTTGGATGCTGGGAAGCCAAAGTTGACTGTCTGTTCAATTGTTAGGCCATCTAGTGAGATGAGGACTACGCCAAGTCCTACACCGTGCCTGTTGGATGCTCTATCCATGAAGAGTTTCCATATCTCTTCGACGAATAGCTTCCAGCAAGTGGAGGGATCGAATGATATCTTGGGATCGGAGGCGTTGCTAATGTCTTCTTCCAGGTTAATGTCTTTCATTGGTCTTTGATCCTTACTGTCTAACTATCTCAAGACTTTGCTTTTGGATGAGTTCTTGCTAGCAATGCTACGGTCTGTTCCCTCTTCCCTTTCTTTAGGCCGGAATGGCTTACTACGCAATTAGGCGTCCTGCTTTGGGGCCTGTACTATTCCTGCAGCACTTCCCTCCTTTCTTTCGGTTGCCCCGGTCAAGTCAATCGGGTAAATATGATGACTTCCTCGTGCGAACTCAACCACAAAGTCTGCTAAAACTTGAGCCTTTATTGTGGTTCTTGGTTGAAACTTAACGTCGAACTGCCCTAACTCCACTGCCCATTTCAAAATTCGTCCAGAAAAATCCGCTCTCTCAAACAAGGCTTTTAAGGGGAAGGCCGTTAAGACAATTACAGTGTGGGTATGGAAGTAGTGTGACAATTTTCTTGAGGCCATCATCAAAACTAAGACCAGCTTTTCCAACGGCAAGTATCTTGTTTCAGCGTCTAACATTGTCTTGCTCATATAAAAGATGGGCAAGTGTTATATTCCCTCAGCTCTCACCAACACTGCGCTAACTGCATGCTGGGATACTGCTAGGTACAAAAAAAGCTCATCTCCTGGTACTAGGGTCATTGACAATGGAGCAGAGGTCATGTAGTCTTTCAAGCTTTTCAAGGCGCGGTCGCACTTATCATCCCACTCAAACTTGGCCTTTAGTGCTTGGAAGAACGGTCGACACCTGTCTGACGACCGACCTATAAATCCGTTTAGTGGGGCTGCTAAGCCAGTGAGATGCTGTACCTTTTTGACCGTGTTGGGCCTCTCCAGATCTTTGATGGCTTTGATCTGAGAGAGATCAGCTTCTATACCCTGGTTGATCACTAGAAAGCCTAGGAATTTGCCTGACCCTATGCCGAATGCGTATTTAGATGCGTTCAGACGCAACTTATGGGACTTCAAAATTTAGAACATTTCCTCTAGGCCCCTGAGATGGTCCCTCTCATCTCTACTTTTAACCACCATATCATCTATGTAAACCTCCATTGTTCTGCCAAATAATGGTTCAAACATTTTGGTGATCATCCGTTGAAATGTAACCCCTGCATTTTTTAGGCTAAAGGGCATGACCTCGTAGCAATATAGTCCTCTGGGTGTTGTAAACAATGTGACCTCCTGATCCGGTTCATACATAACGATCTGATGGTAACCGCGATACGCATCAAGAAAGCTAAGTCAGTTGTGCCCTGCTGTTAGGTCCACCAGTTGGTTTATTCGTGGCAGGGGAAAGTTGTCTTTTGGGCATGCTTTGTTAACTGTTTTGTAGTCCACGCAAACGGACCATTTGCCGTTCGTTTTTGGCACCACTACAGTGTTGGAAATCCACCTAGGATAGTGTACTTCTTTGATTGCTCCTACCTCCAACAAGTTTCCCACTTCCTCCGCCACTATCTCTACATAGTGGAGTGCCGATCAGCGAGTTCGTTGTATAATTGGTCTAGCAGTTGGATGAACATTAAGTTGATGGTAGATGAACTTAGGGTCAATGCCAGTCATGTCATACGGCGTCCAGGCGAACACTTCGATGTTAGAGGTCAAAAATTCCATGATCTCTATTCTCTCGGTGCTGGACAAAGACGAGCCGAGCAAAAAGAATTTTTCTAGGTTCTTTTCATCTATCCTTACCTCCACCAAGTCTTCCACTGCCTTCTGTTCGGTTGTTTTGCCGACGTCTACAAATAATTTGTTGTTTTCTGGCTCTTCTACAATCTGTACAAACCCTATTGCAGTCTGGCTGCCGTTTATTGTGACGAAGCACTGTTTTGACATGATTTGGTCCCCTAAGACTTCTTCAATCACTTCGGTTTCGTTGGGAAACCGTAACACCTGATGGTAGGTTGATGCTATTAATCGCATGGCATACAGCCATGCTCTTCCCAAGATTATGTTGTAAGTGGAAAGGACTTTTAATACCCAAAATTCCACATGTTTCATCATCGTTCCTACTTTAACTGGCAGAATTATCTTGTCCGCCAACCATTCAGGCATTGAGTTGAAGCCGACTAAAGGAGATGTTGTGGGTGCCAAGTCTCTATCCTCCAATTTCAGTTGTTTAAAGGTCTCGTAGTACATTATCTCGCAGGAGCTCCCTTGGTCAATTAGGATTCGCTTGATGTCGAAGTTCTTGATATGTAAAGTAACGACCAGTGCGTCGTTGTGAGGGCATTTTAACCTTGCCAAGTTTTCGTCAGAAAAGGAGATGACGTTCGTTGCCTCCGTTTTTCCCTTTTGATGGTAAGTTGGGCACTTAGTACCTCTCTCAAGTGCTCAGCCTTTTTGATCATCCCTCTGAGCTCACATACCCGTTCGAGTTCGACGATCCCATGTATCATGTTGATTATGCCTTGGGGTGGACCGTCAACCGGCATCCCATTTGGCTTGTTGCGGTCCTGGGGAGCCGGCTGTGTTACCCCCTCTATATACTGGTCCAAATGGCCAGCGGCCACTAACTTCTCCAGATGTTGCCTCAACGGTGTACAATTTTCAGTTCAATGCCCTTTTTAACCATGGAAGGTGCAACGGTACCTATCATCGTAGCCCCTTTGTGCTTCTCCCAACTTGGCTGGGTGCCAAACGAAGGGTTCGTCGAGTATCTCGCTAAAAATCCGATAGATAGTTTTTTTGAATATCGTGGTAATGGCAGTGTGGACTCTCAACTTCTTTGCTTGGGGGTCCTCTCTATTGGCTTATCTGCCTTGGCCATTCTTGCTCGGTTGTTCTACCGTGTTGACTTTTGCTCCAATCTTTCTATCTGGCATCGCGGTTGTGCCAGATTTTACTTTAACACGGGCGCTGTCTCCTTTTACCCAGATGTGCTGATGTACTCTCTCCATTAGGGCCTCCATTGTGAGGGGTGGCATCATCATCATTGAGTCCCTCAACTTGTTACCTGTCAGTCAAACCCCGTTTATACAGTGCGATGGTGAGGTTTGTCGGGCAATCCCCAATCTGATTGAAAGTCTCCCAATATCGACTGTTGTAAGACTTCAACGTTTCCTTCTCGCCCATGTCAATGAAGAGTAGCTTATCAATCTCCACTGGCGTCTTGGTGTTGGTTCTAAATCTGGTCACAAATGCATCTGCCAACTGCGCCCATGAAGCTATGCTACCTTCTGGAAACCTTTCAAACCATGTTAGACCTAGGTCACCAAGGCTGAAAGGAAACAAGATACACATTAGGGCCTCGTTTCGTCAATACACGGCCATAACCTAGTGAAAGTGGCTTAAGTGCATGTAGGGGTCTGACTTACCCTCATAAGTAGTGAATTTGGGCTAGTGGAAGCCTGAGGGTAACGGTGCGTTCTCAATTGCCAGAACAAACAGTGAGCTCTGCAACCTTGCTAACACTTTATCTACGGGTTTATAAGTAAGGCGTGGTATTGGCATCCCTACCTCGACACTCCCATGTGTCCTATGAGTATGGAAGTAGTGTGACAATTTTCTTGAGGCCATCATCAAAACTAAGACCAGCTTTTCCAACGGCAAGTATCTTGTTTCAGCGTCTAACATTGTCTTGCTCATATAAAAGATGGGCAAGTGTTATATTCCCTCAGCTCTCACCAACACTGCGCTAACTGCATGCTGGAATACTGCTAGGTACAAAAAAAGCTCATCTCCTGGTACTAGGGTCATTGACAATGGAGCAGAGGTCATGTAGTCTTTCAAGCTTTTCAAGGCGCGGTCGCACTTATCATCCCACTCAAACTTGGCCTTTAGTGCCTGGAAGAACGGTCGACACCTGTCTGGCGACCGACCTATAAATCGGTTTAGTGGGGCTGCTAAGCCAGTGAGATGCTGTACCTTCTTGACCGTGTTGGGCCTCTGCAGATCTTTGATGGCTTTGATCTGAGAGGGATCAGCTTCTATACCCTGGTTGATCACTAGAAAGCCTAGGAATTTGCCTGACCCTATGCCGAATGCGTATTTAGATTCGTTAAGACGCAACTTATGGGACTTCAAAATTTAGAACATTTCCTCTAGGCCCCTGAGATGGTCCCTCTCATCTCTACTTTTAACCACCATATCATCTATGTAAACCTCCATTGTTCTGCCAAATAATGGTTCAAACATTTTGGTGATCATCCGTTGAAATGTAACCCCTGCATTTTTTAGGCTAAAAGGTATGACCTCGTAGCAATATAGTCCTCTGGGTGTTGTAAACAATGTGACCTCCGGATCCGGTTCATACATAACGATCTGATGGTAACCGCGATACGCATCAAGAAAGCTAAGTCAGTTGTGCCCTGCTGTTAGGTCCACCAGTTGGTTTATTCGTGGCAGGGGAAAGTTGTCTTTTGGGCATGCTTTGTTAACTGTTTTGTAGTCCACGCAAACGGGCCATTTGCCGTTCTTTTTTGGCACCACTACAGTGTTGGAAATCCACCTGGGATAGTGTACTTCTCTGATTGCTCCTACCTCCAACAAGTTTCCCACTTCCTCCGCCACTATCTCTACATAGTGGAGTGCCGATCAGCGAGTTCGTTGTATAATTGGTCTAGCAGTTGGATGAACATTAAGTTGATGGTAGATGAAATTAGGGTCAATGCCAGTCATGTCATACGGCGTCCAGGCGAACACTTCGATGTTAGAGGTCAAAAATTCCATGACCTCTATTCTCTCGGTGCTGGACAAAGACGAGCCGAGCAAAAAGAATTTTTCTAGGTTCTTTTCATCTATCCTTACCTCCACCAAGTCTTCCACTGCCTTCTGTTCGGTTGTTTTGCCGACGTCTACAAATAATTTGTTGTTTTCTGGCTCTTCTACAATCTGTACAAACCCTATTGCAGTCTGGCTGCCGTTTATTGTGACGAAGCACTGTTTTGACATGATTTGGTCCCCTAAGACTTCTTCAATCACTTCGGTTTCGTTGGGAAATCGTAACACCTGATGGTAGGTTGATGCTATTAATCGCATGGCATACAGCCATGCTCTTCCCAAGATTATGTTGTAAGTGGAAAGGACTTTTAATACCCAAAATTCCACATGTTTCATCATCGTTCCTACTTTAACTGGCAGAATTATCTTGTCCGCCAACCATTCAGGCATTGAGTTGAAGCCGACTAAAGGAGATGTTGTGGGTGCCAAGTCTCTATCCTCCAATTTCAGTTGTTTAAAGGTCTCGTAGTACATTATCTCGCAGGAGCTCCCTTGGTCAATTAGGATTCGCTTGATGTCGAAGTTCTTGATATGTAAAGTAACGACCAGTGCGTCGTTGTGAGGGCATTTTAACCTTGCCAAGTTTTCGTCAGAAAAGGAGATGACGTTCGTTGCCTCCGTTTTTCCCTTTTGATGGTAAGTTGGGCACTTAGTACCTCTCTCAAGTGCTCAGCCTTTTTGATCATCCCTCTGAGCTCACATACCCGTTCGAGTTCGACGATCCCATGTATCATGTTGATTATGCCTTGGGGTGGACCGTCAACCGGCATCCCATTTGGCTTGTTGCGGTCCTGGGGAGCCGGCTGTGTTACCCCCTCTATATACTGGTCCAAATGGCCAGCGGCCACTAACTTCTCCAGATGTTGCCTCAACGGTGTACAATTTTCAGTTCAATGCCCTTTTTAACCATGGAAGGTGCAACGGTACCTATCATCGTAGCCCCTTTGTGCTTCTCCCAACTTGGCTGGGTGCCAAACGAAGGGTTCGTCGAGTATCTCGCTAAAAATCCGATAGATAGTTTTTTTGAATATCGTGGTAATGGCAGTGTGGACTCTCAACTTCTTTGCTTGGGGGTCCTCTCTATTGGCTTATCTGCCTTGGCCATTCTTGCTCGGTTGTTCTACCGTGTTGACTTTTGCTCCAATCTTTCTATCTGGCATCGCGGTTGTGCCAGATTTTACTTTAACACGGGCGCTGTCTCCTTTTACCCAGATGTGCTGATGTACTCTCTCCATTAGGGCCTCCATTGTGAGGGGTGGCATCATCATCATTGAGTCCCTCAACTTGTTACCTGTCAGTAAACCCCGTTTATACAGTGCGATGGTGAGGTTTGTCGGGCAATCCCCAATCTGATTGAAAGTCTCCCAATATCGACTGTTGTAAGACTTCAACGTTTCCTTCTCGCCCATGTCAATGAAGAGTAGCTTATCAATCTCCACTGGCGTCTTGGTGTTGGTTCTAAATCTGGTCACAAATGCATCTGCCAACTGCGCCCATGAAGCTATGCTACCTTCTGGAAACCTTTCAAACCATGTTAGACCTAGGTCACCAAGGCTGAAAGGAAACAAGATACACATTAGGGCCTCGTTTCGTCAATACACGGCCATAACCTAGTGAAAGTGGCTTAAGTGCATGTAGGGGTCTGACTTCCCCTCATAAGTAGTGAATTTGGGCTAGTGGAAGCCTGAGGGTAACGGTGCGTTCTCAATTGCCAGAACAAACAGTGAGCTCTGCAACCTTGCTAACACTTTATCTGCTGGTTTATAAGTAAGGCGTGGTATTGGCATCCCTACCTCGACACTCCCATGTGTCCTATGAGCCAATCGCTGTAGTGCTGAAACTCTACAAGGGTCGCGGGCCTGGGTGACCTCATTCCATCGGGCCCTCTCCTCTAGCACTGTACGCAGGTTTGCCGACCCAGGAAACTCCATGTGCCTGGAGGTCGTTCGGTGTGTGTGCGAGGGCCGATTACTGCTTCCTTCCGTGTAAGACCTTTCAGTCCTCGTTCTCTCAGACCTGGAGTAATGAGTCTTGAAAGTCCTTGATTGTGTATCGCCTGTCCTGAGGCTTTTACTTTCAACTTATGATGGTGTAACCTGTCTGTCACGATCTTCTGAGTGGTAAAAGCGTGTGTTGCCTCTGTGCCCATCTTCCGTTACCACCCATTTGCCCTTTATCTGGCGCCTCATTATCTCCATGTCTGCCGCCATCCTCCGTATCAATTCATCCTGCTCCCTTACTCGATCTTCTAGAACCTGAGGATCCAACATTTGCCTTTGCCTTTCAGGGCTTTTGGAGTGACGAGGACTGGAGCCCCGTCTTTCACGGGTATCCCTCCGCAGGTTCTGTCGCTGGGGATCTAACTCTGCCATGGGTGGGATAAAAAGTAAGCCTTTGCACCTTCTACCCCCCTCCGGGGTTTACCCATCAATGGCAGAGTGTGGCAAGTCTTCATTGTGCGCCATTGAAATCAGTTGAAAGAAAACTTAATCAAGAGGTTCGTTCTTTGTGATTACAATTCCCAACTGATGGTAACCCGATCTCAAGTCTATCTTAGAGAAACAACGGGACCCTTTCAACTGGTCACACAAATCATCTATACGAGGCATGGGGTACTTGTTCTTAACTGTAGCCCGATTCAACTTTCGGTAATCAATGCAAAGTCTTAAAGCCCCATCTTTCTTTTTAGCAAAAAGGGCCGGTGCTCCCCACGGCGAAGTACTAGGGTGGATAAAGCCCTTATCTAATAACTCCTAGAGTTGAATCTTCAACTCACTCAACTCAGTTGGGGCAAAACGATACGGTGCCATGGAAATCGGTGCCATGCCAGGCACTAAGTCAATAGAGAACTCGATCTCTCGATGGGGTGGTAAACTAACAAGATCCTCAAGAAAGACGTCCGAGTACTCACAAACCACTCTGGACAACTTAGCCCAGGTCTCATCACACTCACTACTCATACAGCTAGCGAAAAGACAACTACGCTCACTCCGCCTTCGCGGATCATACACTGGTGGCAAGACTCTACCAACCCGATCTCTCAAGAAATGAAAACAATCCCCGCTCAAGGTACATCCAATAACCTTCTGGCGGTAACAGTCTATAACAGCCCGGTATGACGATAGCCAGTCCATACCCAAAATCACATCAAAACCCGACATATCCATCAGCACAAAAGAAAAGGGAAGCTGACGATCAGCTACCTCTATATCACATCCCCGACACCCCTGTTTCAAAACCATCTCACCCCCAATAACTGATACCACACAAATGGGAGAAGCTAACTGTGCCAACTCCAATCCCAAAACAGAAGCAAAAGTAGAAGATATAAAAGAATGTGATGCACCCATATCAATCAACACATTAGCAACCAAGTTGCAAAACAAAAAGGTACCTCTCATAACTGATGGAGCAGGCACAAGATCCTACGCTGTAACAGCATACACGCGCCCTGTAGGTCTCTGATCTACCTGCTCACCCCTCGGAGCATATGACTGCTGCACAGACTGAGCTGAGGAGGCTCACTAATTGGCCCTCGAGGCCTGAACTGACAGAGCTGGCTGATGACTCTGAGTCTGTCTCGAACCAGACGCACTAGATGTGCCACTCAACTGCGGGCAAAACCTCTTCAGGTGCCCCGCCTGCCCACACTGATAACATGAAAGTGGCTGGCCTCTGCCCTGGCTCTGGCTTAGAGGACGAGCTGAAGAAAAAGCTGCTCTCTACCCTCCTCCCCTCTGCGGGCAAGCTGGAGACTTGTGGCCCAGCTGACCACATTTGTAACAAGTAACGTCTTTCTGACCGTCTCTCCCAGAACCTGAACTTGGTACTGGAAAGGTAGATCTAGCATGTGTTCCCTGGGATTGCTGAGGGTTAGAACCCCTCTGCCTCTTACTGTCCCCCCCGCCATCCTGACTCCTCCTTGAGCCCCTCATCCGCTCCTCTTCTGCGTGCATAATAGTCTCAAGATGGGCTGCAGCCTGTATAAGGCGCCCATACTCCCTAGTCATGGACTCGGCCACTAGAAACATGAGTCTGGTCCTCAACTTCTTCTCAAACTCTAGACAGCGGTATTCCTTAGTCGCCACTAACTCAGGTGCAAACCTCGATAAGCTGGTAAAGGTGGCCTCAAACTCTGCCACTGGTGTATTCAGCTGCTTGAGTTGACAAAATTGGTCCCTTAATTTCTCCCTAACAGTGGGAGACAAAAACTTCTCCTAGAAAGCATTTACAAAAGCCTTCCAATTCCCTCCAATGCGCCCTCGCACAAACTTCCACCACTGACCCGCGTCTCCCTTCAACTGGAAGGACACCAAGGTCACCCATAAACCTCCATCTTCGATGCCTAACATCTCAAACGTCTTCGTCATCTGCTCTAGCCACTCATCAGTCTTCAGTGGCTCTTTTGGATCACCCAAAAACTCGTCCGGATTCGACCGGAAAAACTCCCTCTTCAGAAAAGACGGCCCTGCCTGTGAAAACCCCACATTTAATTATTCTTAAAAGAAAATAAATTAATTAATTAATTAATTAATTTTGTCTACAGTCTATCTAAATTGTATATTAGTGTAAAAGTTAGTTTTAAATTGACTCAATTCAATCACTAACAAAGACATTATTAAGAATAATAATTTTGTGGGTGTTCAATATTTGTTGTTTATAAATTATTTTAATTAGGATTCAATATAATAATTATTCTTACTAAATACCTTAGTTAAAAATCTTAGTGTATCAATTTTCAGAAACCCACACAAATACAAATACAAATACAAAAAAAAAAAAAAAAAAAAGAGGGAATCAAACCTTTGCAGAAATTTGGTGGAGGCTTTTCACATGTTGATTTGCATGCTTGTTTATGGAAGAAGAGCTAATGATGCTCTTGGAATTGAGAGAAAGAGATAGAGAGAGAGAGAGAGAGAGAGGAGAGAGAGAGAGAGAGAGATTTGTGCAACAAGCATTGTATATATATATGCATGCAAGCCTTCATTGTCTATAGGGTGCATGCAAGCATTCGGTGAAAAAAAAAAAAAAAAAAAAAAAAAAAAAAAAAAAAGAAATCCCTGAAGCAACCAAGCTTAGTGATAGGAGAGGAAGAAGAGTAGGAGATTAAGGAAGCCAAAATTCTCAACCATTTTGTCACCCTATTACTAAGTAAGAAAACCCTCTCAACCCTCTCATTTTTTTTATTAGTGAAGTTTTCAGATTATGTTCTTGTGATTAAAATGACTACTCATAAATAGAAATTATATATATGTGTAGGAATTTTGTGATGTGTATATCAAGTGTTTGAAGATGTTGATAGTCTTAAAATCAACTTATTATTGTAAAGAAATAAGCTTGCATGTGTAGTTTATACATTTAAAGAGAAGATTGAAAATAATTAATCTGTTTTGAATCTACTAGAATGTTGCCCGAATTTTTAAATAATTTTATACTCGCAATTTCGAGATAATTTCTTCTACAAAGTTGTTGATAATGATGGCTAGTTCATCCAGGAATTTTGGCAACAATTTTTTAGCTTTCTACGAATTTATACAAAATTTTAACTAAATCTGAAACTATGTTGAAAATAAATTGTTTGAATCTGCCAGAATGTTGCCCGAATTTTTAGACAATTTTATAATCAAAATTTCGAGATTATTTCTTCTACAAAGTTGTTGATAATGATGTCTAGTTCATCCAAGAATTTTGGTTACAATTTTTGAGCTTTCTACAAATTTATACAAATTTTTAACTAAATCTGAAACTGTGAGACAGATTTTAATATGTATTTGAAAATTTATTTAAAATTCTACACTAAGCCAAATCTGGTAATTTCTAACTAAAAGATGAAATTTGAGAAGTCTATTTCCACGATAAATTTTTAGATTATGGATTTGATCCATAAAATTAAGCATGGAATTAATGTAAAAAAATGTGACAAATCTGTGTCATAAAGATTACTGGAAATTTTACAGGATTATTTACATCTTATTTTTCTGAAATTCTTTCTGAAAAGTGACCTAAACATCCACATTGAGTATTCTGTTCAATTGCACAAATTTTAGGATTGTGTAAATAATTTATTTATAATTTTAATATCTAAGTTATTATGTTCATACCATTGTTTAAATTAATTGTCTGTTAAATTTTAGACATTGAATTATTATTGTGTGACATGTATAATGTTTTATGTCGGGAGTTTTTTTTTTTTAGTTGGTATAACATTATTGGTGATTGAGATTTGAATAATTTGTGTTCAATATATAAAGTTACTGATAAAGGATTAATACTAGTTGTTCAGGGTGAGTCTTGGTTTTAAAGAGTGTACGAAATTAAGGGTTGACGGTCAATACCGGTTGTTCAGGGTGAGCCCTGGTTTTGAGAATTCTCACGTAAATTGTGTTGCGAAACTCTAAGATGGCACAGGACTTATTTGAACCCTTTTCAGTATTCGGTTTTAGAATAAGGGTGGATGTGCCGGTGGCACACAGGGAGGTTACGTACCCCTGGCAGACTGTTTCCTTGGGGCAGACCACGGATGCCACTACTTGGGTATATAACTCCCGACGTGGGCATCCTTGGTGGTTACGGTTGGTAACACTTAAATATTTGACCAAGGGAGGGTTTCAAATTAACCGTTGCCATGCTTAGTGGTTGGTAAGTTAAATCTCTTTGGTGAGATTTCGAGTGTCACCTAACTTATTAAAATTATTGAAATTACTTTAATAGTTGTAATTTATGTTTACAATTATATTGTTATCTCATGTTTATAATCTCATTATTTTTCTCTTAAAAAGAATGGTAGGTTGGTTATATTTTCTTACTGTGTTGCAAAACTCATGGCATATATTTTTGTTGCCCTGGCGTTTTATGCCAGGTTTTGGCGAGGAAATAATTGAAGTTGAAATGGAGTTGACGCTAACGTAGAGCCTTGGCTGACTTGAAATCATGACTAAAGTCGAATAACTTTATTATCTTATACATTAGCTATTAAGGACTTTATAATTTCATTTGATGTTGTATTTGGATAATTTTAAGTTTTTATTTAATATTATTTGAACCTTCGGTTATGTACGAGAGTTGGAATGCCCTATTAAGATGTCAACTTTTTACTTTATTAAGTCATTTTGTTTATTTAATTTCCCTTGATGTTCCAAAAATTTGGGGCGTCACACTGCCTCAGCTACATGGGCCTGAACTTGATTCTCAGCCCTAAGAATGTCCATGGATTCCCTCAAAGCTCCTGCCATCTAGCGGGCTAAGGCGCCCATGGCTTGCTGACTGACTGGCTCGGCCACGTTGGCCTGACCAACACCCTCCTCCTGTGCCAGAATATCATCCGGTATAGGTATCTCCTGCCTCCTAGGCCTACCACGCCTACCACCACGTCCTCGTTCTGACATCCTAATAAACGTTACAAAGACATTAGCACATTCACAAATGTGCCGAAGCTATTTCACTCGCGTCCTAATACAATGGACAACTGTAAGTCACTCCACGTAAGCACATAATCACATAAACACTTACGAACTTCATTTCCGGATAATGACCGTCTCGTGGTGCTGCTAAAGTTCGAGTTAGAAATAGCAGTGATCAAGTGCCTTTCCAACAGGACTCCCAGAAACCCAAGGATCCAATCAACATCCTAGAAACTAAATTCCATACCCATTTAGTCACATAAGCATGTTATCAAATAAACACATAATATTACACTTAAGTCTCTAACAAGCGAGATAAACCCATTGTGATACTAACCACTTTCCATGTACCCAAAGTATTCAAACTCGGTACGCTCTGATACCAAGTTGTAATGCCCTCAAAATAATACATAAAACAATCATTTATAAGATTCCAAAATCATAAAAGAGATAATATATTTCCATTCATCAGAGTATTTTTTTATAAAAGGTATTACATGTTGACAACAAAAGTAAATGCCCTACGGGCTTACAACTTTCCAAGTCAACACTTGGTTACAACAAAAGAGAGTTCTAACTCTTGACATATTAAGCCCTTGGCTTGAATTACATGTAATACAAAAGATAACTACAAAAATAAGCCTTCAGCTTCTAAACCTCCCAAGCTACATCTGTAGAGGCGGCATATCACATGTACTTGAAAATGATGTCCCATATAGGGTGAACTAAAGCCCAGTAGAGATACGCTAAATATAATATGAGAATTAACTAAAACATTAGTATTTGATAAATGTTTAACTCATATAAATCAACGTACATCTCTTGCATAGCCAATTCATAGTTACATCCATATTTCAATCCCTTTCCATTTCATTATCCAATCTAATTCATAGATATGGTTCATTGTTTATCCGAACAGTTCAAAATGAGATTTCAACTCATGCTATCAACACTTCAATCATGATCAATTTATAATGAGACTACATCTCTTATTATTACCACTTCAATACTTCAATTCAAAATGAGACTACAACTCATATTATTACCACTTCAATATTTCAGTTCATCTACGTTATGCAAACGTAATTAGGATTTCGGGACTTTCACCCTGGACACTCCGGCCAACTTAGTTATCAATGGAGTCGATCCCCTATCTCCTCCCAAACAGGTTTAGGAGTACATCCCCTATCTCCTCCCAAACCATGGAGTACATCCCCTATCTCCTCCCAAACAGATACATATGCAATGTATTTAAATGCTTTATCATATACAATGATCAATCCAAGCACATATTCAATGTGTTAATTCAACCGTCATATTCAATGATATAACTCAATTGATTAGTTTCAGTTTTCCCTAATCAACATACAGTGTCTACAATAATACAAGACTATCATCCACCGATAGCCCAAAACAATTATTTCTAAACAGATAATAAATTTATCAAACAGATAAATTATCAACAATTTCATAGGTGAGTAATTAATCAATCCAACTACACCATTCAAACTCATAATTTCCCAATTTCATGATTTTCAACTCAATTTCATATTTCCATACATTCCCAAATTAATTATGCAAATTAATTAATCACTTTTAATTAGGGCATTTTCCCCATTTTTCAACTTTAGCCCTAAGGCTCAATTTCCTCAATTTTATACCAATAATCCCATTCTCCAAGGTCTCACATACACATGGGGCTCAACAATTGAAAACCTCTCTTTTCCATTTTCAATCTCAAACCCTAACCATACCCAAAATCATCACAACCCACCATTTATACAAAATGACTAAAATTTATGTTAAAACTCATAATAAGGAGTAGTTTATCCCTACCTCAAATCTAGGAGCTCAAAGGAGAAGGAGGAAGAACGCAAAGTGCTCCAAAGCCCAACTTTTTCGGATCAAAACGTAGCCCACGCAAAGCTCTACCTTTTCTTCAAAGAGATTAGGGTAGAGACACCCAAGAACCAAGTGTATTTCTAGGGAGAAGGTGTATGTAGAGAGAGAGTGTGCCGGATCTAGGGTTTTGAAGAAAAGAAGATGAAAAAGTGAAGTGTAAACCCGCTGCTACGATCTGATATACTCGAGGCTCGCTCGAGCGAAGAAGTGGTCGCCCGAGCGACCAGACACAAAAGACCCTCGCTCGAGCCAACAATGCGAAGCTTCAGGTCTGCAACCCAGAAGCACGCTTAAGCGCAGGAGTGCTCGCTCGAGCCAAGAAATCTAAAACATAGAGCTGGCTCGCTCGAGCGAAGAAACACAACCTTCAGGTCAAAAAGAGACGCAAACGCATGCTCGAGCGCAAGAGTGCTCGCTCGAGCCAATATACACACCACTCAAAGCTCGCTTGAGCGAAGGAACTAAAACACAGAGCTCGCTTAAGCGACAAAAGCCTCACTCGAGCGAAGAAACCAAAATCTGGACAGCAACTATTTGTTTCAAAACACACCCAACCTGTTTCAAACTCACCCAACACATCCCAAAACTCAAATACAAAGAATTAAAGGACGGAAATGCGATATAGACAACAACAAACATCTACGGAATCGAGTCTGGAATACAATAAACAATGGAGGGAAAACCGGGATCGCTATAACCAGGGCAGTCTTTAGCTAAGATAACCACTCCGGAACCCCACACCATCGTATCCCGGTCCTGCTTTGATATAATCACCTCGGTTCAAGCCTTGGGCCGAATACCCGTCCAGTCCACAACCGAGATTAATCCATTTTCATTTCCGCCCGCAGCGTGGCCCAATGACCAAGAGTGAAATAGATGGCCTTAGCTCGGCCTTATTTAGACATAAATTGCCCTCTCACCAAAGAATCCATGAAGGAAATAAAAACCCCATCTTACATGATACAAACAATAATGTAAATAATAAAAAAAAAAAAGCTCTAAATAATCTCAAAATGAGAAATAGATATAATTAGTCCCAATCTCGTAACTTGGGCTATTCTTCATTAGAGAGTATATTCTGTTGTATAGTTTGAGTGCATTATATTTTAAAAATTATCTCTTTATGAAATTAAATGCAAGAATTGTTGGAGCTATACTTTTTAAGGATTAGTGTTTTGATGCCTATCAATACAGTTCTAAATTTGATCCTATTTCAAAATTCCATCGTCATATTAATTGTTCATTTGTGGTAAAGTTTTCTTATTAAGGGTTTTACTTCTTTTGGCAACACGGTTATAATTTTGAAGAACAAAAATCATACGACTTAATGTTGACATGATGAGAAATAAGGCATTAGTTTCATCTTTTAAAGAAATTAGCTAAAACTGTTTCTGCTATTGAAGTCTTTCACAAACTATAGCTTTCTTTTCTGGCCTAAAATAGCCTAATTTCTTGTATCATCTTGTAGACACCCCATTTTTGACTGACTTTAAGACTCAGACGTCACCGGTTGAGCGCTCGGTGATGTTGCATATTGTGCTCGTTCAGAAGTCTCAGAGTCGCGGCCGTGTGCCCTGCCTCCGGACTTCCGAACTCTCTTCTGTGCCTTGTCTCGGTTTGCGAACCAGACTCGGTTTTCTCTGTTTTCTTTCCTGAGGAGGGAGAGGGGTCCCGTAGACTATCTCTCAGTGGCCGTGGGCTACATTTCGTGCCCATAGGCCATTTTGCCCATTTCGGAGCCCGGTCCCCGGTTTTCAGAGCCGTCAGGCCGTGTGCCTCGGTTCGGGACCACCCAACCATCTCCGATTCCTCCGGTTTTTGGCATGCATCTCATTTACTCCCTTTCGAGGGACACTGGGGTCTTAGATACCCACTTCGTGGCCAAACACCACTTTCGGTGCTTAACGGCCGGTTTTCGGGACCCCGAACTGCGTGTTTTGGCCCCCGAGCATTCGTTTTGCATCGGTTTTTGTTTATTTTTGGCAGGTACCTCTGTTTTATCACCAGGAAGATCACTGGAGGGTGGGAGGCCAGCAGCAACCAGTTATGCTCCTCCAGCGCCCCCCGGGGCCCGTTTTTCTCACTTCCGGGCTAATGTTGAACACCCTAGGGCCATTTCCTTCGAGCCAAAACCACATATTTGTGTTGTACACACATGGGAGGACCCTAAAAATAGTAGGCCAGCCAGCAATTCTTTTTTTCATTTTGAAACCCCTCTTTAAAGTGGGTTGTTCTCTCTCCTGGTTCACAGTTGCCAATTTTCAACCACAGGGTTGTGTTGAGGACACATGGGAGGACCCTAACATGCTATGGCCGGCCATTAATTCAACCTTTCATTTTTGCCCCTTGGCCGGCCGGCCATAAGGGCTGGCCGGCCGGCCACCTGCCATAAAAATGCCTAGCCGGCCTGCTTCCTTGGGATGTGTGCATTCCAGCTGTGTCTCGGTTTTCCCCCCAAAATATCTCTATCCGGGGACTCTTTTGGAGGGAAATAAGGGCTCATTTCCCTCCACTTTGGCATGGATTCTTCTCTCCCTCTCTTGGCCATATTGCTGTCCTCCCAACTCAAGAAGAGAGGTTACATGGATTAGTTGGAGCATATACCTACATATTACACCATTTCCTTCAAGTTTTGGTGCCATTTCTTCATCATCTTCAAGCTCTACCATCACAACTCCATTCCAGCAGCTAGGAGAGCTTTCCAGCAGCTAAGAGGCTCCCATTCTTCAAGCAAAAGGCAGCCAAGACTTGTCTACAAGGGTAAGTCTCACTTTCCCTCTTTTGTAGCCCATTTTTGCCTCATTTCTTAAGCCTATTTGCTTATTGTTTTGAGCTCCGACCTTAACTGAAACTAGGTCTATTTTGAGCTATTCTACATGTTTGTTTAAGGGCTCAACCCTGTTTGAGCCCTCTATGATACACTTGCTTCAATATCATTTTGTATGTCAATATCTTGCATGCTTTTTTTAGTTCATGTGTGATCTATTTCTGAGCCTGATATAAACTGTGAGTGGGCCTATTTTGAGTCCCTCTTCAACATTGAAGAAGGGCTCAACCCTGTTTGGCCTCTCTATCATGCACTTGTTTCATAATCTCTCATATTTACCGTAAATTTGCATGATTTGTTTAGCCTCTGTGCGATCTGTTTTGGAGCATGTCATGAACTGTGAGTAGGCTTATTTTATGTCCCTCTACAACATTGTAGAAGGGATCAACTTCATTGGGGGTCTCCATGTTATACTTGTCATTATACCCCTCTTTGACCCCCATTTTTGCATGCTTTGTTAAGCCTATCTAGATTCTGTTTTCGGCCATCATCAGATCTGGAAAGAGTCATATTTTGATCTTCTTGGCATGTTTCATTAAGGGTCTTAGGCTGTTTGATGAATTCTTGGTATACCTCTCTTTATGCCCTCTTTTGGCTCATATTTTGCATGCTATGTTGAGCATATCTACATACTGTTTTGGGGGTTGTCATAAGCTGTAAATGTTCATATTTTTAGTCCCTCTTCAGTGTTGTAGAACTGTATTTTTCAGTTTGAGCATTGCATATACCACTTACTTCATTATTTCCCCTTTTTCCCCCATTTTTGCATGCTGTTTTTGCCCCATCTATGATTGTTGTTTGGCCATGCTTTGTACTGTAAAAATGCTAGTTTAGGGACTGCCTAGCATCTGTGTTTACACTTCATGTCCATATTGTGCATGTTTGACATAGCTGTAGGCCATTCCATTGCATTTCGGGACTTATTTCGAGCATCGGGTATAATTTTGCTATAATTCGGGGGCTGTTTTGCATCATTTTGGCTGCTGAAATTTGCATGTTTCATATTCCATATGCCATGTCTCATTTTGCATGTCATTCCATGCCTTCGGGCCATTTCTCGGTTTGCGTGCCCACGGGCACGCATTTCGAGGCACCTCATTTTTCATCTTACGGCATCCTATGTGAGCGTGGCTGAGGCCCTCTCATGTTGGTGTAAGCCCTCATTTCATTTCAGGCCATTTCATGCCTTTATGTCATTACCTCGGTTTGCGTGCCCGTGTGCACGCATTTCGAGGCGCTTCTTTTTATCCGACGGCCTCTTATGTGAGTGTGGCTGAGGCTCACTCATGTTAGTATAAGTCCATTTTGCATTCTGTATGTCATTTTAGCATCATTGCATTCCGTATGCCATTGCCTCGGTTTGCATGCCCGTGTGCACGCATTTCGAGGCACTTCATTTTCATCCATCGGCGTCCTATGTAAGTGTGGCTGAGGCCCTCTCATGTCGGTATAAGCCCATCATTGCATTTGCATGCCATTTCATGCCTTAGGATCATCGCCTCGGTTTGCGTGCCCGCGTGCACGCGTTTCGAGGCATCTCATTTTCATAGCATTGTGCATGTTAGGATTGTATATTAGCTGCATAGCATGCATATTGCATCGTGTTCGGGATAGGAGTTAGCCCGGGCACGGGAAACGAGGCACGTTTCGTACTCCGAGTGACGGAACGGGTCTCAATTCCCAAGTCACCGATACTCCGGATTATCCATGATGGAGTTAGGTTTTATTGTAGCATTCCTACGCATTCATCCTATATTGAGTTGTGCAATTCGGCTCCTCGGCCATCATGCATCGAGATGCGTGATTGGTGGCACGAGGATCGAGGCATGCATATATTTGTGAAATACATTGCTATGCCCCTTTCCTGCTCTCCGTTGCAGCAAAATGAAGAATCAGCAACTTTTCGGAGTCTGGCACGCATTTCAAGAAACATTGCAAACAGAGGCTAATTGGGGCATCGCCGTAGATTTCCGCGCAAAGCAGCCCAAACATACATCATTCATCAAAATCAAGGCAGTCCCTGGCTTGCATGCCAGTTTACAGTTTTCTTAGTTAATCTGTTAATTAATTAGGAATTTGTATATTATTTCGGACTGTAATATTTTGGATTGTAATATTCTTTTTTTATTCGGACTGTATATTTATTTGGACCCTTTGCGCGAGGGCATAACTGTAATAAGTGTGGGTGAGTGTGATGTATGTCTTCCAACCCCACGTCTTTCTCCCTTTTATTTACCCGCTTATGATGGTTAGATATAGGGCATATTTCAATTAGCATACAGTATGACAACATGTTTGCATCATTCATCTGTTTCGCACGCACCGGGCTCGGCGCATCATACAAACTGCATTTGTATTTCAATTCCAAATTGAATACGTGTTAGTTGTAGCATTCCATATGCCATGTTTAGGATAGCCGAGCCTACTATAGTTTGCATCTTTGCATGTGTTGCATTAGGCATTTCTGCATACTTAGGATCATGCATAGATTTCTAATCGGTTTCTGTTTTGGCTTGGAGTACTTGGTGAGTTTTATGCTTTAGCATCCTTGCATGCGTGTGAGTGTTGCCATGAATAGCATGCTTACCATGAGGCTACGTGCTTATGTGATATAACTGCCTGAATGCCTGTGGGTGGAGGTTGTGTTACCTGAATTGGGATAATTCATCAAATGTTTGTTTTAAGCCCACTAGATTGTGGCAAAATCATGTTTCCTAAGCCCACCCGAGGGTGGCAAAATCCGCATTTTAAGCCTACCTGCGGGTAGCAAACCATCTTTCAAAAACAAACATGAAATGTTTTGTTCCAATTCAGGCGACTCGGTCTATACTTGTATGCTGTGCGCATCACGTAGTAACCTAGGCTAATAACCGGAATAAGAACTCACAATGTTTTCAAAATAAGATATCATGGTTAGTAGAGGCCGGTCTTTGACCGGGCGAGCGGGGGTGCTCACGAAGTGACCTTCCCCAATCGTACCCAAGTTCCCGAGCCGAGGCAACTTTGGTGATGACGGACACGTGGCCTTTGGCACCGAGTCAGGGTTTCCTAAATTTCCCAAAAATAAAATATTTAGGTGGCGACTCTGTATCTGGCAAAGCAGTCCATGTTTGGCACTTCTTTCAAAAAAAAAAATCTGTTTTCAAAACGATTTGCCGGATTTGGACTCTTTGGTTCAAGATTTAGAACCGTGGCACAAATCGAGTCCGAACTGTAGCGAGGTCCCTCGCGGATTTGTTACACATCTGCAAAAGAAATCGCTAAATTAAATATTCATATTTTGTTATCTAACATTTGATTTCCACTCGAGAATTCTCATCCTTTCTTTTCTTTTGCTGCTATCCAATTGTTGTTTTCCACTTTGCTGAATTTCTTTTCCACTTCTAGTTTTTGTTTTAGCTACTTTGTTTTACACAATTCACTATCGTAATTGTGGCTTCTTTTGTAGAAAAAAAAAAGACAGGACACGAGTATCCTTGTATGTTATTTGATATTTATTTCATGCCCATAACTCTCTATTAATTTCATGTATTGTGCGAAAATACAAGACTTAAAAGGCTCGTTTAGGGGACAAAATTGTGAAATGTCTATCGAAGCCAAAACTTGGCACGGTCAGCTTGCTCAAGCCTAAATAGACTTGTAGGAACAAATGGGGACCTCAATTGGATTTTCGATTAGAAAATTAGAAGGAAAATTATAAAACACAAGACTTAAAAGGCCCATTCGAGGGCCGAAATTGCCGAAACTTGGCACGGGTAGCTTGCTCAAGCCTAAATAGACTTGTAAGAACAAACGGGACCTCGATTAGATTTTCGGTTAGAAAATTATAAGGAAAATTGTAAAACACAAGACTTAAAAGACCCATTCGGGGGCCGAAATTCCAAAATGACCACCGAAATTGTCGAAACTTAGCACGGGCAACTTGCTCAAGCCTAAATAGGCTTGTAGGAACAAACGGGACCTTGATTAGATTTCCAGTTAGAAAATTAGAAGGAAAATTGTAAAATACAAGACTTAAAAGGCCCGTTTAGGGGGCGAAATTGCGAAATGACCATCGAAACTGCCGAAACTTAGCACAGGCAGCATGTTTAAGCCTAAATAAACTTTTAGGAACAAACGGGACCTCGATTGGATTTCTAGGTAGAAAATTAAAAGGAAAATTGTAAAAACACAAGACTTAAAAGGCCCATTTGGGGGCGAAATTGTGAAATGACCAGTGAAACTGCTGAAACTTAGCACTGGCAGCTCCCTTAAGCCTAAATAGACTTGTAGGAACAAATGGGACCTCGATTGGATTTCCGGTTAGAAAATTATAAGGAAAATTGTAAAACACATGACTTAAAAGGCCCGTTTGGATGGCAAAATTGCGAAATAATCACCGAAACTACCGAAACTTAGCACGGGCAGCTTGCTCAAGCCTAAATAGACTTGAAGAAACAAACGGGACCTCGATTGGATTTCCGATTAGAAAATTAGAAGGAAAATTGGAAAACACAAGTCTTAAAAGACCCGTTCGAGGGCCGAAATTGCAAAATGACCACCGAAACTGTCGAAACTTAGCACGGACAACATGTTTAAGCCTAAATAAACTTGTAGGAACAAACGGGACCTCGATTGGATTTCTGGTTAGAAAATTAGAAGGAAAATTGTAAAATACAAGACTTAAAAGGCCCGTTTAGGGGGCGAAATTGTGAAATGATCACCGAAACCGCCGAAACTTAGCATAGACAGCTTGCTTAAGCCTAAATAGATTTGTAGGAATAAACAAGACCTCGATTGGATTTCCGGTTAGAAAATTAGAAGGAAAATTGTAAAACATAAGACTTAAAAGACCCGTTTGGGGGGCAAAATTATGGAATGACCACCGAAACTGCCGAAACTTAGTACGGGCAGCTTGCTCAAGACTAAATAAACTTGTATGAGCGAACGGCACCCCGATTGGACTTCCCATTTCAAAATTAAAATCAAAATTGTGAAATTCATACCGAGTTTTTTTTTTCTTGTTAATCTAATATTATTTTTTCTTTTTCATGTGACAGATTGGCAATGGTGGAAAATAGTTCGAGCTGCATCAGAAGATTTGATTTTGTATTTTTGGAAATATTTTAACATATGATTTTAGTAAATGACTTATGGGTTAGATGTTTAGCAACAAAATATTTGGTTTTGTGTTTTTGCAAATATTTTAACATAGGATTTTGGTAAATGACTTGTGGGTTAGATGTTTAGCATCAAAATATTTAGTTTTGTGTTTTTGAAAATATTTTGACATTGGATTTGGTAATAAATTTGTGGGTTTGATGTTAATAGTTTGTATGTACTTTGGTATGAATGTTTCAAATTGATAGAGAATTGTAATTATGTTTATTGGGATGTTTAATAGTTATTAATTGAATTATTATGAATGTCTTGCACAAGTGTATTACTATTTACATTGCATTTGTGTATATATTGTATATAGAAAAACAGGTGGTTTGGATTATTTTGAATAAGAAAATTATTAAAATTCAAATTTGTGCAATGAATTTTTAGTGACAGGTGATATTTTGGTCGCTGTTAATATATTTGGCGACAACATATTGTTTTGTCGCTAAAAGTTAGTGGCTATTCTAAGAACTTTTAGCAACCAAGAACTTTAGTCGTTGCTAAAAAGTTGATTTTTTGTGACCAAATTAATTTTGTCGCTAAATAGTACTTTTGGCGACGAATTTTTTTGTCGCTAAAACTACATAGTCTATCCAAATATTAACCTTTTAGCGACAAATTAGAATTTTACAGCGACAAAATAAATAATTTTTAGCAACCAATTTTGCTTTTCGCTAAATGTCTACCTACGGTGACAATTTATTATTTGGTCACCAATACTTTTAGTGACAGGCCTTTGATGACCAATTGAGTACTGGTCGCCGATTCTTTTCGCGACAAAATTTATACTTTTGGCAACCAATTTTTTGGTCGCCAAATGTGTTTTTATGTTGTAGTGGGTGATGAGAATGATCTCATTTCTCTTTTACCAAAAGTCAAAATAGATTATCACGTATAGGTTAATAAATGTATTTATTGTTTAATAGGTCCGGTAAGAATTAATGATATTTTTCATCAAATACTATTAAAAAATATCATTAATTGTTAATTTTCAACTATAATTTGAAAATTATGACAAAAAATGTCACTAATTCTAAATTTTAGCGACAGTTTAAAAAATTTATTATAAAAAATATCACTAATTATAAATTTTAGCGAGAATTGTGTACATCCTTTTTAACAATAATGTTATACCCAAATAGCTTATATATTTTTTTAAAAGTTCAATACAGAAATTCATATTAAAGAAAATAATAAGGTGAAAGATCATATTATCTATTGTTATTTGATTGCTATGATGCTATCTATAGATTCAAATATCACTTATTTATTTCCGTATTGCCCATCTTTTGGTACTATCCTAAAATAAAATAAAATAAAACATTAATTAAAGTTGTTGTTTGGCAGCATAGTTGGGACTAATTTAACCTACTAAAAAAGGAAATAAATTTAAAGTTAATAACACAAAATATAATATATAAATTATAATCATTACTTGTTTGGGATGATCTAAATATAATACAAAATATAATATGTAAATTATAAGGGCAATTTTTTTTCAGGTCCCTAATAAGAGTAATTTGCAGCATAAAGGACACCAAAAATAGGAATGATGCCTCAGGTCCCTCACTAACGACAGGCGCGTTTTTAATTTTTTTTTGGACCAAAATACCCTTCACAGATCAACATAGAACGCTCAACTCGATTGCATTCCGACGACTCAATTCATTCCAAACATCCAACCATTTTCATGAGCAAGAGAACATGAGAATTAGGGTTTCACTATCATCTTCACTGTCGCCATTACGGTTCATTATCTTCTACCAAACTCTTTTCAATTCGTTCCTCACAAATTTCTCTGACTGTTTTCATTGTTCATCGTCATCTCAGTTCATCTTCATCTCATTGCATCTTCATCTCAGGCCATTTCAGTTTGAAATTAGGGTTTTCATCATCACTCTGGTAAGTTTTCTCCAATCCAACTAGTTTTTCTCCGAAATATAGTTGACTAGCTTTCTATTAATTAGGATTTCAATTTCGTAATAAAAACCTACATGAATTTGAAAAGTGTTATTTCTCTAAGTTTCGAACTTATTCTTGAAGATGTTTGTGTGATTTTGTCTGTAATTTCTCTGTCATTTGAATTTCTCTGGTATTTGCTTGATCTATGTGTTTTCTTTGAATTTTCTCTGGCATGTTTATTCCCCCATTTGTTTCTGGTTATTCCCTATTTTTCTCTGGTTTTCTGTAAATTTCTCTAGCATTTTCATATTATGAAATTCATATTTTTTCTGGCTTGCCATGTTTAATTTTCTTTGTCATATATGTAATTTTCTCTGGCTTGCCATGTGTAATTTTCTCTGATATGTTTATTTTGTTCTATTCTTAAATTTTCTATGGCCACATCACTTTTCTCTTTTGTGTGGTTCTGCCATGTTCCATTTTCTCTAGTTGTTTGTAAATTTCTCTGGCATTTTCATATTATGGAATACACACGTGTTTAATTTTCTCTAGCTTACCATGTGTAATTTTCTCTGGTATGTTTATTTTGTTCCATTCTTGAATTTTCTCTGGTCACATCACTTTTCTCATTTGTGTGCGTCTGTTATGTTCAATTTTCTCGGGTTGTCTATAAATTTCTCTAGCATTTTCATATTATGGAATGAACATTTTCTCTAGTTTGCCTTGTTTAATTTTCTTTGGCATATATGTAATATTTTCTGGCTTACCATGTGTAATTTTCTCTGATATATTTATTTTGTTCCATACTTGAATTTTCTATGGCCACATCATTTTTCTCCTTTGTGTGTGTCTGTCATGTTCTATTTTCTTTGGTTGTCTGTAAATTTCTCTGGGATTTTTATATTATGGAATGCATATTTTCTCTGGCTTGCCTTGTTAATTTTCTCTGGCATATATGTAATTTCTCCTGGCTTGCCATGTGTAATTTTCTCTGGTATATGTTTAGTTTGTTCCATTCTTGAATTTTCTCCGGCCACATCACTTTTCTCCTTTGTGTGTGTTTGTCATGTTCCATTTTCTCTTGTTGTCTGTAAATTTCTCTGGGATTTAATGTTGACATCTTTATGTTTTCATTGTCTAAAAATGACGAAACATAAAAGCAGCAAAACACCATAAACACCAAGTAAGAAACAGAAACTCTATAAATAAGATAATCTAATTTGAATATTTCTTAAAACTAACTATACCTATAATTTGTATGCAGTGTGGATTGTGGCCTCTTCATTTGCTACATAATGAGACAATATAGCAACCGTGAACCTATCAGCTCAACATTGTCAAAACAAGACGTAAGGTTCACGAGGACAGAAAATCATAGAGAGATTTGCGACCGAAATTGGCCGGTCATGGACAGAACCAATTGAAATACCACCAAAAGAAGAACTGAAAGTATAATAGTGAAAGCATACTAGTGAAATGAAGACAATGCACACAATGTAATTAAGAATGACCCTTCAATTTTTTTTTTCGTACATTGAAGAAATGATGTTGTTTGACATATATGTATATATATTTTTTTAACTAATTGTAAATTTCATAACTATCAATGGTTAAATATTTTTTTTATAATGCATATTTAGTGGTGATTATCAACAAAATCCACACAGAGAAAATTGTCTAAAGAAATTTTTCTTGTATGAAGTTACCAAAATTTCACAGAAAAATTTAACTCGTATCGTGCCAAAAGGGTGCCTATATGATCATGTAATTTGTAATGCACTGTGTTGGTACGAAACAATCATCAAATTCAAAAAACACAATGCACATTGTAGTTTTCTCTGCTATTGGCAAATTTCTCTAGATGAATTTGAGCACACAAAACACAGTGCACTATTGGCAAATTTCTCTAGATAAATTTGACCTCACAAAACATAGTGCAGAAAGTAATTTTCTCTGCTAGTGGCAAATTTCTCTAGATGAATTTGCCACAATGCACATAGTAAATTTCTCTGGATGAATTTCACCTCACAAATTTCTCTAGATGAATTTGACCTTACAAAACATAGTGCACAAAGTAATTTTCTCTGCTACTGGAAAATTTCTCTGGATAAATTTGCCACAATGCACATAATAAATTTCTTTGGATGAATTTGACCTCACAAATTTCTCTACTATTGACAAATTTCACTGGATGAATTTGACCTCACAAAACACAATGCACATTTCAACAAACATAATGCACATAGCAAATTTCTCTGCTATAGGAAAATTTCTCTGGATCAATTTGATTGGTATTATAAAGGCACTCCAAAGTATGTTTCTAAAAACGCAACACAAAAAGTAATTTTCACTGCTATTAAAAAATTTCTCTGGATGAATTTGATTGGTATTATATATGCACTATCCAAAAAGTACATTTCACAAAACAAAATACACAAAGTAATTCTCAAATGTATTATTCAATCAATAAATGTAATATCCTCAACTATTTAACAAAGGTTCCTTGCATGTCCTCTTATTATGGCGATCAATCCTATCACATCGACTACACTTCATCACCCTTTTAAACTCTTCAGTAGAAGCAATTCTGTTCTTCTTTGGCCTCCCAACTGGTCTCTTACTCAATGCAAGTAAAATCATAGCATCATCAATTCAATTCGCATGAAACATTAATGATAATAGTATCATTCCCATAGTTGCACAGCAACAACACTGCACTGTCCATCTAACCTGAAAGAAAAAATACCAAAAATAACTTGTTCAATATAAAAAATACTTCACAAGAACAACATAAAAGTCTAGAGAAATTTCTAATAATTATAATTTTCTCTGGACTCAAATAAAAGTCCAGAGAAATTTACAAACTTAAATTCACCTTCAAGATAACAAAAACAAAATTACAGAAGAATTAATGAATCTAGAAAAAATCACAGAGATATTCAATGCTAACTATTAAACACAATCATAGACAAAAATCACACAGAAGATCAGTTATCAAATTATAAGCTTCTATGTGATTTTCACTAGATTACAAGCTTATAATTTTCTCTATGTGATTGTGCATTATTTGACTCAAATCAGAATGCAGAGAAATTTCTCTGGAATATAAACATACAATTTTCTCTGGAATATGAACATATAATTTTCTCTGGAATACAAAGCAAAGTGTAGAAAAATGAAAAGTGCAGAATAAATGAAAAAAACAGAGCACAAAACTTAAGACAGTGAAGAAAAACAGAGACGGTCTCCAAACACAAAGAACAAAACGTATCATTGATAAATATGTAACACAGAATGAAAAATCAACTCCATTGTCAATAACAAATAATGAAAAATCAACTTCAAAAATCAAAAAATAATTCACTAAGCTGGCTTTTCTATCACATTGATCAAAACTGAAAATAAAAACCTAATTCAAAATAAACTACAAAAACTTATTTGAAATCGGAGGTCATATATACAAATCAAATGAAAAATAAAAAACTTAAACTGATTATTAAACTTACCTGATTCAACTCTACTGGAAATTCGAGCTTCAACAAGACTTCAACTTCTACACGATCAACGAAACTCAACTACTATACGACTACAAAATTCCTATAAAATTTCCACGAAATCTGCATCATCGAAATCTCCATCGATCGCCAAGTTCATCCCAAAGTAATCTTCCACAAAAATAGTAACGTAATCTTCAGATTCCAAAATTGAAAACTACGTATAATATACAAAAGGGTAAAATAGGTATTTTATAAACTAAACTAACATTAAGGGACCTTAGACACCAGAAAATATTATTGTGGATCTCTCCTCATACTAAAAGTTGAGTAGGGACCTTAGACCAATTTTCTCAAATTATAATCATTAGTTGTTTGGAATGATCTAAATAAGTACACTTTTTAATTTTGTACGAAAAGATATATAGAAAAGTAAAAAAATGACGTGATACCAAAAAAATAAAAATATATAAAATATGTGTATAAAGCACACCCCAAACAATTCTCACAAAATTATAAAAAAAAAAATCAAAAATTCATTGCAAAGGAATTTTTTTTTAACAAACCTAAAATAGCTATAAAAATAAATAATAATAAAAAAATAAAATTCTTCCAAATGGTCAAATCCGCCCACAGGAGAGCAATACAAAGAACTGCAAAGAAATGGTCAAATGCCTCTGCTTTTACCAGGTGCAATGCAAAGAAATACCAGGAGAGCACACTGGAATTAGGATTACGCTGCAAAAAGAGCAGAGCAACGACCAAAAAGAAATAAAACCATGGAAGAAACCGATGAGAAGAGTTTTCTCAGCTCCATATATCCCCTTCTTCTTCTTCTTCTTCTTCTTCTTCAGAAATCCACACACTAAACCCTGGGTATCCCCAACTTATTAGCACAAAAACACCCCACTTTCCTCATCATCATGTTGATATGGAGGAGATATCTGATGACAAGATCCATGTCCACCTCGTCGTCCGCGACAACAATCGGAGGCCTTCGATGGTGGGAACGAGTGGGACCAGCCCCTAAAGACCCAATCTTGGCTGTCTCCGAGGCTTTTCTTGCTGATTCTAGTCTCTCAAGATCAACCTTGGTGTGGTAATTGTTATAGCACTTCAATTTTCCTTCTTTGTTTGTTAATTCATTGTTAAATTTTGGGTTAATTATCATGTTCTTTACAAGTTAAACGCATATATGCCTTTGTATGATTGTGGGTTTTAGGGAGCTTACAGAGATGATGAGGGGAAACCTGTGATTCTTCAGTGCGTTCGAGCTGCTGAGGCCAAGATTTCTGGTACCCAATTCTTGTGAGTGTTTTTCTTTTTTGGGGTTAATTTCGATTTTCCCCCCCCTTTTTATGACGTGTAATGCTAGGGATCATGAGAAAAAAATATGATGAAAATGAACATCAAAGATACTCCACCGTTTGATTACACATATAACAAAACACCACACATTAATGAATGGATGAAAAATCTTCATAAAGCATTTTATGATATTTTTTTAATGATGGCTAATGTTATTCTTTTATGACTTCTCTCTGCTCTTGGATGTCAATAATAATAAGAAAAGAAAATTAATTAGGTGGTTGAGAAGGAAAAAATACTAGTCTCTTGCCTTTTTGTCCGCATAATTGAAGAGAAAAATGTGTTAAAGAAGGAAAGAAAAGAATGGCCAATTGTTTTTATGGTGATTAATTTAAGGGATATCTACCAGCCAGTCCCATTAAGTGAAATTAATTACTCATAAATCCTGTTGACATTTTACATACACCATTAAGTCCTCAACTGTCCATATTACCCTCACTACACCTATTAACACCATTAAGTCCTTCTCTGTTGTCATCAATGGTGCTCGCATCAACCACCGTCCTTATCCTCCTCCCTCGCTGCCATCATCGCTCACCCCACACCACTGCCATCCTCCCTCGCTGATTGCCATCGATATCACCGTTGTTGCCACAATCCTCCATTACCAATCTATTGTCTTTGAAGACGAACTTCATCGATGGCTTCAGATCTAAATATTTTCAATGCAGATCTACTATCTTCAGCTCTAATCTGGTACTGTACATGGTTTCCAGTGAGATCAAGACTTTTTAAAGACCACCGCCACCTCCACTATCGTCATTGTTGGCGACCTCAACCGGCATCTTCTTCCACTTTCACCATTGCTTACACCGCTCTTTGCTGCCAGGTCTTCTCTCTCTCTGTGTGTATATTGGGGAAGATTCCAGTGATAAATTTGTTTAAACTAGTGGTAAATTTGCAATGTTGAGGCTAGGGGTAAAAATGGAAAATACTGTTTGATTTTTTTTGGATAGGACTTGCTGGGTAATAAAACCGGTCCATAGGACCGGCCCGTAACTCCTCCTTAATTTAATTTCAATCAAAATGTGGTGGTTAGCTAGAATCTGCATTTGATATCTTTGTTCAAGTTGCACAAGACAAACCTACAAGATTATGTCCTTCACATTATTGGTGTTGGAACATTTTCATAATATATTTATATATATTTAAATATATAACATAGTTATATGAATGATTAAAGAGATGTGACTTTTGGGCTTAAACGAAAGAGTGTAACCATTGAGTTTAAATAAAAAGGTGTGTCTTTTGGATTTAAACCATGGGGTGAACTATTAGATTTAAACCAAAGGACATGACTGTTGGATTTAAAGGGTGTCACTTTTGAATTTAAAGGACACGACTTTTGGTCTAAAGGACACAAACCCATGCCTATAAAGGCAGAATGGGTTGGAAATTGGATAGAAATCATCCATATAAAATCCATAGAATTTCTCTCTAACATTCATATTGTTATTTTCCTCTATACTTGGTGGATTAGAAAAATTCAAAAGTGTTCGATATATGATTTTGTTCATGCATAACGCAATCGGACATCAATCTTTAGACTGGGCTTCATTGTATCCTGAAGGCGGATTCACGGGTAATTCAGTGCACACCATATTCGACAGAATTGGTGGGGGCGAATATTTTCTTAAGGAAAGCGATGTTGTAACGCGCCTTGAAGCAATACTAATTATTTTCTGTTTTATCTTCTTCCATCATATATACCAAATTTGCACCAACAATTAGTTGGTTGGTTGGCAAATGGAAGAATAAGGGCATCTCCAACGGTGCATTACTTTTTTCACCAAATTTGAGTAAAAACTCTCTTTGATATAGTCTACTCCAACGGAAAGATTTATCTTTTCATCAAACAACTGGTCGATCGGACGGAACGACCAGGTGGGTCGACCGGTCGGTCGACTAACCAATGTAAAATTTTCACAATGGGACAAGGAACAACATCAGTGACCAAAATGATAAGGGGCCATCCGAGGGGTCGACCTTTCAATGTAAAATTTTCACAAAATTTTACTTTGGGATGATCATTCGGGAGGACATCCGGGAGAACATCCGGTGGTAAAAATACAACGGTAATGAACATTGATTTGATCAAAGGCACAAAGCATCCTTAGTTTGGTGAAATATTTTGTATATTCTCAATTTGATATAGATTTGATGAAACCATTGGAGCAGCAACTTTTTCACCAAATTTGAATTTGGTGATGGATTTGGTGCAGGGTTGGAGATGGCCTAAGAGGAGCTTATTCTATACATTTGAGTTAATATGGGTCCTTATAACCTTCGGGAGTGAACCCTTTGTGATTCTATATTTCGTTGCGTTTTCTATGCTCATTATTACCATTTCTGTCTCCCAGTTTTTGGTCTTATCTGTGATCTTTAGATGTGCAAACTTTTTCACCAGTTGTGTTCTTTCTTTCTCTGCCCAAGTAGTCTGAATTTTGGCAATTCACTACCAGGGAGTCACTTTCAAGTGCAGTGAGTACCAAATTAGTTGAGGATAGTGTACAATTGGTATATGGAAAGGATTCAGATATTGTCAAAGAAAGGAGGTTTACCGGGCTCCAGGCTC
Source organism: Camellia granthamiana (assembly GCA_036172215.1). Classification (NCBI taxonomy): domain Eukaryota; kingdom Viridiplantae; phylum Streptophyta; class Magnoliopsida; order Ericales; family Theaceae; genus Camellia; species Camellia granthamiana. Next base: position 3,672,356 of record CM069905.1, on the reverse strand, counting down.
TTTCAGGCACTGGTGCATGTCGGCTCTTTGCTGAGTTCCAGCGGCAATTTTTATCCTGAATCACATATCTATTTACCTGTTCCAACTTGGTCCAAGTAAAGTGTATTCTGCATCCTTTCAGTTTCTTCTTATAGCTGGTTTTTTATTTTTTTTATCAGCTTTACTGAAATTGCAACTCTGTTAATTGCTTAGCCACCACAACATTTGGAGAGCTGCCCAAGTTCCAGTAAGAACCTTCCACTACTACCATCCTGATTCCAAGGCATACATTTTGCAGCACTCATGGATGATATAAAGGTTTGACTGAAACGGAGAAAAGCATATTTATCTTCCATGAATGATTCACAAGCATCTTTATGGCCTCCTTATAAAAAATGAGTTTTTTTTAATTTTTAAAAACAAGCTGTATTTGTCTAGCCTACATGAGTTTTTGCATTAGAGCATGTCTGTGATACTTCATGCTAATGTAGTTACAAAACTGATTAACCAACTCTGGCTCAATTTTTCTTTTTCCTTTTTTTTCTTTTCAATTTTTATTTATTTATTTATTTATTTTTTTAAAGAATGCCCCAGAACATTCGTTCTTCTTACTCCATCCTTGTGCTCACAACCCAACTGGTGTTGACCCTACTGAGGAACAGTGGAGAGAAATTTCGCATCAATTCAAGGTGAATATGGAAAAGTTTGGTTATCTATCATATGTCTTGGATCTCTATAATTCTAATTCTTACTTTGATCCTATCAGGTGAAGAACCATTTCCCTTTCTTTGATACGGCTTATCAAGGTCTTGCTAGTGGGGATCTTGACAGGGATGCCAAGGCTATCCGGATATTTCATGAAGATGGACATTTGATAGGTTGTGCTCAGTCATTCGCAAAAATCATGGGACTCCATGGGCACCGAGTGGGTTGTCTTAGGTAAGCCAATATTCCAAAGAACTGTCATTTTTGCCCCTTGAGGGGGACCAGTTAGAAATGCAAGAAAGCTCAGAACTGTACCCTGCACCTGAGGGAAAGATTTCTATTTAAACTGAGTAGTTGTATTAGCTACTTCATACTAATTAATGTATACTTTTTTAAGTTGTCAAAAGACTAAAATCCATTCATCAGTATAGTTGTAATGATAAGTGGTATAGCTAACATATTGGAACATAAACCAGAAAGAGGCAAGTTAACTGTGTCCTGTAAGAAGTGCTGCCAGGCATAATTGACTCTTATCCTTGCTGATGGTCAGAAAGCATGATTAAAACTTCAGTGTGATTTTCTTACTGCACATCTGAGGTTGCGTTTTTATTCATGGATTCAAAATAAATCGATTTGAATTTAATTATCAAAGAAATATGCCTTCAATTTATATTGGGTAATTTACTTTTTAGAAAACTAAAATATGCAAGGATTCGAGTGTCTTATTGCTTGTGGATTTCAAATGATAAGGTGAAAAAATAGTTATTTCAAATCCATTATTACAAGGATATCATCCTACTAAAATATCACAACTTCAAGGCTTCCCCTAGCCCCAAGGTCTTTAATCCAACTCCAACCAGTAACTCAGATGCATTTGCAAACTTAAACCCGAAATCTGTTGATTTCAAATTTATTCATCCAAATGCAGTCCCGAGTTCTTTAGCAATATTTGCACAAGATGCTCCCAACCATCTAAATCTATTGTGTATTAACTCTTGTCAATCTTACCTCTACATAAATATTTTAGTATTCTTTCTGTGGATGAGAAGCAAGCAATTGCAATCAGAAGCCAGCTTCAGCAGATTGCCAGGGCAATGTATGGCAGCCCTCCTGTTCATGGCAGCTTGTTAGTCTCCATAATCCTCGGAGATCCAGAGTTAAAGGCACTTTGGGAAGAAGAAGTGAAGGTGAGATGTCATTTTTTTCCCACCCATTTAATCTTTCCTTCCTATTTTTTGTTACCTTAAATAAAAATGAAAAAATTGCTTGTGATGTGCTTTCTTGTTTTCAAGGTAATGGCTGATCGCATTATCAGAATGCGAGCTGCTTTACGTCGTAGTCTTGAGAAATTGGGTTCTTGTCTCAACTGGGAGCACATAACTAACCAGGTTAGTAGTTTGATGATTGACGGTTGGTTTGGGTAGTTTTGAATTTGGCCCGTTGTTAATCCATCCATTGATCAGCCCATTGTTAATCCATCCATTGATCAACAATATTGCAGGTTGGAATGTTTTGCTTCTCTGGCTTATCCCCTGAACAGGTTGATCAGTTAGTGAGGGAATTCCATATATACATGACTTGTGACGGCCGCATAAGGTTTTTTCATTTGAAATTAGCTTTTGAATTGAATGTTCTCCATTTTCTTTTATTTTGAATATCTATGATAGTGGTTAATGCATTGTGGGCACAGCATGGCAGGAGTAACTACAAGAAATGTGGATTATTTGGCAAATGCAATACATGAAGTTAGTAGATACTGAGTTAAATGAATGAAGAGAAGATATGCTTCAATGCATCGAATTTGTCGGCAGTTAATGATTGAAAGCAGGGAAGAAGATGCCTTTAACCAGAAACACCCACACATTCAAGGTTGTTAGTTATGGATCCTTTTCATTCTTCCCTTTTTGATACGGATCTCCATCAGTCCATGTAACCTCATTAATTGAAAGGTTTAAGAAAAATCATTTATTTTTGGGTAGGTACATTTAAAGAAAGATCTTCTGTTGGGCACGAAAAATATAGAAATCAGGGTAATTCTAATGGGACGATGATGTGCGTAACAGGGTTTGATATGAAATTTAATGTGCGTTTCATTTTGTTGCAAAAAAAATGATATTTGTGACTGAATGAGGAGGGAGTGAGAGAAGAGGAAGATCTGTAATTTGGCAAGTGAGGTGTTTCCTACAGGATGCTGTTCAGGCTACAAAAATGATAGGGTTTAATTTACCATAAGAGAAATTATAAGGGCCACTAGGATAATTTGTAAAAAATTATTAAATTTAGTGTTTGTTTGGTTTATATTAAAAAAGTACACTTTTTTACATATATATATATATATATATTTATTTGTGTCACATTAATTAACATTTTATTTATTTATTTTTATTTTTTTACACATTTTTTTATAAAAATTAAAGAGTATAATTATTTATAACATTTCAAATCATTTCTTAACGAGGTCAATGATATATTTTGGAGAATAAAAATAATGACAATACAGCTTCAGAGTCATTGAAAAGACAACGTTAAAAAAAAAAAAAAAAAAAAAAAAAAAAAAAAAAAAAAACTAGTTAGCTGCTAGCTTGTCAGAGGTTACACTGGCAATTAATAAGTCATGTAACCCAAATATACCTTTACAAAACACAATTTTTATAATTTTTAAAATGGTTTGAACCATTAATGCTTTTGTCATGCATAATCTTAAAAAGAAATTTAAATATATTAATAATCAATACATCAATAAAAGTTATGCAAGTCTTCTTTTGTGGGGGTCTTAAATATTTTCCTATAAATATATAGCAATATTTTGAAAAGACAATTAAAATTTATTTTTTATTTTTTAATTTATTTTAAATTATGTCAGGCCTGTTTGGTAGAGCTTATAAGTTACTTATTTTAGCTTTTAGCTTAATTTAAGTTAAAATATTGTGTTTGGTGCAACGTAAGTTAATCAGCTTATAGCTTAAATCAAGTTATTTTTTAGCTTATTTCAAAAGCTGGTCAGGGAGTGTTTAAATTTTTGACTTAAGAGCAGCTGGTGTGGGGGGTTAAAATTACTTAAATGCTCTCGTCAATACTCAAATATTAATATTAATTAATATTAATATTAATTAAAAAATAAAAAATTGCATATTTATGAAGAAAAAGAAAAAAATCAATATTAATTGAAAAATTAATTGGTATTAATTATTAATAAATTCATATTGTATATTTTTATATTAATTAAAAAATAAAAAATTGTATATATCTGAAGAAAAAGAAAAAAAATCAATATTAATTAAAAAAATCAATATTAATTGCTATTAATTATTAATAAATTAATATTGTATACTTTTGTAATGAATTAATTATTAATTGATAGTAATTAATAACAATTGTTGATTATTAATATTAATTGATACTAATAAAAATTAAATATTAATATTAATTTATACTAATTAATAATTTTAGTATTAATTAAGACTAATTAAGCCATTAATTGATACTAATTAGTAATTTTAGTATTAATTGATAATAATTAAACAATTAATTAATACTAATTAATTTATAATGGAAAATAATTGTGACAATAATACTTCCATTCATTTTTAGCAAATCTATCAATTTTTATATTAATTGATGCTAATTAATACTAATTATATTAACTTTTATTGATGAAAATTAAAACTGAAAAAAATGAGAAAATAATCATTTTTATATCATATAAGGGTAGAAATGACAATTATACAGTAAAAAGTTATTTTACAGTTTATTAACCAAACACTACTCTGCTGCTTAAATCCATAATTCCACAACTGCACCAAACAGGTTAACAGCTTATGTTCACAGTTATAAGTCATAATCTGTTAATCTATAATCACTTTTCTACAGTTTTACCAAACGAGCTATCATCTCTCATAACTTTCATATTTAAAAAAAAAAAATTAAAATTTTAACTTTTAACTCTCAGTCTCAAAATAATTCAGGACGGACAGAGATTATAAATGCAGAGATCGATCTCTCTCTCTCTCTCTCTCTCTCTCTCTCCTTGCTTAAGTGAAGAGGGACATGTCAAAAACAAGGACATTCATCATCACGCAACAGCAATTGCTGAGATAGAGAACCACAACCGATCTTTTCTCTTTGCATTAAATAATCACACAAAAAGACAGATCTCTCTTTTCTATTCACTTCCACCAATCGGCTACTAAGGCCTCGTTTGGAACAGATTAATTTAGTAATTTTTTGATTATTTGATTAAAAAGATAGGTAAAAAAAACTTATATATTTAAAATAACTTTTTGGCTAATTACGAAAACATGTGCAAAAAGTAGAGAGAAAAGAGAATCTTTGACTTTTTGGTATGAGTGATTGGCTTTTTGACTAATTTAGTAACTTTTTGAGTAATTGACTAAAAATATAAGTCCCCAAACGGGGCCTAATGTCACCTCCACCCCAAAACTAGTTATTTCCCTATAAGGTAAGAGGTTATTTGGAATGTTTTAAATAAATATATTTTTTGATTTTTTATAAAATATGAGTTAAGTTTAAAGTAATATGGTAGAGTGATAATATTAATTTAAATAAAATAATATGACTTAAATAGAATAGTGATTTTTTAACTTTTAAATTTTTTTAAAAAATGTCAAATTTAATCTACGTCTTCCGTATTGAAGAGAGCATGTATATCTCCTACTCAACTTGAAATCTACATTTTGTTGGGTAACAAAATTACATTATATAATGTAATAATATATAGTTTATACCAATAATGCTACATATGAAATTAAAAAAAATTTAACGAATAATATTATGAATCATGAAAAAAATATCATGAAATGTTTTATAAAGATTTTTCATCCATTGATTAATTTGTGGTGTTTTCTTGTATGTATTAAAGGTAAAAAATCTTTCATAATCATTTTCATGATATTTTTTCATGATATGTAACATTATTCAAATTTGATATATAGTATTTACTTTATTACGTAAACCATCTCTTGTCCTTTTAAACTATATGTTAGGGGAGATTTGTGTATTGGATTGTCTTTTTTTTAAATTAATTTATATTTGACTTATATATTTAAAAAAAAGAAAAAGAAAAAGAACACAGTTACTGGTTACATAATCAAACACAACTTTTGCACGAGATGAGTTTTACACCCATCTGAAAAAGTTGTGCTCAATTCTATAATTCGTTTATGTTCAATTAATTCACCAAATTCGTCCCTAATTTTCAAGGGTGCTAAATGCAAAACATATGGAAGAAGAAGAAGGAGAAGAAGACAAATGGTTGAGTACTTAACAAGATGATTTGCAATATTTAAGTCATCCCTTTCGATCAACAACAGCTTAGTAACACCAAACATGAACATTATAATTGCTAGTTTTGGTAGTTGAGGTTACTACCATACACATGAACTAGAAAATTACTAACCGATAACTTCTCTCAAACATAAACACAAACAACAAATGAGAGATCTCTAACTAAGTTTACAATACCTTAGCCAGATTTACGACCAACCATAGCCATCAAAGCTTTCTTCATGATCATAACTGAATATCCACCACTTCGAAGCCCATCGCGACTGACTTCTCTACCAATACCAAAACAAAGAGTTGAATTAGGCGATCCGATGGAGACTTCTTCCTCATCTTCCCTCTCATCAAATGACATTGAACCCGCACTTGAAAACTGGCTTCTTCGCCCATGGAAGTTATTGGAGGGTGTCACTGGAACAGACAACGAGGAATGCGATGACGATGACCACGACAACGATGACAAAGATGGTGAAGAAGATGGCGGTGACGATCGCGTGGAGGGTTTTTTGAGATTGATCCTCAAAAATAAAGTGTTTAAAAGTTTGGATCTTGAGTGTTTCTTTGTGGGTTGTTTAGGGTTTTGGGAGTAGTAGGAGGGAGGAGGAGTGAGAGGAGGGAGAGAAGTGTCAGAAAGTGCATGTTTAGGAGTACCAGGCTGAGACTCCCACATGAATGGGACTGAACCAGAGACACCACCATAGTAGACTCTAAAAGAAGGGCTAGCCATGTTGGAGCTTTTTTCCTTGGATAGAAGCCTGGAAAAGAACTTATCATCCTGCTTTATTTGGAGGGACTTTTGGGGAAGTTCTGGGCTACTAGCAGTGAACATCTTGATGACTTGTTGAGGATTGGTTTAATGAGAGAAGATGGTGAAGAAGAGAGATAGGAGTGGAGAGATTTAGGAGGGGAAAAATTATATATATATATATATATACAAGGACAACATAGGTGAATTGATTATTTCACATTAAGATTTGTGTCAAGATGGTATCCCATAGGTTTTAATGACAGTGACCAATAAATATAGATTAATATCTATGCTATTTTGACCGTTTATTGTACTTATTAACGATTTGGGCAAATCTAGAGTTTATTACTCATACATTCTATTATCTATTTAATGAAATTCACAAAAAATTAAGAGTATATATTTAAATTTGGTGTACTATGAGATACACTTAAAATCAATCTGAATCATACATTTCTAATTTTGAACATTTTTTTTTTTTTTTTTTTGGGAAACAAAGCATTGTTATTGTAGATCAATATAGTATGATTGATGTTATTGTCACTTAGGCCTCGTTTGACAAGTGACTGTTTTAGTCTAAAAATTAAAAAATTATTAAAAAAATCAAAAGGCTAACAATTTATACCAAAAAGTCAAAAATTCATTTTTCTCTCTACTTTTTGCATATCTTTTTGTAAAAAGTCAAAAAGTCATCCTAAACATACTAGTTTTTTTTACCTTATATTTTAGCCAAAAAATCAAAAAATTATTAAAATAACTTGTTCCTAAACGAGGCATTAGTTCCTTCAAATGTGGTACTAGGGCAGAGATCAAACGGTGTGATGATACATCAAGCATGCTACATTTTAGCTTAGAAAAGGAGTAAAATTTAATTTGGTCCAAGTTTTCACATACTAAAGCCTCGTTTGGCAAGCGATTTTTTTAGTCAGAAAGTCACAAAAAAATCAAAAAGCCAACAACTCATATCAAAAAGTCAAAAATTTTATTTTCTCTATATTTTTTACACATCTTTTCATAAAAATCTAAAAAATTATCTCAAATATATTAATTTTTTTAACATTATATTTTAACCAAAAAAATTAAAAAATTACTAAAAAAATTTGTTCCAAGACGAGTCCTCAGCACCCTCTACCCTGGTATAATAGAAGGTAGATAGAATTTGAAAAGATAATCTTGATGTACTATATAATATATTATCTTTCTGGTGAGTTACCTCACATGCATGCATCTTCCAGGAATGTACATCATTGATGATGTACTAACTAGGACTTCCTACAATTTAGTGATTAGCTTGATCTGTACCTTTTTATATATAGAAAATTCACAAGTTAAAAATATCTTAATAATTCAAGTTATGTGCTACATTGTCCCTTGAGGCCACATTAGAGTTTATGCTAATAATAATAGAAAAAATAAAATAAAGGTACAGATATACACTACAAGAAAACTGGGCTTAAGAGACAGAACTTTTTGCGACGGTACATTTGTTGTCGCAAAAAATGACTTTTTGCGACGGCACAACTTGTCGTCGTAAAAAATGTGACTTTTTGAGACGGCATAAAATGTTGTCACGAAAAAAAAAATAGAATATTTGCGATGGTAGAGATTACTGTCGCAAAAAAATAGAGTTTTTGCGACGGTACAAACTGCAGTCACCAAAAAAAATAAAAATATAATATAAAATAATTGCAACTTTAATAGGTATCGTTGCAATAAATAAATAAATAAATATATATATATATATATATTGTGGTTTTCAGACGGCTTCATATATATATAGTCATAAAATGGTTTAAATAAATGCAACGGTATTTTTCTATCACAAAAAAAAAAAAATTAAAAAAAAAACGACGTCGTCTTACTCTTTTGAACATTTCTCTTTTCACCCATTTTTTCATCTTCCTATCTTTCTGTCTCTATCTCTCTTCTCTTTCTCTCTCTTACTCATCACTCTTCTCTATCTGTCTGTCTGTCCCTTTCTCTCTCTCTCTCTCTCTCTCTTCTCTGTCTGTCCGTTTCTATCTTTCTCTCTGTGTCTCTGTCTCTCTTCACTTTCTCTCTCTCACTCATCACTCTTCTCTGTTTGTCTGTATGTCTCTCTCTCTCTTTTTCTCTGTGTCTCTCGTTCATCTCTCTTCTCTCTATCTCTTTCATCTATCTTCTCTCTCTCTTCTTTTTTTCTCTCTCGCTCATCTCTTTCTGTCTCTCTCTCATTTATCTCTTTTCGCTCTTTTTTTTTCTCTCTCTGTCTCTTTCTGTTTGTCTATATCTTTTCACCCATTTTCTCATCTTATTCTCTCTCTTTTCTTTCTTTCTCTCATTCATCACTCTTCTCTCTGTGTCTCTCTGTGTCTCTCATTCATCTATCTATTCTCTCATCTCTTTTCTCTCTTTGTCTCTTTCGCTCATCGCTCTTCTCTCTTCTCTCTGTCTCTCTCGTTCATCTCTTTTCTCTCTATGTCTCTCACCTCTCTCTCGCTCATCTCTCTTCTCTCTATCTCTCTCTTTGTCTCTCTCGTTCATCTTTCTTCTCTTTCTCTCTCTCTTTCCCCCACTGTGTTCGCGTTACTCACTCTCTCCCTTCCGTCTTTTCTATTTACTGAGCTCCTTCTCGATTTATCGATCCACTACAAGAAAATGCACTTTTAGCGACCACTTTGTCTTTCTTTCACTCACCACTCTGTATCTGTCTCTCTTTCTCTATCTCTCTCTCTCTCTCTCTCTCTCTCTCTCTCCTCTATCTATCTCTTACTCATCTCTCTCTCTCACCACCCATCTCCTCTACCACCTTCACCACTACTGCAAACGCCATTTCACTACCACCACTACTACCACGGTCGCCACTTCACATCTACAACTACCATTGCTACTACCATCGCCACCACTCCACTACCACCACTACCACTATTGCCACTACTACTACTACAATTACCTCTCATTCACCCCTGCCACTCCATCTACTCTACCACTACCACAACTTCACCACTAATCTCCTTCACCATCACTACCACCACCACCACCACCACCACCACCACCACCACCATCATCTCTTATCCACCACCTTCACCACTACTGCCGCTTCCTCTCCTCTACCACAAAATATTACCTCTCTTCTCTCTCTCTCACTCATCACTCTTCTCTGTCTGTCAGTCTTTGTCTCTGTCTCTGTCTTTTTCTCTTTTTCTTTCTCTCTTTTCTCTATCTCTCTCATCTCTCTATCTCTCTTCTCTCTCGCTCATTTCTCTTCTCTCTATCTTTCTTTCTGTCTCTCTCGATCATCTTTATTCTCTCTTCGTCTCTCTCTTTTTCTATGTCTTTCTCTCGATCATCTCTTTTCGCTCTCTTTCTCTCTCTATTTGTCTATCTCTCGCTCATCTCTTGTTTCTCTCTATTTCTCTATATGTCTCTCTCTCTATCTCTTTCTCTCTCTGTCTCCCTGTCTCTCTTTCTCTATCTCTTTCTCTCTTTGTCTCTCTCACACTTATCACTCTTCTCTCTCTCTTTCTCTCTATCTCTTTCTCTCTTTGAGTTTGTTTGTCTGTCTCTCACTCTTCTTTTTCTCTCTTTCTCTCTTTGTCTCTCTCACACTTATCACTCTTCTCTCTCTCTTTCTCTCTATCTCTTTCTCTCTTTGAGTCTGTTTGTCTGTCTCTCACTCTTCTTTTTCTCTCTTTCTCTCTATGTGTCTGTCTGTCTGTTTGTCTCTCTCCCCCATTGTGTTCACCTTGCTCACTCTCTCCCTCATCTCTTCTCTATTTACCGAGCTCTCCACTACAAGAAAATGCACTTTTAGCGACCACTTTGTCTCTCTCTCGCTTATCACTTTTGTTTCTCTCTCTCTCTCTCTCTTCTCTATTTGTCTCTCACTCATCTCTCTCTCACCACCCATCTTCTCTACCATATTTACCACTACTGCAAATGCCATTCCACTACTACCACTACTACCACTGTTGTCACTCCACCTCTACGACTATCATTACTACTACCATCGCTACCACTCCACTACCACCACTACTACTACCATTACCTCTCCTCCACCACCGTTACTCTATCTCCTCTACTACTACCACAACTTCACTACTAATCTCCTTCACCATCACTACCACCACCACTATCACCTCTTATCCACCACCTTCACCACTACTGCCACTTTCTATCCTCTACCACAAAAAATTAGTTCTTGATTTTTAGTAACAAAAAAAAAAAAAATGGGTTGCAAAAAAATATTTTTCATTGACCACAAAAAATTAACTTTATTTTAATGGAAAATATTATCCCTACTTTTACCAAATAAAAAATAATAATAATTTTTTATTCATTAAAATAAATATGAAACAAATAAATTTTCAACCTTACTAAATGAAAAATAAAAAATAAAAATTCATTAACTATAAAAAAAAAATTATTTTAATAAAAAATAATTTTTTTTGGCAACGGCATCCTCCGTTGCAAAAAAAAAAAAAGAGAGTCGTTTTATTATTTAAATATTCATTTGTAATGAAAATCAAAAAAAAAAAAAAAAAAATTCCAAAACAATTTCCATTCCCGCCCCCCCCCCCTCAATTTCCATTCCCACTCGGGTTCCCCCCACCCCAAACCCAAAATCCCCAATCTAAAATATCCCTAATCTCTTCCCTCCCCCCCTTTTTCCATTCCTGCTCGGGTTTCCCCCCACCCCAAACCCAAACCCAAACCCAAACCCAAAATCCCCAATCTCTTGAACCAAAATCCCCAATCTCAAAAATCCCTAATCTCTTCTTACGTCTCTCTCTCTCTCTCTCTCTCTCTCTCTCTCTCTCTCTCTCTCTCTCAATTTGTTTCAGATGCTGATTCGGATGATTCACGGTCGACGAGGAAGAGGAAGAGGAAGAGCAGGAGTTCTAGGCGTAGAAGTAGGAAATCGAAATCAGTCGATGATAGTGAATCGAATGAGTTGAGTGACCAATGCCATTGCCTAGGGCTGAAGGACATATTAGCTATGGATGGGCACTCAGGCCTGGTGAAGGTGATGCCATTGCTCAGTACGTTCAACAAGGGAAGCGTATCCCACAGAGAGGTGAAGTCGGTCTTTCAGTTGAGGAGATTCAGAAATTTGAGAGCCTTGGATATGTGATGAGTGGTAGTAGGCATCAAAGGATGAATGCTATTCGTATCAGGAAAGAAAACCAGGTTTATAGTGGAGAAGATAAGAGGGCTTTGGCAATGTTTAACTATGAGAAGAAGGCAAAGCGGGAACAGAAGGTTATGGCTTATCTGCAGCAGCTGGTGCAACGCCACATCGGACAGGATGCTAGCCCTTCTCATGATCCTTTTGCTGGAAGAGAGGGTGCTGATGCTTGATCTTCATGTATGTTCACTGCTTTCCTTTCATTGTTTATTTCTTTTGTATTTTTTGTCATTTGGATGTAGGAGGAATATCAATATGCTTCTATGTTTGATAAAGTTGAGCCTATTACATGCATAAATCTGTTTTTAGGGTTGTTTGATTTGTTAACTTTTCATCTTTGATTATTTTCCTCCGTTCATTTTGTGTTTAGTATGTGCAATATGATGGACTGGGGGAAGCAAGATATAAAAGATTAATCATTATGCATCAAAGTAGTAATTTGATTGGGTGGCATTTATTTTTGATAGGTGTATGCAACTTGTGTAATGGAGGTGTGAAGTTTGTTCGAGACAATGACAGGAAAAGGTAGGCAATTTTCTTTAATTTTTCATTTACTAAGGTTGAAAATTTATGGTGGTGACATGGTGGTGATGGAACATGGGTCAATTGCAGAGAAACTTATGGTGGTGATGGAACATGGGTCAATTGCAGAGAAGGAAGTGAAGAACAATCGTGGTTGTTGCAAGAGGGGACCTTGGTACTCATCACCACTGGCCGCTATGTCTGGTCCTAGAGAATCTCTCATCTATGTCACCTATGTCTACACTGGTAATAATCTTCCCTTCCCTTCCCTTCCCTTCCCTTCTCTTTCTCTTCACTTTTCTCAGATCAGCTCAGATTCAGAATTTACTTTTTTAATTTTAATTATGGGGATTTTTTTTTTTAGTTTATCGTATATGTTTTGTTTCATAAGTGGTGTAGGATCATGGTTGGTAGAAGTTAAGGACATGTTTGGGTTGCTAGTTTTTTAAGTGTGTCTGTTTTATGTCTATGTATCTCAATTTGTTTTAGTGATTGTAATTTTAAGGATATTTAAGTCATTTTAGCTATATGCTTTATCATAGTGATGGGTGAGATTTGATGCCTATTTTTTAAATTTGTTGAAGATCTCAATTTTATAGGTAAAGTTGATATATTGTGAGACTGCTAAGTCATAATATTAATGATTTAAATTGTTCATCTCATATGACAAGTTGAGAAAAATATACATATAAAAAATAAATTGCTCAAATGTAAATAATTGTATGACCAAATCACATATATATTATAACAAATTGATGATCTATTCTTAAAAATATACCAATCGTATAAATATAAATGATCTAATAATATGGCAATCGACATTAAAATGACTTGATTTTTTATATAAATAATTTTCTCAATTAGTTATATAATATCAACAATTTAAATTATTAAAATAAGTCAAAACGAGTCAAACAATGGGTCAATTCTACGGTGAAGTTAAGATTTTCAACTTTACCAAATCTAGAATTTTAAATATGGGGGCTTCCTATTGGTTCCTTATTGTTAGGATATGGCCGCCTCCGCAGTGGATACGTACTACCAAAGGGCTGACCGTGGACCTTGATTGAAATATTTAGGACTGTTAGAATTGGATTAAAACCACCCTAAAATTCAGAGACCCTTTTCACTTAATTCGTCTATTACTCTTCGGATAATGCTTTAGATTTACTAACACCCACGAAATTACAATCGATTGTCTATCTGATCCTCAGATTTGCTTCGATTCCAAGGTAAACAAAGCCTCTGATTTTTGAAATCTGATTCACAAGCACTCTGTTTTCTTGACTTTCTTGTTTTTTTTATTATTGTTTGTTTAGTGTTAGATTGGATGGCTGAAGGGGGAGTTCAATCTCGTTATGTGAAGCTGACCAAAGATCAAGGGCCTTTGGAGGATATTAAGCCTGGAGAACTTAATCAGCCCATTGATGTTCTTCAGGTCTATATCTCTATCTTTCTATGTATGGATTCATATGTATACATATATATATATATAAATGCACTCACATTTATAAATTACAACCCTTGTATGAATGTTTAGTGAGAGAATTGTGATGTTTTTGTGGGATTTTGCTGTTATTCAACACTTCTCTATATGTTGATTTGGATTTGAATCTTCAATGGAGTTTGGGTTTTGTTTTTGTTGTCAAATCGAAGAAAAAAATAAGGAAAATGTTTGAGACCCACAAAAACTATTACAATTTGACCCAGATTTGAGAGACTTATGAGAGAAAATGGGACTCCAATTGGATTTCCGGTTTGGGAGTTAGAGTCGGATATCACTCTAGGCAAACTAGTTCCATGTGGGATTTGATGACTAACAAAAAAAATGTTGTATTTGATGCTATAGTAGTTAAATTTTTATGTTTTTTTGTAATTAACATTAACACATAATTATATTGTCATTAATTATTTTTATTTTTATTTTTCAGATATTTCCCATGTAGGAGTGTGCTTCTTGTGGAATACATGCCTGTGGAGAATGTAGCTAACTTTTGTTTTTGTTATCTATGAAGAATGATGAGGAAAATATTTAATTCTGGTTTATGTTATTTTGAATTATGAACAAAATCATGTATTTAAACATTGTATATGTATTATGAAATATTATGTAGTGGGATAATTTTGTTGATGTGTAATTATGAATAGAAGAATATTTTATTATGAAGAAATTGTTATTTTTATACAGGAATTTTTATCTTATTATGCAATTATTATGGAGAAATTTTAATATTTTTAATAATTTTATCGGAGGATTTTTTTTCTTTTTTGTGACGGCACTACACTGTCGCAAAAAGCAGAAAATTTTATTATTTTTATTGATTTTGTTACAGGTTTTACTTTTTGCAATGGCACTAAACTGTCGCAAAAAATAGGAATTTTATTATTTTTTTAATACTTTTTGCGACGGCAGTACACTATCGCAAAAAATAGAAATTTTCATATTTTTAATACTTTTTGCGACAGTACCATACCGTCGCAAAAACAGTGTTCTTGCCGTTGCAAAAAAAAAAGACTATTAGCGACGGCATTTTTTGCCGTCTCAAATAACATTTTTAGTGACGGTAAAATAGTGTTGTCGCAAAAAGTCAAGAAATTTCAAACATTATTAGCAACTACAAAATGCCGTTGCAAAAGGCAAAAATGTCGTCGCAAAACATTAGTGACGACACTGTGCCGTCACAAAAACTCTTTTGCAACTCTCCCAGTTGCGACCCCCCTCTTGCCGTCGCACAAAGTCATTTGTCGTCACAAAAAGTTTTTTACGACGGCATTAGGAGTATTAGCGACGGCATTTTACCGTCACAAAAAGCTGAAATTTTAGTGGTGTATAGTAAGGAAGATGGAGGGATATTAATATGGTCCTTGTGGGTGGATCTGAGGGAATAAATAAATGATTTGAAAAGATGAATTCATATTTAATTGTGATTGTTTGATAACATGAATTCAGCCGTTTGTGTGATCAAATTAGTTTTTTATAAGTTATTTATGTTTTATTGTTCATTTTTGTTTTATAAAATTGATTTGGTCACATAGTTATTGATATCCGATCAACGTGATTTTTTATAAGTATATAATACTTGACGAATTTTACATATCAAACGGTTCGAATTATCAAAACAAGACCCGTGATAAACTTTCACAAACCAAACAATACCTTCTAATTTGTCAATCCGTTCGTAATTGAGGGGTGTTTCGGGAAGTAAATAAAAAGTTAGTTTTTAGCTTTTTACTTATTTTGGATCACATTATCTCTCATATTTTTTACTCATAAAATAACAAAATAAATTTAAAAAATTAAAAAATTAATTTTTTATTAATTTTTCAAAACACTACTAAATTGGAGAGAACTCATTCTCAATAACTTTTATGTTTATTTACCATTTGGAAATGATTCTCCTGCCATGAGACAAACTTTTCTCTATAATCATAACAGCCATCGTACACTGACCCACCACCACTCTATGTGGAGGAAAGAAATAAAAAAGTGATTGTTTGGTTTGTGTTTGGTTTGTATTTGTAGAGTAATTTTTGAGATAAAAAGTACAAAAATTTAATTGGTTTACTTTTTTTCAGAAATGGTTTTGAAAAATTATTTTGGGGAGAGAGTTTTAAAAAAAGTGATTGATTTGATGTGTATGAAAGAGAGTGATTTTGAAAAGTAGGTAACCAAATAAAATTTTGAGATTTTTTTTAGAAAAATTTGTTTGGTTTGATTACTCTTGAAAATTTATTTGTAGAGAATTTTTCCCAAAATTTTTTTTGAAAAACAAACCAAACAAGCCCAACATTTTTTTAATTTCTTTTCTTGAGTAAGTTATACTAACCCTTTAAGAGATTTCAAAAAAATCTCGATAATTTTGATATTATTTGTACGGGAAAGAAATAAACCTTCTCGTATAATCCTGTTGATCAAGATTGCGCTCCTCCGTACGTCGTCGCTTTACTCCCTGAAAGCACAAACGTGAGCTAGCCGGCGGGTGTGTGCTGGATACCTCTCCGATGCCTAAGTCAGCAAAATAGACAAATAGACAAGAAGCTCTGTGAATTCGGGAATCAAAGTTGTGTTACCTCTCCATAAGTGATGTTGTGAGCTTTTATAGGTTCCGCGTGGCACAATCCTAGTAGGACTCTTACTCCTCCATGCAGAGTCCTCCTAGGAATCATATTCCTGAAAGATAATGCTTATCCTTCAACACCCTCCTCACTGCTTAAACCAAGTGAGATAGTTTTACCATGGTCGGACTCCAATATGACCGAGGTAAGCATGGCTATGCTAAGCCGCAAACTAGACCGAGATAACTTTAGCTCGGCTCTTCCATTCACTGCTCTTACCTCGGTTTTCCCAGTGCTAACCATGGTATGTCTCGACCGGGATAACCAATAACGTGGTCCCGACCGGGATATCTTTGTGTGTGACGACCGAGCTTACCGTAAGCTCTTTGGGACCGGAGTAACTTTAAGCCTCTTTTGGACCGGAGTAACTTTAAGCCTTTTTTACTCAACCCTTCGTACTGTGGCCCATAACGGCCCATTACCCAGCTCGGCCCAATTTTCATATAAATTACCCTCTCAATTGCCCCTTAATTCCATCTGCGCAGCATGATAGGGATTACCTTGTCTACCAGCCGAGCTAAAAACTTTAATCTTACTACCGAGCTAAGCTTTTAAGCTTTTCCAGCCGAGCTAAAACTCTTTTAGCCTTTCCAGCCGCGCTAAATTCACACCGGGCTGTACCTGTCCGGTCAAAATGTCTCTTCAATCACAGCAACTGAATCTCTTCTCATTCCAAGGACACGTGGCATGCCTTCATTGGCTGAAGGCAGCTGTCACGCCGTCTTCGTACCTCATGTTTTTTGAACAGTTCCCGCCTTTAGCCCTTCTCTTTTCACAAAACAATCCCTAATGCTTTGAATCATTCACTTTACTATTCACTTTCTCTCTCTCTTGCAAGCCTCTGAACCCCCCATTTCAACCTTGCAATTGTGAAGCTCGTGATTTTTGCTTGCAACTGTTGCCCTCATCTTTGACCTGGTAAGCTATATAGATCTATTCTCCTTTTGTTGTTTTCGCACTTGTTTAATCCACAGCTTTTTGTTTGTGTGTTTACGAAACATATTCTTTCCATTTGCTTTGCCTTGTGTTTTTCTAGGAAAAACCTTATAAGAACCACTTGTATTTATGAAATACTCTAAGAAACACTGGTTTCAATCCAAAATCAACATGCAACCGAACTAGGGAGTTGTTTGTAGTTAATGAAAAGCCAAGCCAAACTAAGCGACCGAACTAAGACGTCATGCCGTTCCTGTAGCTTCAATAGGCCAAAGTACCTTATTCTCCCTAGCCGAGCTAGCGAACCAGACTAGGTCTGTGCAATAATACGCTTGAAAGCCTTAATCCCGACCGAGCTACATTCTGGGGCTAAACCAGCCTTCCTAGTTCAGACTGAACTAAGAACGCTGCCCCTAGAAGCTTAACCGGGCTAACAAATCCCCTACTCAAACCGAGCTAACAAACCCCTTGCTTAAACCGAGCTAAGACCTGTAGCATCTCATACAACCGAGCTAGGACTTTATTTATCTTGCCTTTATTTCTTTTAGCACGATCCAACGGTCTGTGCTTAACACCTTTGTTTTTCACTTTGCAGACTTAGGTTGCCCAGGCACTCTTTTGAGCGCTTAACCGAGCTACTCAGCGTCATTTTTTCGACCGAGCTAATACCTTTAATTTATACATAACTTAAAACTCCATGGGTAAATACAGATTTTTAGTAAACACCCCAGGCAGTATGGCCGAGTTCCGAAGGGACTACCATATCCCTGACGATGTCCATCTCACTTTAGCCAAACTAGAGACTACCCCCTGGGGAAACCCGGGCTTCGTCCCTTTCACCCTTGTATCCATAGTAGAAACTGGCCTACGATTCCCTGTACAGCCACTCCTCTGCGAATTCCTTAGGCAAACCAAACTATGCCCGACCCAGCTTTCCACAAATTCCTACCGCATAATAAATGGCGTCGCCGAGGTAAACCGCCGGCTTGGTATTAACCTCAGTCTAGCCGAAATATTCCATCAATACTCTCTAGGCTCAAACGAAGATGGATGGGTTTATTATTTAAGAATAAGGCGTAGCCGTGAAAAAATAGTAAAGAATACCCCGGATAAGGATGTAAATGATGATGACTTCTTCTGGGTTTCGAGCAATTTTGAAGATCAAAAAGCCCAAATACTTGGAAACCGGATCAATTGGAACAAAGGCGTACCCGATATAATAACCTCGGCTAATTTTTATGCTTTCCTTTACCTCGGTTTTCTTTTCTTTGAACCGCACTAACTGTTGACCTCTTTATGCAGATCTGGACTTTCTTAAGTCCCAGTACAGTTACCCAAACTTAGCTGCACTTCGTACTGCACTACGACATCCAGATCGAAGTTGGGCCGAGCTAATGAATTTTGGGCCGACCTACCGATATAGCAGCCGACGTAAAACCAGGGTGACTGACTTCTTGCTAGAAGCCTCTCCTGAGCCGGATCCAACCTTGCCCCAAATCAACTTGATCCCATTGACTGCTGAGCAAGAAATGGCCAAAAAGAGAGCCGTGCGAGCCCTTTTGACCGAAACAAATCCGACCGAGGTACCACCGGCCGGTCAAACTCAAGAGACCGCGGTAGCTCTGCCGACCCAACAGCCTTCGTCATCGCGGCCAAGCAAGCGTGCTCAGACTTCCGCAACCGAGCCACGCCTTGTTGATAAAGACGAAACCGTGGTCCCACACACAACTCTACCAAGCCCTTCACCGAGCCCAGAACCAGAGTGCTCTGACCGAGCTACCTCCTCCAAGTGGGCTCCAAAAAATACTTTTCAGAATCGTGCTATCATGGATTCTGACTCAGTGGTCGCAGAAAAAGACCACATGATGGCATTCAACCTGGCTAAAGGTGTTTGCCTTCTAGCCGATATGAAGCACCACGACCACCTGACCGAGCTGAAGGCCCTTCGCTCATCCACCAAATCGATGGTGCTGGTAAGTTGCCATTTTGCCTATCTTCTGATTTTCCCTGACTTTTCCAACTTCTGTTCGGTTTAAAAGTTACACTCTACCCTTTGACAGGCTATACAGAAAAACCACATCGCTCATAAGCGAGTGTTGGAACTTAGGAAAACAACAAGGCAGGCCATGGCAGAAGCTGAAGCCAAAACGGCCGAGCTAAAAGAGTCACAACAGAAGATGGCCGAGCTAGAGGCCGAGGTAACCTGTCTGACCGGACTAGTTACCTCGGCTAACGCTGATAAACAAAGGGCCCTGACCGTGATGAAAGATAAATACCTGCGCGAGCTGGCCAAGCTCGAAGAAAAGAAGAAAGCCGAAATAACAGAGCTTGAGAAAAAGCTGGAGGATGCAGAGGACCGGGGCTTTAAAGTGGGTGAAGCCCTATACATTAAGCAGTGTGAAGCTGCTAAGGATCTCTTCTTCAAATGTGGGTGGAGGGGTGCTGTGGTGCAGCTCGGTCACGGGCCTGAGACTGAGGTCTTCAATCCTCCTCAATACTTCATACCGAGCTCACTGGCGGAGTATGCTGCTACCACTCAGCAACAATTTCTTGAAGATTCAGATGAAGAAGAAACCGTGCCCGACGATACCCCGGTTATCAATGATCCTGCCAATCAGTCAGCTCGGACGGAGCCAACGGTGGAAGACCTGACTGTCGAACAACCAACTGAAACCGTGCTTCCAACCGAGACTATACTCCCGACCGAAACCGAGCTTCCAACTGAAACCGGGCTACGAGTTGAACTTGATGCTGATCTTGATGATCTGTTTGCCTGACTTTGCATTTCTGTTCTTTTTGCTTGATTTATGTATTTTCTTTTCTTTGCTTTTGGACATAGATTGTAACCGGGCTGAGGCGCTACCCTTTGTATTTGCTTTGAATTTTCAATGAAGTCTGCTTTTTTGTTCCAACTCTTATTTCGTTTGATCTCTATGCTTGTACTTTACTTTCTAACTGAAGTCTTGGATGAGGTACAGCATTCTCTTGCCGAGATACTTTATTCTGGTCTTAACATTGCTACTATAAGTATACCTGCCAACCACTTTTTAGCCGAGATACTTTATTCCGGTCTTAACATTACTTCGGCTGAAGAGTACCAAGAGTTGGTTTAATCCAGTCAACCATTCTTTAGCCGAGATACTTACCTCGGCTGAAGATTACCAAGAGTTGGTTTAATCCAGCCAACCACTCATTAGCCGAGATCCTTACCTCGGCTGAAGAGTACCAGGAGTTTGGTTTAATCCAGCCAACCTCTAAATTGGTTATTCCTGCCGTCTTAGAATAAAGTGTTTGGTTATTCCGACCAAACATCCTACAGCCTAGATCCTTATCCTGGGCTTAGGAAGGGTGTTGGTTTTTCCAGCCAACCTCCAAGTTGGTTTTTCCAGCCAACTTAGAGTATAGTGTTTGGTTATTCCGACCAAACGTCCTGCAGCCTGGATCTTTATCCTGGGCTTCGGAAGAGTGTTGGTTTTTCCAGCCAACCTCTAAGTTGGTTTTTCCAGCCAACCTAGAGTATAGTTGGTTATTCCGACCAAACGTCCTGCAGCCTGGATCCTTATCCTGGGCTTAGGAAGGGTGTTGGTTTTTCCAGCCAACCTCTAAGTTGGTTTTTCCAGCCAACCTAGAGTATAGTGTTTAGTTATTCCGACCAAACGTCCTGCAGCCTGGATCCTTATCCTGGGCTTAGGAAGGGTGCTTGTTTTTCCGGCCAACCATGTTTTCAATGCTTCTAACTCACTAAAACAACTTTTACAGAATAAAACACTTATGCTGAAAAGAAAACTACTTGTTTTATTGGGGAAAAGAAAAATTACAAGTATTCTGAAGAAAGGCTAAAAATAAAATAGTTTGAGATTGGCAGTGTTCCAGGGCCTGGGAATTGCTTTGCCATCCTCATCTTCTAAGTGGTATGCCCATTTGCCAGCTAATCCGATCACTTTGTAAGGTCCTTCCCAATTAGGCCTTAACTTGCCATCTCCTGGTACCAAGGTGTTTCCCATCACTTTGCGCAGTATCCAATCTCCGATTTTGAATTGCCTTGGATGCACCGTCTTATTATACTTTCTGGACAACTCTTGTTGGTATGAGGCAATGTGAACCAGTACTTTTTCTCTTCTTTCTTCAGCAAAGTCGAGTTCCAATGCTATGGCTTCTCCATTCAAGTCTGGATCAAAATTTTTGCTTCTAATTGTGGAGAGGCCAACTTCCAGTGGGATTACTGCTTCCATGCCGTAGTCTAAGGAGAATGGTGTTTCTCCTGTTGATCGTCGAGGTGTGGTGCGGTAAGCCCATAAAACATGAGGAAGTTCCTCAGCCCACTTGCCTTTTGCCTTCTCTAACCTTTTCTTCAGTCCATCCAAGACAACCTTGTTTGATGCTTCTGCTTGACCATTTGCTCAAGGATATGCCGGTGTAGAATTGTAGAACTCTATCTTGTATTCTTCGCAAAAGCCTCTAAAGATTCTGCCATCAAACTGAGTGTCGTTGTCTGATATTAGGGCTTTAGGTATGCCAAACCGAGTAATGATATTCTGCCAGACGAACTTCTTCACATCTTTTTCCTTGATTGATGCCAATGCTTCTGCTTCCACCCACTTTGTGAAATTGTCTGTTGCTGCGAGAAAGAACTTCCTGTTTCCGGGTGCTGTTGGAAGTGGTCCTACTATGTCCAAGCCCCACATTGCGAAGGGCCATGGGCTGGTTAATGGTAGGAGCTCTCTGGCTGGCAGATGTATTTGGTGTGCGAACTTCTGACATTTCTCGCACTTCTTCACATACTTCTCTGAGTCTGCTTGCATGTATGGCCACCAGTATCCTTGCGAAATGGTTGTGTAAGCTAACGATCTTCCTCCTTGGTGGCTTCCGCACACACCTTCGTGTATCTCGAACAAGAATGCTTCCACTTTGTTGGGGTGAACACACTTTAGATACGGTCCTGAGAATGACTTTTTGTACAATGCCATAGAAGGGGAGAGCCAAAATCACTGTAACTTTACTCTAATTTTATTGGCTTCTTTCTTTTCTTCTGGTAAGACGCTATCTTTTAAGAACAGTATGATGGGATCCATCCATGAGGGGCCTAGTTCGGCGCAACATATCTCTTCTGCTTCGGGGTCTTCAATGCTTGGTCTTGGTAGGTAGTTGATTAGCAGCGGATGAGGGATGGATGTATCTGCCATTGAAGTAAAGCCTGCTAGTTCGTCTGCTCTGCTGTTTTCCTCCCTGCTAATCTGTTCTATCCTTACTACTTCAAATTTCTTGATCTCTTTTCTGACTAAGTCTTGGTACTTAGCCATCCTGTCATCATTTGCTTCGTAGTAGCCTAAAATTTGGTTTACCACCAGTTGTGAGTCGCTGTAAACCATTAGCTCGGTGGCCTTCATGTAGAATGCTGATTTGAGACCTACAAGAAGCGCTTCATACTCCGCTTCGTTGTTTGATGCTGGGAAGCCAAGGTTGACTGCTTGCTCCACAACTAGGCCATCTGGTGAGATGAGGACTATGCCAAGTCCTGCTCCATGCCTGTTGGATGCTCCATCTACAAAGAGCTTCCACATTTCTCTGACAAACAGCTTCCAGCAAGAGGAGGGATCAGATGATGCCTTGGGGTTATGAATGTTGCTACTGGTGTTTCCTTCTTGGTCCATGCTTACTGTTTGCCCCTTGCTATCTGATTGTACCAAGTCTTTATTTGTTGGTGAGTCTTGGCTTGGTGTAGCATGGTTCGCTTCTTCCTTGCTTTCTTTACTCTGGTCTGCCTTGGGGTCTGACTGAGTATCCTACACCAGGGGTTGCGTTATTCCAGCGTCAATTTCTATCCCTAGTTTGGTTGTGTCAGTCAGGTCAACTGGGCAGATATGATGACTTTCTGGGGTAAATTCTGCGACAAAGTTTGCCAAAGCTTGGGCCTTTATCACGGTTCTGGGTTGGAACTTGATGTCGAATTGTCCCAACTCTACTGCCCACTTCAAGATTCACCTAGAAAAGTTTGCCCTCTCAAACAAAGCTTTTAATGGGAAAGCTGTGAGGACGACTATGGTGTGGGCGTGAAAGTAGTGCGACAACTTCCTTGAGGGCATCATCAAGGCCAAGGCCAATTTTTCCAGTGGCAAGTACCTTGTTTCGGCGCCCAGCAATCTTGCTGACATAAAAGATGGGCAGATGTTGGATTCCTTCCGCACGGACCAACACTGCGCTAATTGCGTGCTGAGAGATTGCCAGGTACAGGAAGAGTTCTTCTCCAGGTATTGGAGTGACAAGCAGTGGTGGAGAGGACATGTATTCTTTCAAGTTTTCTAGAGCACGGTCGTATTCTTCGTCCCACTCAAACTTGGCTTTTAATGCTCGAAAAAATGGTCGTAGTCTGTCTGACGACCGGCCGATGAATCGGTTGAGTGCAGCTGCCAGTGAGATGCTGCACTTCTTTTACTGAGTTAGGCCTCTCCAAATCCTGAATAGTTTTGATCTGGGAGGGGTCTGCCTCTATACCCCGGTTGGTCACCAGGAAGCCCAGGAATTTGCCAGATCCTACACCGAACGCGCACTTAGATGCATTAAGGCGCAACTTGTGCCTTTTTAGAATCTGGAACATCTCGCCTAGGTCCCTTAGATGGCTGTTCTCATCTTTGCTCTTGATCACCATGTCGTCGATGTAAGCCTCCATTGTTCTGCCTAACAACAGCTCAAACATCTTGGTGACCATCCTCTGGAATGTTGCCCCTGCGTTCTTTAGGCCAAAGGGCATGACCTTGTAGCAATACAGTCCTCTTGGAGTTGTAAAGGACGTGACCTCCTGGTATGGTTCGTACATGGCGATCTGATGGTAGCCTCTGTACACATTAAGAAAGCTAAGTCGGTTGTGCCCCACCGTTAGGTCTACCAGTTGATCTATCCGTGGTAGGGGGAAGCTGTCCTTTGGGCATGCTTTGTTGACTGTCTTGTAGTCGACGCAGACACGCCATTTGCCATTCTTCTTTGGCACCACGACTGTGTTGGAAATCCATCTGGGGTAGTGCACCTCTCTGATAGCTCCTGCCTCTAGCAGATTTCTCACTTCTTCCGCCACTATCTCGGCGTGGTGGAGTGCCGATCTGCAAGTGCGCTGAATGATTAGTCTGGCAGACGGGTGGACATTGAGTTGGTGACAGATGAAGTTTGGATAAATGCCTGGCATGTTGTAGGGTGTCCAGGTGAACACTTCGATGTTAGAGGTCAAGAATTCCAAGACCTCTAATCTCTCAGTGCTGGACAACGACGAACCGAGCAAAAAGAACTTATCCGGGTTCTTTTCATCTATTCTTACCTCTACCAAGTCTTCCACCGCTTTTTGATCAGCTGCTTTGCCGACATCTGCGAACAGTTCATTGCTCTCAGGTTCTTCCACCGAATGAACATATCCCTTGGCAGCGCGACTGCCATTAACCGTGACAAAGCATTGCTTGGACATAATTTGGTCTCCCAAGACCTCTTCAATTACCCCGACTTCGTTGGGGAATCGCATTACTTGATGGTAGGATGAAGCTACCACACGCATGGCATGCAGCCATGTTCTTCCCAAGATTATGTTGTAAGTGGAAGGGACCTTTAACACCCAAAATTCCACTTGTTTTGTTACGCTTCCTGCCCTAACTTGAAGGATAATCTTGCCGACTGGCCACTCTGGCATTGAGTTGAATCCAATTAGGGGAGATACGGCGGGTGCCAAGTCTTTGTCTTGTAGCTTTAACTGTTTAAATGTTTCGTAATACATTATCTCACACGAACTACCTTAGTCGATCAAAATCCGCTTGACATCAAAATCCTTGACGCGGAGTGTCACGACCAGCGCGTCGTTGTGAGGGCAATATATCCTTGTCAAGTCTCTGCCTGAAAAAGAGATGACATTGGTGGCCTCCGTTCTTCCTTTTTTGATTGTGGGTTGTGCACTTAGAACCTCCCTTAAGTGCTCAGCCTTTTTGATCATGCCCCTGAGCTCACATATGTGCTCAGGTTCGCATACCCCATGTATCACATTTATCACGCCTTGAGGTGGGGCGTCGATTGGCATTCCGTTCGGGTGGTTGCCATTCTGAGGGGCTGGCTGCGCCCCTCCTTCAATGTATTTGTCCAGGTGTCCGGCTGCCAACAACTTCTCTAGATGTTGTCTCAAAGGTGTACAATTTTCAGTGCGGTGCCCCTTTTCTTTATGGAAGGTGCACCGTGATCTTTCGTCGTAGTCCTTCTGAGCCTCTCCTAGCTTGACAGGCCATCTGACGAAAGGTTCATCGCGTATCTCACTTAGAATCCGGTAGATTATCTTTTTGAATACCGTGGTAATGGCAGTGTGGACTCTCAACCATCTTTTATCCTGGTTTTCTCTGTTGTCTCGCCTGCCTCATCCGTTTTTGTTCGGACGTTCTACCGCGTTGACCTTTACCGCGGTCTTTTTATCTGGTACTGCGATCGTGCTAGACTTTGCTTTAGCACGGGCGCCATCTTCTTCTACCCGAATGTGCTGGTGCACTCTCTCCATTAAGGCCTCCATCGTGAGAGGCGGTGTCATAGTGATTGAGTCCCTTAGTCTGTTCCCGACTGGAAGGCCACTTTTGTACTGTGCGATGGCGAGATTGGTGGGGCAGTCCCCAATCTGGTTGAAGGTCTCCCAGTAGCGGCTATTGTAGGATCTTAATAACTCTTTTTCGCCCATGTCAATGGAGAGCAGTTGATCAATCTCTACCGGGGTTTTGGTGTTTGTTCTAAACCTTGTTACGAACGCCTCCGCCAATTGCGCCCAGGAGGCTATGCTGCCTTCTGGAAGTTTTTCGAACCAAGTCAAGCCTAGGTCGCCAAGGCTTGATGGGAAGATGATGCACATCAAAGCCTTGTTTCGACGATATACCGCCATAACCTGGCGAAAGTGGCTCAGGTGCATATAGAGATCTGTCTTTCCCTCGTACGTGGTGAATTTGGGCTGGAGGAAGCCTGAAGGTAGGGGCGCGTTTTCGATTGCTGGAACGAACGACAAGGTCTACAGCCTCACTAATGCTTTGTCCGTTGGTTCGTAGGCAGGGCGCGGTAATGGCATTCCAACCTCGACGCTTCCATGCGTCGGAGGAGCCAACCGCTGAAGGGCAGATACCCTGCGAGGGTCGCGCGCCCTATTATCCTCCTTCCATCGTGCCCTTTCTTCTGGCACGGTCCGTAAGTCGGTTGACCTCGGCAACTCCGTCTGCCTGGATAATGTCTGGTGTGTGCACGAGGGCCGATAGGTGCTTCCCTCAGTATACGACCTCTCAGTTCTCGTTCTCTCAGACCTAGAGCAACGAGTCTTGGAGGTTCTGGATTGAGTATCGCCTGTCCTGAGGCTTCTACTTTCTGCTTGTAATGGTGTGGTATGCCTACCATGGTCTTCTGAGTAGTAAGGGGGCGTCTTGCTTTTGCGCCCCTCTCCTGTCGCCACTCCTTTTCCCTTCAGCTGGCCCTTTATAATCTCCATGTATGCCGCCATCCGTCGTATCAATTCATCATGCTCCTTCACGCGGTCCTCCAGAACTTGAGGATCAATCCTTCGCCTTTGTCTGTCAGGACTTTGTGAACGAGAGTGACGGGGGCTGTTATTCCGCCTCCCCCTAGCATCCCTCCTGGGGTTATGTCGTTGGGGCTCCAAGTCCGCCATGGGAGGGACAAGAGGCAAACCTTCGCGCCTCCCATCTCCTTCTGGGGTTTGTCCATCAATGGCGGACTGCGGCAAATCTTCGTTGTGCGCTATTACTTTTTATTAGCAAGGAAAACTTAATCAAGAGGTTTTGTTCGTTCTGCCAATTCTCACAGACGGCGCCAATTGTACGGGAAAGAAATAAACCTTCTCGTATAATCCTGTTGATCAAGATTGCGCTCCTCCGTACGTCGTCGCTTTACTCCCTGAAAGTACAAACGTGAGCTAGCCGGCGGGTGTGTGCCGGATACCTCTCCGATGCCTAAGTCAGCAAAATAAACAAATAGACAAGAAGCTCTATGAATTCGGGAATCAAAGTTGAGTTACCTCTCCATAAGTGATGTTGTGAGCTTTTATAGATTCCACGTGGCACAATCCTAGTAGGACTCTTACTCCTCCATGTAGAGTCCTCCTTGGAGTCATACTTCTGAAAGATAATGCTTATCCTTCAACACCCTCCTCACTGCTTAAACCAAGTGAGATGGTTTTACCATGGTCGGACTCCAATATGACCGAGGTAAGCATGGCTATGCTAAGCCGCAAACTAGACCGAGATAACTTTAGCTCGGCTCTTCCATTCACTGCTCTTACCTCGGTTTTCCCAGTGCTAACCATGGTATGTCTCGACCGGGATAACCAATAACGTGGTCCCGACCGGGATATCTTTGTGTGTGACGACCGAGCTTACTGTGAGCTCTTTGGGACCGGAGTAACTTTAAGCCTCTTTTGGACCGGAGTAACTTTAAGCCTCTTTTACTCAGCCCTTCGTACTGTGGCCCATAACGGCCCATTACCCAACTCGGCCCAATTTTCATATAAATTACCCTCTCATTATTATATCAATTTCTTTTTTTGTTAGTGTAATCCACCTTTTTCTTCTTCTTCTTCTTCTTCTTCTTCTTCTTCTTCTTCTTCTTTTTTTTTTTTTTTTTTTTCTTCTTCTTCTATTTTTTTTCTTCTTCTCTTCAGGTACAAAAGAAAGGAAAGGAAGGAAATAATTTTTGAGACTTAAAGGATGACTACACATTGTGATATATTTGGTTAGTAAGGGATTTAGTCTGCAATAATTAGCAGGCAAGTTCCATTTTATATGTAAGAATTGTATCTAATTTTATATATAAGAACTTAAATTTTAAAGGTGGATGATCTATAGCGAATTTGGTTGAGTGTGACGAAGAGTGAATAAACCAATTGCCATATTAATTGGCTAACTGTTTTCTATTACAACTAATTGCCTATAACAAATATCCCAATAAGAAAATGATATAGTCAAAGCACATAAATTTAATTAATTCTTTTAGGAAAAATTAGTTTAAGGTCTTTCTCCTATTTTTAATAATGAAAAAGATTCACAATATTATTTTATGATATTGAAGGTCCCTTAACCCCACACCTATGTATCACAGAGAAATTTGATATATCTCACGGCTGCAAACCCTCACCTCTCTCTCTCTATCTCTGTGCCAGACTTACGCCTCCTCTTTTCTCTCTCCTCGCTGCTCTTCTCTCTCTCTCTCTCTCTCTCTCTCTCTCTCTCATCGATTTTAACGACGAGATCGCGTTTGCCTTCTCGTCAATCTTTATCAAATTTATCTCCATCTACCAGTTCAAAACCCTAGATCTTTCTTTCTCTCCTTCCCTAGATTTATCTCTCTCTTCCTTTTCTATCATCTTCGGCTTCTCACTGCTACTGCCGTCTCTATTATCGCCTCAGATCGCCGCCACCACCATCATCGCCTCAGATCACGATCGCCGTCACCGTCGCCGTCTCAATCATCGTCTCCTCTTCTCCTCTCTTTTCCAACCACCACCAGCGTCCCTCACTACTGCTGCCAGCATCTCCATCATCACCTCAAATTTGAGATCGACCAAACCCCCTCATTCTCTCTCTCTCTCTCTCTCTCTCTCTGTGATTGTTACAATCTAGACGACTTTGATCATTTTCATCGTATGTCAGATATGAAGAAGAGCTGTGATTGTTACAATCTAGACGACTTTGATCATTTTCATCGTATGTCAGATATGTAGAAGAGAGAAAGAGAGAGAGAGAGAGAGAGAGAGAGAGAGAAAAGGGAACACACCTTTAGTTTCTGAGCATTCAACAGTCATGGTGATTGAGCTGTGTGTGTGTGTGTGTGTGAGAGAGAGAGAGAGAGAGAAAGAGAGAGAGAGAGAGAGATGAGAGGGTTTTAGTTAAAAAATAGCAAGAACTCAAGATGTGGTTCTATGTATGTGTCATGGCAATTGACGGTCTCCGACTTGTTAGTATTTTGTTCTAATCAATTTTCTCTGCGTAATTTTCTCTGAGTGTTGTTTAATTTTTTTTTGAATTTCTTTGGTTTGAACTCAGAGAAATTTCAATTTTCTCTGCCCTGGGTAATTTTCTCTGTGTTGTTCAATTTTCTTTGGATTTCTCTAATTTGAACTCAGAGAAATTTCAATTTTCTTTGGTTTGAACCTAGAAAAATTCTTTTGGAAGTCCAGAATTTCTCTGGGTTCAAATTTCTCTAGATCAATGTTGAGGGACCTTAGACATTATTGAATGTCTTTTATGTTATAAAATCTTAATATCAGGTACCTTCAAAAAAATCTCCATTCTTTTATTTTTATATAAATTTATCGTATAAACAATGTGTATGTGTAGAATCTAATTTAAAAAACAAAAATCACTTAGTTTGTTTAGTTTCAGTTTTTTGAAAATTGAATTTTTTGCTTTTCGTATTTTTTTATTTTTAGTGAATATTTTTAAAATTTTAAGAAATATTTTTTACTTTTTTTATATGTATCTTACTTAAATATATCTAAATAATAAAATATTAGTGAAAAAATATTTTTTTAAATTAATAAATACACAAAAATACTAAAAAAAATAATGAATTTTCATTTTTTTTATTTTTGGTATTCAGTGAATTTTTTAAAGATTTTTTTTTATAAATATTATACTTTTTAAGTGTATTTATATTAGGTGTGTCTAAAAATTAAAAAAAATGCTTAAAATATTAAAAAAAATTAGTGAAAATAAAAAAATACAGAAAACGAAAAAGTAAAGGGTGTGTTTGGTTTGTGTTTTGAGATAAATTTTTATAAAAAAATTTAGGGAGAGAGTTTAAAAAATTTTTTGGTTTATTTGGTTGTATGGCCTATTTTGGGAAGTGGGTTATAATCTGCTTCTCAGATTATAACCCACTTCATCTCTCACAAAAAAGTTGCTTATAAGCAGTTTTTCACCAAAAAAGTGATTATAACCATCTTCCCAAAATAGCCTTATATTTTGAAACGGTAGTGCTACGTAGCTCGAAACCCGTGGCTCGAGTTTGGCTCGACACCAAAACGATCTTTTTTCCGTGTTTTTGTTGCAGAACGAAGAAGAAGAAGAAGAAGAAGAAGAAGAAGAAGGAGGGAGAAGGAGGGAGAAGAAGAGAAGGGAGGAGGAGGTGGAGGAAGGAGGGGAGGGGAGGGGGCCATAAAAATCAGCTGGAGGAGAAGGCGGGGCTGCGACTGCGACTACGATGATCGGCGAGGCGGTGGCGGTGGTGCGACGATTGGCGAGGCAACGGTCTGAAGCTGCGACGATCGGCGGCGAGGCGACGGCGGTGGTGCTGCGCGACGATCTCCTCCCTCCCTTCTTCCTCTCCCTCCCTTCTCTTCTCTCCCTCCCTTCTCTTGCTCCTCTCCCTCTTTCGAGCCAATTCGAGCCCTTGGTGTCGAGTTACGACTCATTTCCGATTTTGAAAATGGTTTTGGAATAAGAATTTGGGATGATTTGATATTTTGTTATAGTTGAGTAGATGTGTGTGAGAAAAAAAAGTGATTGAGGATGAGAGATGAGGGAGAAAAAATGATTGATTGATGTGTAGAAAAGAGAAAGTGATTTTGAAAAAAAAATTAAAAAATTTGAACCAAACAAAATTTTGAAAAAAAAATTCAAAAATTATATCTCCAGATACATACTAAACAAGTCCAAAATTTTTAAAAAAATGAATTTTGAAAATTAAAACCAAAAAGAGTGACTAGTTTTTAAATATAATGAGTACCGTAATAAAAAAATAAAAATAATAATAGTGATTTTTTTTAAAAAAAATGGAATTTTATAAAATGATAACATAGCCAGCAAGCACGAAACAGACAGTATCCAAAGGCAGCATGATAAACGACCTTTTTTGTTTTCGTTTTTAAGTTTTTGTTAAGAGTAAAAATGGCCAACAACTTAATAAGCATGATGCATATCTACCTCCCATCATTTCAGTACTTGCTATCCTTGGACTCGTCCGATCATGCTTCAATTCATGTATAATTATGTTCTTATATATTGTTTCTCATGTTTTAATTACATTGCCAAAATCATTTATTAACTAATTAAGAATTTAGTTACTGTCCAATACATTAAAATAGTCTGAATCATTTAGTCCAACCTATAATGTCTATCACTAGACTTATTTAGATAATCCATTTTGTTTAGTTTTTAAGTTATAGATCATTACAAAAAAATATATTTAATAATCGGAATCATATAATTTATCATCTTTGTCTTCAAAAAAATAAAAGATGAGTATGATTTTAAAAATAAATTGTTTAATTTTTTAAAGCAAAATCAATTTGATTCAATTATAATATTAGATACAACCTTCTCATATAAAGTGGAATTCACATATTGTTGGAGCTCATCTTATGTAAAAGAATTGTGTCTATTTCTATCATCCAATTACGTGCACTTAAAATTTTAAGTCCACTTGCTAACTATTGGAGACAAAATCTCCTACGAACCAAATTAATTAAGCCCTCAAATTAGTATTTTAATAAATTTATCGAACAATCCCATAATAATACAAATTTAAGAGGGTAATTGTGTAAAAGGACCCAATAGAAGTGTAATATCAATTGGAAAGTGTATGAAACTTTCAATCAGAAAAAAACAATATAGACTATTAAAGTAAAACCCAAAAGGAGGTTCAGGTGGATATATATATCATGTCCTTGCCTGGGCCATCCTGTGTGTGTAAATAATTAATATAGTGCCCACCATAATTTTCTTTTCTGGGCTTTTCAAAAATCTCATCCCAAGGCAATATGCCCACACACTACTTACATGGAGAGCCATGAGCGTAGGTCTTGTTTGGGAGTGTATATATGTTTATAATTTTTTTTTTTATTTATAAAAAGAAAAAAATTGAAATTTGGAATCAAAATATTTGTTTGGTGTTTTTTACTTTTAAAAAATGTAGACAGTAACAAAATTTATTCAATTCTACAGCAAAGATAAATATGTTTTCATTTATTTTAAAAGAAAATTTTCATTTATCTCTTTTGAGTGGAGATGCTTTTAGGTAGTGCAATGCTCTTAAACTAGTAGGATGTGTTTAATTTACGGATTTGAGAAGAAATTTAAAAAGGAAAAGGAAAATAGTATGTATATTTATATTTCACACTTTTTTTTCTTTTATTTTCTAAATCCCTCGATTAATTTATAAACTAAACACTGTCTTAGAAGAATTAAAAATGAATGGGGACAAATGATCAATTTTAATGTATACCAGTTTGGTTCAAAACAAAAAGGTGTAGACTCTGTGTGTTTAATGTGATTAGTCATGGGAAGGAATTAGAGATATAAGGTGTGTTTGGTTTGGTTTTGAGAGATAAATTTTTTAAAAAAAATTTTGAGGAAAGAGTTTAGAAATTTTTTAGTTTGTTTGGTTGCATATTTTGAAAATAGTTTTGGAATATGAGGGTTTGTGATAATTTGATATTTTATTATAATTGAATAGATGTGTGTGAGAGAAAAAGTGATTGAAAAGAAGAGAGGAGAGAGAGAAAGTGGTTGATTGATGTATAGGAGAAAAAAAGTGATTTTGAATTTTTTAAAAAAAATTTCTAACCAAACAAAATTTTAAAAATTATATTTTGAGAGTTAAACCAAATAAGACCATAATGCTCTAGGCCACTAAGCCTTCGTTTGGCAATGATTTTTTTAGTTGATTTTTTGACTTTTTAAATTTTTTTAACATGCGACTTTTTTGTTTGTTTAGTATTTTTGATTGACTTTTTTAATTTTTTAGTTTTGGAATGGTGCATTTTTTTTATTTTTATTTTTATTTTGTGATTTTTGACTTTTTATAATTTTTTAATTTTTTTTTTTATCCTTTTGTGATTTTTTAGCCCAACACAAAAATTAAACAAGCCCTAAGAAACAAATAAAAAGATTAGACCCCACTTTCGAGCAGATCCAGATTGACAACTGTAGAAATAGAGACTTCTTTGGTCGATGAGGATCGGTTTTTGCTGTGCAAGCGTTAATGAAATACAGAAATTCAGACCACGTTTAGTAAGACTTGTTTTAATAATTTTTTAATTAAAATATAAGGTAAAAAAAATTAATATATTTAGAATAATTTTTAATTTTTTAAAAAAAGAAATACAAAAAGTAAAGAAAAAAAAAATCTTAGATTTTTTAGTATAGGTTATAAGTTTTTTGATTTTTTTTAGTAACTTTGTTGGCTTATTTTTCTTACGAAGGAAAATATCGTAAATGCAAGCGTGCCAATAAAGATTGAAAAATCCTTATAGATTAAATTCAAGTCAATTATCAAGCAATTGTATTGACGGTTCTTTTCCCTCAATAAAGAGAATTTCAAAATTGCTAAGTGTAGAGAAAAGAAAAATTAACAAAAGAATGAGGGAGACGAAGAAAGATGATTGAGTGTCGGGGTGATTAAGTGAACAATCAAAGTAACAATTACTTACCTCTACTCATATGCTTTGAAAAGGAAGTACATAAAATGTTTCGAAAAGAAAGTGCTGAAAATAAATGCTTCGAAAAGGAAGTGTGTAAAATAAACTACAGGAAATATAAATGACAAGAAAAATATAAATCAATTGTCTTTGATTTGAGTTCTGGATCTTTTACAATGTAACAATGAATGGCTATTTATAGGCAAATATTTTTAAAAAAAAACTACCTAATAACTACTCTATTCATCCATCTCCTCCATTTCATAGTCCATGATCTTCTATAACTTCCTTTAACCTCTATTTCATGCTCCATATTTTCCACTTTGTTCTCCATCATCTTTCCATATTTCATAACTTCTAATAACCTCCAATGAGTAGGAGAGTGTCACATGTCCTGCAACTATATAAATAATAAATAATAATAAAATTGCAAATTTATGACGCCAACATAATCCCCTGCGGCCCTTAAAAATGATATTTATTTGAATTTTTAAAATGCCGAACCAAGTATATGACTAATCTAAGCAATAAAATGCTTTGAATAATATCAACATAGTGCTTCAAATAATATAATAGTACCAATAAAGTGTTTCGAATGACATAATAGCACCAATAAGGTGCTTCGAACGAGCATTAAATTATGACTAAATGTCTCGAATTATGTATATAAATATGTCTTGAATGGATATTATATATGTACTTCGAATCAGCATCAATCCTTCGAAGGAAATTAAACAATTTTATTTTACTTGTACTTCAAAAATTTAGAAAACTTAGGTTGATATTGCTTGCACTTAGAATCATTTAGAATCTTATATTTTCATAGCAAAGCCAATATCCAAACATGATTCACCTTAACAAACTGTTACACATGCTAGCTATTATGGACTAGTAACAAGCTTCGAAGGTGGTATAGAGGACCAAAATCATCCTTTGAAGGTTGAAAGTACAGACAAAGGACGAATTACATCTTTGGAAATACTTGGCAAAGTTTCGAAGGTTCACAACCACCATTATTATTTCTTCGAAACTGTTGTTGATGCAAAATGGAGTGCTTCGAAATTTACAAAATTATGGCAAAAGGGTTTTCAAAGCAACTTTTGGCCAACATTGTGGTTATTTAAATTTTGTATATTCTGGTTCACATATAATTAATGAAAATATTAATTTTGTGCTTCGAATCAATTATTAATTCTCCGAAGACACCAAAAGTGTTGTTCTTCGAACCAACTTTTGTAGAATACTAGTTACATTTTCATTTAACAAATGGCTATAAAAATGTTTATCAATAAAGCCACTAATTATTATGCCAAAAATAGGCATTATTTGATAATTAATTAATTGTCATTTTATATATATTTGAAAGAAGGAACAGATTTCGAAAGCTTTTTCATCCCATGTTACATTTCGAAGGTGTTCATTGATGACAAAACCACCCTTCAAAAGTCACATATGTTACTAAAGGATCAAAGTCGTCCTTCGAAAGTGCTCACGACATCTCTTCGAACCAAATCCAAAGAGTTGGATTACAATGAAATTAGTTTAACATTTTAACTAGCCATTAGTGGCTATAAAATGATATTTCAATGAATACGTATAACAGTAAAATCATTTATCCTTTGAAAAGAGGTTTAAAAACCCTCACATGTTTTTAATAACATGCTTCAAAGTGTCTTGTGACATGCTTTGAAGGTAACCACAAAACCAAATGGTGATGGTTTCATGGATCAACTAATAATCATATTTTTGACCCAATATATTGCAATAACGAAATATTATTTGTTAGCCATACCATCAAAGTCAATGTTTGATGTGATACACAAGTTCAAAATCGATTTTGAACAACAAAAGTCATGGTATAGTGTGATCATGAAAATTCATAGTTTTTGACACTTTGAAAAATGTCAAAAATTTTGAATTTATGAACAGTGGCTTGTTCATTATTCTTGATCATGTTTGGTTTAAAAACATGACTTTCGCAGAATTAATTTTCACAATTATTTGGCAAAGTATGATGTTTTTCCATGTTAGCTATTAATAGCTTATAAAAATCCCCCATAAGTATGTTATTTTCATGACTTGACTCTTTTAAAATTGATTTTTGGACCCCTGAGCCATGCATGAAACATCATTCTTAGCCAAATTTGGCTCAGGAACATGCTTTTTGTTATGTCAATTTCATAAATTAGCTTTTTAAAAATGGGCTCTTGAACCCTCCGAGCCATTGATGAAATTATATTTTCACTAATTTCAATCACAAATTACTTGAAAATATTTTGTAAAACCCCACAAAATTCAGTCATTGGAGACTTGACAAAAAGGGTTGATAACTCATGTCTCCATTGGCAAATTTCCATATTAAATTGATGAATTACTCCAATTAAATTGTGTGTTTTTTCTTCTACCAAACAATATTGTAATAGATGGAAGTTTATTTCATCAAGAA
The DNA here is from genome assembly GCA_036172215.1 of Camellia granthamiana. Classification (NCBI taxonomy): domain Eukaryota; kingdom Viridiplantae; phylum Streptophyta; class Magnoliopsida; order Ericales; family Theaceae; genus Camellia; species Camellia granthamiana. Next base: position 3,636,013 of record CM069905.1, on the reverse strand, counting down.
AATGGATTTCTTCTTAAAGATTCAAATTTTTTTGCTTACGCCAAAAGATTTTATCTAGGCTATTTAGAATAGACGAATCCGATTTATTTTTCATTTCTTACACTTGATATCTCACTGAGCGTGCCCAAAATTGTTGGCTTATTCAAAATATCATAAATGCGAGCGTGCCAACAAGAATTGAAAAATCCTTACAGATTAAATTCAAGCCAATTATCAAGCGATTGTGTTGACGGTTCTTTTGCCTCAATGAAGAGGACTTCAAAATTGCCAAGTGTAGAAAAAAGAAAAATTAACAAAAGAAGGAAGGAGACACAGAAAGATGATTGAGTGAACAATTAGAGTGATTGAGTGAACAATCAAAGTAACAATTACTTATCTCTACTCATATGCTTTGAAAAGGAAGTGCATAAAATACTTCGAAAATGAAGTGTTGAAAATAAATGTTTCGAAAAGGAAGTCGTAAAATAAATTGCAGGAAATATAAATGACAAGAAAAATATAAATCAATTATCTTTTATTTGAGTTCTGAATCTTTTACAATGTAGCCATGAATGGCTATTTATAGGTAAATATTTGTAGAAAAAAACTACTTAATAATTACCATATTCTTCCATCTCCTCCATTTCATACTCTATGATCTTCCATAACTTCCTTTAACCTCCACTTCATGCTCTATGTTCTCCACTTTGTTCTCCATCATCTTTTCACATTTCATAACTTCTCATAACCTCCAAATGAGTATGAGAGTGCCACATGTCCTGCAATTATATAAATAATAAATAATAATGAAATTACAAATTTATAGTGCCAACAAATTTTTTGACTTTTAAGCTAAAATAGTTGCATGTCAAATGAGACCTCAATAATGTCTTTGTACACAGACATATGTGGTGTACCATGGCTAGGATATATATAATGCCTGTGTTGTACAGCCTGTGAAGTAGTAAAATTTCTCTGTGTGTATTCATTGAAAGAGAGGAAATATATATATACATATATACAATACATAACCTAATTTAGATCCTATTGTCATTGCCTATTTACATTCCTATGAAAATGGAAAACAAATCAAGTGAAAGAAGAATGAGGATTGACTGTCCAAACCTGTAGGAGATCCTAAATTTAGTGCATTACTCAACTTTACATTCCTTAACACTCCCTCTCAAGTTTGGAATGTATGTTGATAATTCCTAACTTGCCAAGTAAGGTCGAGAATTGTGAAGAACTCAATGGCTTTGTAAAAATGTCGGTGGGCTGGTGTGGTGTGGATATGTGAATCATTTTGATCATTCCTTCTTGAATCTTTTCCCCTATAAGATGACAATCAATTTCTATATGTTTTGTTCGCTCATGAAAAATTGGGTTTGAAGCAATATGGAGTGTTACTTGATTGTCACAATATAGGTTGGCAGGGTATGGATGCTTGATGCCCAAATCTTGTAGAATGTATTTTAACTAGGTAATTGCATAACAAGTTGTAGCCATAGATCGATGTTTAGCTTCTACGCTAGATCGTGACACCGTAGTTTGTTTCTTGGCTTTCTAGGAAACTAATGAATTGCCAAGAAGTATGTAGTACCCAGTAACGGATCGTCGAGTATCACAACATCTAGCCCAATCTACATCACAAAATGCATTTAATTGAATTGATCTAGTTGTAGGAAGAAAAATTCCTTGACCGGGCATTTGTTTCACATAACGCAAGACATGATGAGCTGCCTCTAAATGTGGAAACCGTGGTTTGTCCATAAATTGACTTAGAACATGGACTGCATATGCCAAGTCGGGTCGAGTGATAGTCAAATAAATCAGCCGCCCAACAAGTCTTTGATATGAGGAAAGGTCACTAATGTAGTCACCGTCAAAATTACTGAGAGATAAATTCTGTTCCATGGGAAAAGAAGTTGGTTTCGCACCAAGATATCCAACGTCTTCAAGAATTTCGAGAGCACATTTCCGTTGTGAAAGAGCAATGCCTTTGTTGGATCGAGCAACTTCTATGCCTAGGAAATATTTTAATTGTCTAAGATCTTTCAATTTAAATTGATCCTTCATAAACGATTTAGTGTCTTTAATGTCTTGTAGATTGTTCCTGCTATAATGACATCATCTACATAAATGAAGAGAGCAGTAAATTTACCATCTTGGGATCAGACAAACAAGGAATAATCAGCCTTTGATTGTTTGTAGTTAGCTTGTTTGAGAGCAGTTAAGAGTTTGATAAACCATTGACGGGAAGCTTGTTTGAGACCGTACAATGATTTGTGGAGTTGGCAAACTCGTGTCTCCACCTTTCGTCCAAAACCAGGAGGTAAAGACATGTAGATATATTCATCAAGATCGCCATGTAAGAAGGCATTATTGACATCGAGTTGGTGAAGGTGCCAATGTTGGGTTGATGCCACAATGAAAAGGAGACAGACAGTCACAAGCTTTGCAACTTAAGAAAAAGCTCATGGTAATCGAATCCTTCAATTTGGTGGTATCCTTTTGCTACCAATCGAGCTTTGTAACGTTTGATAGTACCATCAAATTTGAATTTGATCTTGTATACCCATTTGCATCCAATTGGTTTCTTTCCAAGAGGGAGGGCTTGAAGAGACCATGTGCCATGAGATTAGAGAGCAACAAGCTCTTGTTGCATATCAAGATGCCATTTAGAATCACGAACTGCTTGTGTAAAAGAGGATGGTTCGGTTTCGAATGTAACAATCTTGTAAAGGCATGGCTTTTCAATTCAATCTCGAAGGACATTAAAGCAAGCGTAATATACAATGAGAGTGCTCATGAAAAACGTTCTTTCAAATCATACCAGATTTCATGAGCACTCTCATTGTATATTACGCTTGCTTTAATGTCCTCCGAGATTGAATTGAAAAGCCATGCCTTTACAAGATTGTTGCAGCGCCTCCATTGTTGGAGTTCTGTGGTGGAAGTTGTTAGGTCCCTTAGTCTTGTCAATCCCACGAACAAACTTGTGTTATCGAGTTGTAAATTTCCTAGTTGTTTTGTCTTGTTCGCTCAAGCGAAGGAGTTCTTGCTCGAGCGAAGGAGTCTTGTTTTCAGAAGCTGCGTATGTATGCCTAAAACTTGAGAAGGAAAATTGTACGCTCGAGCGAAAGAAGCTTGGCTCGAGCGACGACACTTGAGGAAAACACGCATTTTTGGTTCCTCGCTTGAACGAGAGAGTCTTCGCTCGAGCGAGCTTCGCAGTCTCTGTTTTCTATAAATACTTGTTTCAGTCCTAATCTAGGATTACGTTTTAGAGATCTACTTTAAGGTTTTTAGGGTTTTCTTTTGAGGTTGTTTACTAGTTTTCCTTGATGATTTGATTGAGTATTAAACTCATGTTTTAATAAGCACACATCAAGGAGGTTGATTGTTCATATTCAAGAGTGTTCTTCTTCGGTGGAATCCGGAGATTCAAGCCTGGAGTATTAAAGGAGTTTGATACTGTGCGTGGTCGTTGATTCGACAATAGAAGTTGTGGATTCAACTTCAATATAATCAATTCCGAGACAAAGGTTGAGGTGAAAGATAAACAGAAGATTTGAAGACAAATTGGAAGCGTTTGGGTAATTTGTTTGTTATCTTTGTAATATTTCTTTCTTCAATAGTGGATTGATTAGTGGCATTTCGCCTGTGGTTTTTTGATCACAATTGAAGGTGCCTCAATTGTGGTTTTTTCACGTAAAAATCGTTTGTGTCGATTTATTGTTTTTCAAAAACAACAATCTAAATCACTTTCGTAAGTGCTTGATGATTTAGATTGTGAGTTTTATTTGATTAGGAATTGGAATAATTAAATCTTGATCTAATCACGAATCACTTAGGTTTTTCAATTGGTATTAGAGCGGGTCACTCTTTGTTTTTATCAAAACTGTAGGAGTGTAATTTTGTGTGATTGGTGATATGGATTCATTTCGTGAAGGTAACTCGACCCATAGACCTTCGTTACTTGACAGTACAAACTATTCTTATTGAAAAGCTCGAACGTTTTTAAAATCTATCGATGAGAAAGTTTGGCACTGTGTGATCTATGAATGGAGTGAACCTATTGTCACCATTAATCACTACAACAAAACTAACTATTCACGGCATCATGTTTACGACATGCATTAAATGCATGTCGTAGTTAGTACATTCTACGGCAATTTTTTTTTGCAAGCCGTTAATGTTTTGTCAATAACAGCACACATACCATGTAAGTCGTTGATTCATATATTTATAGCATGCAAAAGTATGCCGTAAAAAATGTATGTTTTTACGGCTTACAAAAATATGTCGTAAAATATTTGTACTTAAGACGACATACATTTCATGTTATAAAATATTATAACTTTACACGGCATGCATTAACATGTCGTGAAAACTTTTGCACAAAAAAAAAAATTCAATTTGGAATTTTTTTTATGGCATGCAAAAGCATGCCGTAAAAAATGTATATTTTCACGGCATACAAAAATATGTCATAAAATATTTGTACTTAAGACGACATACATTTCATGTCGTAAAATATTATAACTTTACACGGCATGTATTAGCATGTCGTGAAAACTTTTATTAAAAAAAATTTCAATCTGAAATTTTTATTTTATTTTATTTAGAAAAGCTAACAATTTCCAACTAAGCTTCTCACCTTACATTTTCCTAATTGAGGACAACGTAAAAAATAATTTATACGTTATTTTATAATTTAATGTCTCATTTAAGGGATAATTGCACCCAGTGAGATTTTGAGAAAAAAAAAATTACATATTCATGAAAAAATTTATAATTTTAATAATTAATATTTATATGGCTTCTCATTAATTTGTAATTATTTTTTTTTTAAATTACCCTGATTTCATGTCTTTCCTTCTTTTAATAATTTATTTATTTTTTACTTTTTAGATGTGCCTAATCTGAATACAATTAAAAAATAAAATATTTGTAAAAAAATATAAAAAAATATAATATATATGAAATATATTAAATTATATATTTTTTTGAATTTAGTGATTTTTTTAAAAAAATTAAAAAATATTTTTCTTTTAAGTACATGTAAATTATTTGAATTTAAAAAGTAAAAAAAAATTATTTAAAATATTTAAAAACTTACTTAATTAAATTGAAAATCATTGCCCCGTTACTCTCTCAGTCTCTCTCTCTCTCTCTCTCTCAACCCTCTCTAAACCCTAATCTGTCTCAACCGATGGAATCAATCTTCTTCTTCCCATAAAACAATGACTATTACTTTGTGAACATACAAACACAAGACAATTCCTCCCAATCGCTCTCTATTTATGTCCTTGGTTGAGTCGAAACACACATTTCATTTCACACAAACAGACATTTCATTTCACACAAACAGAGCCAGAAGGAGAGAAAACAGAGGTTGAGAGAGATCGAGAGAGAGAGCAGAGATTTGGAAAATGTCCTGGCAGACATACGTGGATGATCACCTGATGTGCGACATCGAGGGCAACCACCTCACCTCCGCCGCCATCCTCGGCCACGACGGCAGCGTCTGGGCTCAGAGCGCTTCTTTCCCCAAGGTTCTCCATAGATCTGTCTTTCTAATTTATTTATTTAATTATAATATGTTTGATTTCGATTGCTTTTTCATCAATCTGTTCGTAAAAATGTTGATCGCCGATTGCCTTTACTGATTTTATGAATTGTTGAGATTTCGATTAGATCCGAGTGTTCATCTATTGAGACCTGTAATGATTCTATGAAACCTTTTTTGATGATTGGCTTTGGGATTTTCATTATTGAATCATGAGATGTGAGATTTGATTTGTTTGGTTGATTAGCGTCGGTTCAGAGTGTTTGATTTTCACCTGCATTGTTATTCAATTTGCATTCCTATGAGTTTGATCTGTTTTACCTTGAGAAGATCTCAGAATGGATCTCATTTTTTCCTTCATTTCAAGTTTTTACATTTTAGGTCTGTTTAGAAATTTGCTTCAATGATTGCAGATGCTGGATTTCAAGAGGTTGAATATGAAAATCTTGTTGGGGGAGTAGTGGCGATCCATTCTGGATTGAAGTTTTAGGTGCATCGTCATGAAGTCCGTTCAGTCCTGTCAATTTCGACTTGTTCTTAACACCTGAAGTCGGTAATTAGCTTCGAAATTTTTGCCAATCCATTCTGATGGCTGATTTTTTATTAATATTTAAAAGTAGTTTTGTTTTGTTCCAATGTTTGATTCATTCTCTCTTCTGATTTTGCTTTATATATAATAAAATAAGTTATTTGAAAAACACATTCTGTTGTACAGCATTAAGAAAAATAAAAAGAGAATTTGCATAATGCCGTTTGGGCCAAACCAACTGGCTAATTTTGTAGGATGATTGACATTGCGTCATTAATATTACGAAATTATCCTTTTAGAAATATAAAAATTAGAGAAGTTGCTCTTAAAAGTTTTTTTCCTTGACACCTCTCTGTTCTGTGAGATTCCCTATGTTTTTTTCTCTTCCATGTATATATATAGGAGAGAATTGCCTACTCACTGTCCATCTCTAGGACAGTTTGTCAATTCGTTCAACCTTCTCAGTATATGTTGAAGTTATTAGAGAAAAACAATCGAAACCCAGGTGATAAGAAGTACAAATAAGCCTGAATCATTGTCAGTCTTTTTTGTTGAGGTGCATTGTAATTAATTTACTAAATTTGTTTCTTCGAACATCAATTATGGTTTCATTTCACCGGTGAAGGGAGAGGGTGAAGGTGAAGGTAAGCGAAAGCCACAGAAATTAATTAAATCAGTTTGTAATTTTAACGATTTAAAGGTATATAAGTGTAGTTTGAGTTAATGATAATAATCTTAATATATTCAGACATTGGTGGTCGTATGCTTGTTTCATTCGAGCAATTCCCATGTTGATTTAATGATAGTAATTTTCTAAAGATTACACTGAAATATGTAGACGCCATGAGTACCTTGACAGTGACTAAGCAGGCATAACAGAATAACCAAAGAGATGGCTAGAAGAAGTAGTACTGATTTCATGTTCTCTCTCTCTCTCTCTCTCTCTCTCTCAATGGTTGACTGCTAAGGCCAAGTATAAATAGACAGAATAACAGGTCAGCACTCCCAAATTTATGGTTAGGGAATTTGGTAAGAGATTTGAAAAAAGAAAGAGAAAAAGTGGATGAAACTATGTGAAATATATGTATACTAGCGTATTTAGGCTAATTGTTTAGTACCTATCCTAATTGTTTGTCAACAGAGAGAACGCTCCAATAATAAAATCAATGACCACTCACAAGACATTCAAAGCACAATAAGTTAAATTGCACAAATACTCACATATCTTTACCCTTGAGGTGTTAGTCTTTATATGGTGTTAAAGACTAGTATGGCAATGGTATTATCTAGTCATCTTTGAGCATGCCATTTTTAAGCTAAGTATGGCAATGGTATTATCTAGTCATCTTTGAGCATTATCTAGTCATCTTTGAATGTTAAGATAGCAACCACCATGATGAGTTACATAAATACTAATATATTGTTCATTGTTTTATTTTTTTATTTATTTTATTCCCACTACTACAAACTAATGAACACAGCTATGGAGTCCTTATACATACAAACTAATGATCCATCATCTTGACTATCCTTTACCTATTCAGGGTCCTATTGGAGGTAATAATTTTCGTCATTCATGTAGTACATGATCATGTATGAAGGACTTTCTCAGTAGTATGTGTGTTGCAGTTGAGAATTTTGGATAAAACACCTTGTAGTTTTATTTTGATGGTTATTTGAAGTGGTCCACATATCCTCTTTTATTGTTTTTTTCTTTTTTCTCATCCCGCAATCCCTTGCCTTCACAAGGGGGATAAAATTTCTCACTCACTCTCTGGTTCTCTCTCTCTCTCTCTCTCTCAGCCCTCTCTAAACCCTAATCTCTCTCAACCGATCGAATCAACCTTCTTCAGCCCCGTTTGATCTAATCTCAGAGCGATGGGTGATTCATCTCAGATCCAATCTCAGAGCGATTGGCAATTTCGATTTTGAGATTTCGAAGCTCCACCGCCTACACCATCTGCACCGGCAAGGGGAGCGCCACCATCGTCTACTAAGGTGAGCACTACCGTCTCTCTCTCTCTCTCTCTCTCTCTCATTCTTCGATTTTGGCTATCAATTCCCAAAATGTAATTCGATTTTGGCTAACCAATCAGGAAACAATGTCTTTTAGGGACTTGAGACCAGGTTCACTAATAAATTACTTGTCATTGATATCAAACAACTATGACTTTTCTATAATAAATCAACTTATATGTATCTTTGATTATCTCCCACAAATGTATGAACTTGTGGTTGAGTGGTTGTAATATTGTGTGTAAAACTGGAAGATGTATGAACTTGTGGTTGACTTTTCTATAATAAATCAACTATGACTTGAGACCAGGTTCACTAATAAATCAACTTAGAATGTACATTAAGCCGTAGACATATCTGGCCATCCAAGGATTGGAGCCATTGTGGAACTGACTGAACCAAGAGCCCTTCACAAGCTTGGCATACCGGTCAATGGTGATATTTGCCGTGCCCTCCTCCATTCTACTTCAGTGTTGGCAATTATCTTCCATCACATCTTAGTGGATTGAATTCAACTAGTTTCTCTCTTTACTGCAATTCAAAACAATCAAGATTTTAGGACATTAGAGAGTAGCATTTTTTGATAGGTGGGACAGCATTCATGAAATACCAATGAGTAACCAGTTTAAACTGCTAAGATAAGCGAACTTTGAAGGGCTGAAACTGAAAAATGCATGGGGCAGTGTTACAAAGGTTTGTTTTTATACATGTCATCAGAAATCAAATACACATGGAGATGGGCCAGAGCTAACTATGCTTTAGCAAAACTGCCCTTTGGACAGAGCAACTTACACTCAACTCACCTATATATCAGAGTGATGTTATTTAGTTTATGATACCAATTGTTCTTAGCAAAACGAGGCTTGCCCAAGGCTTCGCTTGTAATTGGCGTCCTTAGTGGTGGCGTGAGTTTGAGTTACAAAAACATAATGGAGAGAAAACTGCGTACATCTTACATTGAAGATGATTGGAACAAATGCATTAGAAATGAGAGGATCAAAATTTAATCCAAGCCTAGCAAGGTAGGTGGAGGCATAGGAATGACAGTAATCAAACTAGCAAAGAACAGAAAAAAAGAAAAAAAGAAAAAAAGAAAAAAGAAAAAAAGAAAAAAAAAAAAACAAAGGACAGCTAATGAAAGTGATTTTATCTTTTATGCACATGGCTGGGACTTGTCAACTGTACTGTGCTGTGTTGGGGTTGGTGTCTAATTATGCAGTAAATTAAGTCAAAAAGTACTAGCAACTCTATTTTGTCTTGTGGCTCTATCCTCTGTCTTCATAGGAGATTTGGCCCATGTTGAGAGAAATCAGTGTTACACTCACCCCAAGTCATATCTCTAGTGAACAACCAATACTGCTCTGCCAATGGCAGCTTACAACTATCTTGATCATTTAAATTTCCACAAATTTAACGAAATTAATTTAAGTTCTCTCAACAAACGCAATTGTTTTGATACCCTCTTCAATTTTCATTATACAAAGCCTAAACATGTTTGAGAGGTTTTATTTTGCAGATGGGATTTGGGTCTGAGGCTCGCTGTAGTTGGAAATTTAAGAACAAGATTGAATCATTTGAATCATGTATGAAATAATTTAAGCCAATCAAAGTAAAGTAATTTACTATTTCCCTTGTCCTATCTATCTGTCCTACAATTTCAACAAGGTGCCAGTATCCAGAAAATGAGAAGTAATTTGAACACAATTTCACTATGCATATTCCCAACAAAAATTAGTCGAAAATACTAGATGTTTAATAACTAAAGTTCACCTCCTGGTCTGAATTGTATAAGCCCAAAATTTTCTAGTCTTTTAGCTGTATCCTCGGAGAAAGCCCTCACCCAAAATGATAATGTCTCCCTTGCCAGCTGCAGGAGATAAATATTTCACAAACCTAAAATTAATGAGGGGCTCAAATATCCACAATGCAATAGCAGCATAATAAATGCATTAAATATTCCAAAGTTATCACCAAAAACTTTCAGGAAAGAAGCAATTGGGTATAGACCTACTACAATTGGTCATGTAGTTAGGTTTAAATGCTGATGTATTGCTTATCCATAGGAAATATACATGCAAGTCTATGCAGGCAACAAAGTTTGACTAGTTAAATTTTGACCAAAATTTGAAGTCACAATTTTCATCGAAATACAGATAATTAAAATGAATGCGAATCATGCACACTTTTCTAGAAACATTAGTAAAAGTACTGTGAAGCATATGGTATGATAATTAGTACTATGTGACTTGCCTTCATTCAAAGTTATCCCAAATTAGTAGTTTGTTTAAAATATATATATATATATATATGATTTTTAAAGTTTGTTTGACAATGTACCAAATAAGTGCACTTATTTGTTTATTTATTATAAGTTGTCACGTCATTTTTTAAGACATTAAGGTTTAATGGATTAGGTGGATGCTTTTAGGAAAAATATTTGGTAGGTTAAGACCTAAAATTATCATTGTAATAGTTGCAATACAAGCCAAGGCATTTGCTTTAGGATCTTTTTTCTGACTAGGGGTTAATTTCATCATAATATGTTACGGTGTATGACATGGCGATGGAACTTGATAGTAGTATTTTGTCTTTATGATAATATTAGAAGTAAACTGAAGTACTCACCTCTTTTCCCTTGTCTGGCCATGGGATGACAAGAAAAAAGCTCATTTATCTGCAATTGAAGTGCTTGGTAGCTAGGGGATCTTAGTTTTCAGTTGTTTGGTATGTTATGGTGCTGAATACTGGACAAGTTATTAAGGGTACATTCTTTATTCTTGTCTCATAATCTCATTTGAACTCCACGATAGTTTATTTCTCACTGGGTTGTTTTCATGTGTAGCGATCGAAGTCATTGGGAAGCGCATAAAGATGAGGGAAGGTGCTCCATTCATGTGGCGCCTACTGGTACATCTCTTCCATTTTTTTATCATGAGTTACATATTTTTAGCTTTAAAATATTTAATGTGTGGCCGATGCAAACATACCATTGGATATACATTGTTGTGTTGTTGATTCAGGAGAGAGGTTATGCCATGGTAAGGAGGCCGGAAGCTACTACTGTTGGAGAGCAGGCAAAGTGTTTGGAGACTGCTTACTTCAAGTAAAACTGGTACATATATATATGTATGATAGTCCAACCTCTTGCATAGGCAGGTCAGTTAGCTAACTAATTAAATTTGATTTCTCTATGTGATGCACAATCATAATGGCACGCGAGAAGGCCTAGTAGGACTTCAAGTTCAGTTTCATATTTGGATTTTACTGCTCATTCTGTTCATTATCATAGGCCTAGAGGGTATCAATTTGCTTCTCTCTCAATGTCTATGAGAAGTTACGTTCTTATATCCTGGTGGTTAGGTAGATAAATATTCATTTTCACTTTAAAATGCATGGAACCATTTGTGAAACTTCAAGTGATAGAGCCATAATACCGTTATGATGATATAGAAGGCACACCTGTGTCTCAAGACATATTGACTCAAATTCATCCTGTGAATAAAAAGACACAAGTTAGTAGTCAACTTACAGCTTACAAATTGGAACTTATAATCACGTTTAATCAACTCTAAAGTCTAATGTGTACCACATCATAATTTATTCATAGTTATTTCTATTAACAAAACAATTGCTGGAAGTAACTATTCCTCTTTCTGCATAAAAGATATACCAAGAAAAGAAGAAATGCTTACAGTTGCAAAATAACTCAAATGACCTAAGCAGGATAATCCAAGGCATGCTAAACAACACTAGCAATGCATTCTAATGATGAAAATAAAAAATTAGAGAGCTAGCACAGACCTGCACGGACATTGACTGCACATTGTAGTTGTTACATAAATAATTAAGAACCTGAAAAAGTAGACAGCACAACATGGTATATTAGTCCAAGCTAAATTTAAAAGGGAAAGCAGAAGGTATTTAAAAGATAAACAATGACAACAATGCCTCTTTTAATGCAGTGCTGAAAATCTATAGTTATAAACTAATGCTACAGGGCAAAGATGAGATCTTCAAAGCTTATTTAACACCATGGATTTTTTGCTTTGCTTCCTTCTTCCAACCCCAAAAACTCTAATGCTTTTGAAGCAACCTGACAATGCAAAAGGAGATGATTAATAGACTCATCCACTTTTTTCAAATGCAGCACCAATTGGGGAGCACCTTTGGCCCCCACTTATCAGTAGTCAGTATCACTTCCAAAGCTACAGTCACATTAAGACACCTCAGCTGCTAGATGATCTTGCAAGGGAAGACAATGTGTGGCCTGGGGCAAGCAAAGAAGCTTATAATATGACCTCACTGCAAATTTTCTGGTCCTGTTGCCCCTCCATGATACAACATCCACACTGTCACCAAGCACACCATTAGATAATGGGTTTCATGGTGGTTCAAGTTAAAGAAATCTTGTGGGTTTATTTAATTTTTTATTTTTTATTTTTTTGTGGATAAGAGTAGGAGGAATGCTGCAAGGTTATACGAATATGGATTATAATTTGCTTGCTTGCAGATGTGTCAAATTGCAGGATTTTCAAAAACCCAAATCAAAGTTGTATGACTTTTGGTAACAAGGAAACAGGTTCAACTCAAAGTTGTATGATACAATGGTAGCTACTTTGTTTAGTTGAATCCTTTCTTTTAAGCCGGATTATTCATAATTTATTGTTGTTAAATTTTCTTATTAACAGTTGAATCTTGAAATTGTCAACTAGCAAGATGATTGGAGAGGTACTTTATTTCTCATTTAACATAAAATTGAATTTATAACCAATTGTTGTCCACATTATTTCTTATTTTTCCTTATGTATTGCACAGAGTTCAAAAAAAGCTGAGAAAAGAATTAGAAAGGAGCGTGAAGCTATAATTGCTGCGACAATGGATGAAAGAAGAAATGCATCATTCAGAATTTTAGATGAGTGTTCTACTTCTCCACATGTTGAATCACATGTTCATTCTTTTGGACGAAATATTAGACTAATTGATTTACGATTTGTAGTTATACTTTTTGGATGTTTAAAGTCGTATTTTAGAGATTAGTGAATCTTATGATTTAGATACTTTTTTTGATTTGTATGTTTGAGGTTGTTATCAGCTTGATATGATAGAAGTTGGGGATAAAAGTTAGTATGCAGTTTGTTTGGTGTATGGATATTAGATTTTTTTGCTTACTTCATAGTTGCTGCTTCTGTTTGGTTTGTAACAGGTTGCATTTTATAAGTTATTGTCTACATACGGTTAGGCAAGGTCATGTTCCTATATATATATTATATTAAAAATAACTTTCTACGGCATGCAAAATTATGCCGTGAAAAGTGTAATGATTTATGGCATGTAAAAAAATGTCGTAGAAGACTATATACGGCATACAAGGCATGTCATAAATATATTAAAAATGACCTTCTACGGCATACAAAATTATGTTGTGAAAAGTGTGATGATTTATGACATGCAAGAAAATGTCGTAAAATACTATATACGGCATACAAAGTATGCCATAAATATATTAAAAATAATCTTCTACGGCATGCAAAATTATGTCATGGAAAGTATAATGATTTATGACATGATAAAAATGTCGTAAAAAGTTATATACGACATACAAAGTATGTCATTAATGTTTAATTTCTTAGTTTTTACAACTTTACCTGCATGCCGTAAATGACGCTCAACTTTCCACGGCATGTCATATAACAGCATTTGTGTGCATGCCGTGAAAGAGTTTTTACGGCATGCATTACAAGCCGTAAAAAGTCAATTTTGTTGTAGTGAATGGTGTTGATATTCCCAAACCCCTTGATAAATGGGATGTATTTGATTATCAAAACTCGAGTTGGAACAGTAAGGCTCTCAATTCCCTTTTTTGCTCTGTCTCACCTGAAGAGTTTCGTCGTGTTTGCACATGTGAGGTAGCAAAAGAGGCTTGGGACATTCTTGAAACGATTCACGAGGGTACTACTTCTGTTAAAAGGTTAAAACTTCAACATCTCACCTCTGCCTTTGAAACCCTTTTTATGCTTGATGATGAGACGTTTGATGATTTCTATGCTAAACTTAGTGGCATCGTGAATTCCTGTTTCACACTCGGTGAAAAAATCCCTGAAGCTAAGGTTGTTGGAAAAATTTTGAGGTCTTTACCTGAGAAGTTCCAATCAAAAGTGACAGCTATTGAGAAGGCTCAAAATGTTGATACCCTCAAGCTTGATCAGTTGGTTAGAAACTTGTAAACTTATGAAGCCCACCAGATTTCTAAGAAAAAACAAAAAGATAGTGTGGCTTTCACTAATGCTCATGAGACTGCAAAAACTCCTGAGGCTGAGTTCGATCTAGAGTCCAAGATGACGGCTATGTTTACTAAACAGTTCAAAAAAAATTTAAAGAAAAAAAAGCCTTATTTCAGAGACCTTATTTCAAAAGACGAGTAATGATAAGCCCAAAACTTTTCCACCAAAACTTGCTCCAAAAACTGAAAAAAAAATGGTAAAGGGACAAGGGGTCAAGTGTTATGAATGTCAAGGGTTTGGACATATTGCTCTTGAATGTCCATCGAAAAAGAATCAGAAGAAAGTCTATACAGTGACTTAGGATGATAAAAGCGGGTCGGAGCAAGAACCCGAAGAAACTGAATCCGGTGAAGACGGGGATAGTGCTTTCATGGCATTCTAGTCCACTTTCACTCAACCTTTTCCGAAGCCAGTGGAATTTGCTCATGGTCAAAATCTGCACCGTGCTCCCACCTTTGATGGAAGTAATTACTTATATTGGAAGATTAGAATGAGGGTGTTTCTGAGAGCTTTCGACCCGAAAGGCTGGCAAGCCATTGAAGAGGATGTTGAAAGTGCTGACAATCTGAGCAATTAGAGAGTTCTGATTATTATTCGTGAAACAATTTCTGATGAATAATAGCAACGGATTGCTCACTGCACAAAGGCCAAAGATGCATGGGACTTTCTGAGCCAATTTCACGAAAAATGAGAGTCATCTTCACCACCATCTATCACCTTTCCTGCCTTAGTTGCTCAACTGGATGAGGTCAAGGAGAAAAAGGAGCAAAAAGAAGACGATGAAACATCAGAAAACAATGATGAGATTGATGGTGATAAGCTACAACAAGCTTACGAAAAGCTTTACGATGAATCTCTGAATTTGTCCAAGATCAATGACAAACTCACTCTCAAGCTCAAAGCATGTGAAAGCGAGAATGTCAAGCTAAAAGGAGAACTTGTAACAGCAAAGCAGAATGTCATCAAGATCTTTAGTGACAGGCAAGACCTATGTAGGAAACTTCTATCTTATGAGACTAAAAAGAATGAACTCTTGAAAGTATATTCCACATATGAAGAGAAGATTGAAAGCCTTGAGATGCCACAAGCTACATTGGAATAGATGGTTTGTCATAAAGATAAAGAACTCAGAATTGCTAGAGCCATAATTGCCATGTGGAACAAAGGTTCTAAATCATTAGAAGACATCCTCGGGTCTTAACAAATGGGTTGTGACAAAAGTGGGCTAGGTTATGGTAATGCGACAGCTCACAAGGGACAGGCCTCTACATCTCATGACCTGAAGACTCAAGCAAAGAGAAAGCTGAAGGTGTACCAGGGTGATCCCTCTCTTCATCTACCTAACGGGGGAAAGATCAACAAAAGGGAGATAAAACCTGCTTTTATTTGTCATCATTGTGGTAGGTGTGGCCACATTCGTCCTTATTGCTTTGAATTGTTTGGTAAGGTGTCTCAAAAAGGTAGAAATTCTAATACTTTTGGGTTAGGAGACAACCTTACATGTCTAGGCGGAACACCAAGATACATAGGAGTGTTCACAATACTAAGACATTTACCAAGACCGCCAGTCCTAATTTTGTTAAGACCAAAAAGATATGGGCGAGAAAAGATGACTTGACTTGTTTAGTTATTCACACTGCTCTAAAAGCACGTGACTCACACATGTGGTATCTTGATAGTGGGTGCTCTGATCACATGTCAGGTGATAAATCCTACTTCACCTCCCTTGAAAAATATGAAGGAGGAATTGTTACCTTTGGAGATGGTGGCACTTTTAGAGTCATTGGTAAGGGCTCTATAAGTGTGGCTGGTCTTCCCAAGCTTGAAAATGCATTACTTGTTGATGGCCTTAAAGCAAATCTTTTAAGCATCAGTCAAATGCGTGATTCCCACCATGAAGTATTGTTTTCAAAAAATAAATGTGAAATTTTGGATAAAAAGGGAAATACAGTCATGCATGGGGTTCACACATCTGATAACTGCTACGAGATTGTTACAACTAATGATCTCACTTTCCATTCAGCCATCATAAGTAACATTGATCTGTGGCATCAAAGATTAGGTCACATGAATTTCAAAGACCTAACTAAGATAGCCAACAAAGAGCTTGTGAGAGGCGTACCTAAGCTGGGTAAGAATCTGAACCATGTGTGTGGACCATGTCAACTTGGAAAGCAAACTTGTGCCCCTCATAAAAAGGTAAACAACTTTACAACCAAACGTTCTCTTGAATTAGTTCATATGGATTTAATGGGACCTATTCGCACCAAAAGCATTAGAGGTAAAAAATATATTTTTTTAACTATTGATGATTTTACTCGTTTTTCATAAGTAAAATTTTTAAGAGAAAAATCTGATACGTTTGATGCTTTCCAGGCTTTAGTCCTTAAAATCCAAAATGAATAGGGTGTTTCCATTGGGCGTATCATAAGAATCCGAACTGATCATGGTCGTGAGTTTGAAAACAGTTCATTTTCGGATTTTTGTGATATGCATGGAATTAAGCATGAATTTTCTGCACTTATTACTCCACAACAAAATAGAGTTGTTGAGAGGAAGAACAGGGTTATTCAAGAGATGGCTAGGGTCATGCTCCTTAATAAGAAAGTTCCTCAAAAGTTTTGGGTTGAAGCCCTAAATACTGCTGTTTATGTCATAAATCGTGTGTATTTAAGGCCCGGCACTTTACAAACTCCATGTGAATTGTGGAAGGGATTGAAACCTAATGTAAAATACTTCAAAACTTTTGGGAGTAAGTGTTACATTTTCAAAGATAGAGAGCCTTTGGGCAAATTTGACTCCCGAAGGGATGAAGGTATTTTTCTAGGGTATTGAACCACTAGTAGGGCTTTTTGAGTCTACAACCTGCGGATTTCATCTTTAATGGAATCAATCAATGTGGTTATAGATGACACAGGTTCTCCTACTTCAGCAACAAATGATGAAGAAAATAGTGAGCCTCCAATTCTGGATACTGAACCACAGAGTCAAAAAGAAGTTGAGGTCCAAGCACAAGAAGTTGAGACAACACCAACTTCTCAAGTAAGTCAGAGTCCAAAGAGTGCACAGAGAGACACCACTTCTGATGCCTCTGTCACCACAAGTCCTGAGTTCAAACCATCAGCAAGGGTGAAACTGAATCATCCAGCTCAACAGGTGATTGGAAGTGTCTCGGATCAAATGAAAACCCGAAGACAAATTCGAGATGAGGTATCTCATATGTGTTATGTTTCATTAATTGAACCTAAGAATATAAAAGAGGCCTTACTAGATGATAGTTGGGTCAATGCTATGCATGAAAAATTAGGTCAATTTAAACGTAACAATGTTTGGACTCTAGTTCCTAGACCTAGAGACATGAATGTGATAGGTACCAAGTAGATCTTTAAGAATAAATCTGATGAGAATGGTACTGTGGTTTGAAATAAAGCTAAGTTGGTTGCTCAAGGCTACACACAAGTAGAGAGTGTTAACTATGATGAGATGTTTGCTCCAGTTGCACGTCTCAAATCTATTCGTATTTTACTTGGTGTTGCATGCTTTCTTGGTTTCAAATTGTTTCAAATAGATGTAAAAAGTGTCTTTCTGAATGGGTACTTAAAAGAAGAGGCTTATGTTGAGCAACCAAAAGGGTTTGAGGACCCTAAATGTCCAAACCATGTCTACAAGCTAGACCAGGCTTTGTATGGGTTGAAACGTGCCCTTCGGGCTTGGTATGATAGACTTACTATATTTCTTATTGATAATGACTTTCAAAGGGATAGTGTGGATAAGACTTTATTTGTGAAACATACTAAGTCTTATATTCTTGTTGCTCAGATTTATGTTGATGATATTATGTTTGGATCCACTGCTGATCATCTTGTGAAATATTTTTCGAATTGCATGACACATGAGTTTGAGATGAGCATAATGGGAGAGTTGTCTTACTTCTTGGGTCTTCAAATTAAACAATCTCCTTCGAGTATGTTTGTTTCTCAGACCAAGTATGCCAAAAATCTTGTGTCAAAGTTTGGTCTTGAGTCAGCCAAACATGCACGCACTCCCATGAGCACCAGTCTTCACCTTTCTAAAGATTCCTCTGGTACTGATGTTGATCCTACCCTTTATCGGAGTATGATAGGGAGTCTTCTTTACCTCATAGCCAGTCATCCTGACATTGCATTTAGTGTAGGTGTCTATGCCTGTTACCAAGCCAGTTCTAAAAAGTCTCATCTTCTTGCCGTCAAACGTATCATTAAATGTGTTAATGGGACATTGGGGTATGGGGTTTGGTTTTCTACCGATACTACAATTGAAATTATTGGTTTTTCTAATGCCGACTGGGTAGGGTGTGCTGATGATAGGAAGAGTACATCCGGGAGGTGATTTTACCTTGGGAATAATTTGGTTGCCTGGCATAGCAAAAAACAAAATGCCATCTCTCTTTCGATTGCTGAGGCTGAGTACATTGTTGCAGGGAGTTGTCGTGCACAAATGCTGTGGATGAAGCAAATGCTTCATGATTATGGAATAGACCAGAACACTCTCACTCTTTTCTGTGATAATACAAGGGCCATTAATATTTCAAAAAATCCTGTCCAACACTCTCGCACCAAACACATTAATATTCATTATCATTTTATTCAAGAGTTAGTAGAAGAAGGCATTGTTGTTCTTGAACATGTTCCCACTGAGCATAAAAAAGCTGATATTTTTACAAAACCCCTTGATCTTCTTCGGTTTGAGTTCCTTAGAAAGACCTTGGGTGTTGTACTCAGTCACTAGGGTGTTACCCCTTTCCTTAAGTATGTGTTAATGTTTGGCTTTCGTTGTGCTTAGATGCGATAATCTCATCGATATTGATTCCTGTCATCTTGCATCCAAATTTATATGAACACTGCTCATGCTGCTTGCAAGATCATATTCTTCTTTGTTCATAGCTCATACTGAATGCCCTGCTCATAGACTTCATGAACTCATTCTGTACACATTCTTGAGATAAACTGTTGCAAGGGTTTCCGCACAAGTGATCAAAGTTCTCTATGGACCACTACCAGTGTTTCTTATACTTTTTCAGAGGAATTGACCTATACTAGCATATCATGGGTGATGTTGAGTCTCTTAACCATCTACCATCGTTTTTTCACTTACACGGTTTCTTCCTCAGTTCATTGAAGTCCGGGCATTAGGAAAAGGCTACCTCTGAGGCACCAACCAAGCCATCCTTTTTGATTTCATACTTCTCTAGTTTAGTCTCCATACTCTTGAGCGTGTATGCTACCAGTGAGTGCCCACAAGAAAGAAAAGTTAAAAAAAAAAAAAAAAAGGACTCATTGATTAAGGGGAAGCCTCCGTGTTTACTCAACAAGTACCCCGTGATTTCTAGTGGTTTGACTTTTCTCTATGATGTTTAGTTACTCTTGCCGCAGGTCCAGCCATCCAATCACTACGAGGATTAACTCTAGCTCTGTGGCCTCTCAAGGATTGCACACACACACATTCATATTGTGAGCTCTCATGTTGGTTTTTGAGTTGTGCATTCTCATGTAGCTTATGATCATTGATTAAATTTTTTTCTGATTTGCTCAAGATTATATCGTTCATATTATTATAATTGCAAGTTTGCGGGCTTCATGGTTTGTAGATTATTTCATCTTAGTATCACTTTCATACTATTGTGCTCATTTACTTGTGTTTCAGGTTCCACTTCATAGTGTGAGTATTGTGTTTTTGCTCAGAAAGTTTTGTTTTTTTTCCTTCTTCGCTCGAGCGAGGGAGTGTACACTCGAGCGTGCTTCTGCAGATGGCTTAGATTCTGATAGCGTGCTTTTTAGGATCGAGCGACAAGATCTTGGCTCGAGCGACCCCTTGCGCATAAGTGTTTTTGCTCGAGCGAGAGAGTCTTTGCTCGAGCGAGAGAGTCTTTGCTCGAATGTAGACCGCCCGAACTCCGCTCCGCGCGCGAGGGCGCGAATTGGGTTCATAGCTACTACAGTTCGGACTCCTGTCACGACTCTGAATCTAATCTCACAAAGCGCAATGTAAGGCTGATAAATCACCAAAGAGTCCAAATCCGACAATTGCTTTTGAAAAATCAGTTTTGAGTCAAAAAGCGCCAAACATGGACTGTTTTGCCAGATTTCAGAGTCGCCACCTAAATGTTTTGTTTTTGGGAAATTTAGGAAACTCGGACTCGTGCCTAAGGCCACGTGTCCGTCATCACCAAAGTTGCCTCGGCTCGGGAACTTAGGTACGAGAGGGGAAGGTCCTGAAATGAGCACCCCCGCTCACCTGATCAAAAGATCGGCCTCTACTAACATGATATGTTATTTTTATAAACACATGTGTTCTTATTCCGGTTATTAATCTAGAATTACTATGTGATGCGCACAGCACACAAGTATAGACTAAATCACTAAATTTGGAACAAAACATCTCATGTTTGTTTTTCGAAAATGGTTTGAAAATGCTACTCGCAAGTAGACTAAAACGCGGATTTGCCACCAAACAAGGTGGGTATAGAAAAAAACATGATTTGCCACTTTAAGTGGGCTTAAAACTCACATTCGATGAATTGTTCCAATTCAAGCAATAAAGCCTTCACCCACAGGCATTGATGCAGTTTAGCATTTAAGCAAATAGCCTGATGGCAAGCATGCTATATATGGCAGCATTCACACTCATGCAAGATGCTAAAGCGTAAACACTTACAGTGTACTCCGAGCCAAAACAAAAGCTAGTTAGTAATCATGCATGATCCTAGCTATGTTAAGATGCCTAATGCAACACATGCAAAAATGCAATTAAAATAGGCTCGACTATTTGAGATAGCATATGAATACAACACTTGATAACATGCTGTTAAACACGTATTCAAGTAAGTGTATTGAAATGTGATGCAGTTTAAATGATGCACCGAGCCCGGTGCATGCAAGACAAATGAATGATGCACGCATGCAAGCATAAGGATGCTAATCAAAACATGCCCTAAACTAACCATCTGAAAGCGGTTAAATAAAAGGAAGAAAGAAATGAGGTTAGAAGACATGCACACACGCACGCACCCTTATTACAACATTTGCCCTCGCAAAGGAGGGTCCCGAATAAAATGAAAGCTAACTAGCTACGCTAATTAAGCTAACTATTACAAACCAAACTAATTAACTAACTAGCTAATTAATTATTACACACAAATTGAATCAACTAACTATTCTAAGTTAATTAAGTACAAATCATATTAATTAATTAAACACTTAACTAATTAATTACAGAATAACTAGGCTAATGAACTAGTTTAGCAAAGCACTTTAAGCAAATGGCCTCGAGAAGCGAGGGGGGATATGCATGCTCGGTCGGCCTTCGCTCGGAAATCCATTACCATGCCCAGAATTGCCTCTGTTTGCATTTGATTTGTTCTTTGAAAGTTGCAGAAACCTCCAAATTGCTTCTACTCCAACATGGAGACCTCCTGGTGGGCTGCCGACCAGAAAATGGGGGTGCAGACCAGGTGTAGACTAGAAAAACTGGTTGTAGACCAGAAAAAGTGGTCGGCCGACCACCTTTACTGGTCTGCCGACCAGAAAATCTGCCAAACTCCAGTTTTGCTGCAACAGAGAATAAGAAGGGGCATAGCAGTGTATTTGCAACATATGTGTGCACAACCACCCTCTCTATCATTTCTCAAGCTCAAGGGGAGTGCGATACTCGACTCTCGGGCCACCAACCGAGCATCGCAATGCATGATGGCTGAGAAGCCCAGTTTGCAACGAGTTAATGTCAATGAATGCACAAATAACACATAAGGGCCTCCACCTCTATCATACTTGATCAAGAGGGTCGCAACCGAGAAATAAGGCGCATTTCATCACTTCAAGTATAAAGCGCTGCTCGTTTCTTGTGTTTGGATCAACATCCGATCCAAACACAATGCAATGCAACAACATTCCAAACACAATGCAATGCAACAACATACAAGCAACATGCAATGCAATAAC
Source organism: Camellia granthamiana (assembly GCA_036172215.1). Taxonomy (NCBI): domain Eukaryota; kingdom Viridiplantae; phylum Streptophyta; class Magnoliopsida; order Ericales; family Theaceae; genus Camellia; species Camellia granthamiana. The sequence continues at coordinate 3,613,660 of CM069905.1, read as the reverse complement.
ATGCAAACAACATGCAATCCATCAATGCTAATGTGGCATGCACAAGGTTCCATCATATAAGCAATGCATGCATGGTATGTTTGGAGGCTAAAGCATCAAAGTAAGTAAAGAGCATCATACAAGAGGCATGCAATACAATGCTCAATGGACTTAAACCAACCCCAAACAGACCTCATGCATGCCTAAACAATGACCAAAACACCAAAACTTAGGCACAAAAAGGCAAAGAACACATGCTCATTCGTTTGCTCTCAAGCAAGGCACAAAGCTCACTTTTCAAACACATTGAAAGAGCAACATATATGAGAGCATAGCATAGGTACAAGCACTGAAATCATGTGCTAAAGGATGACATATCATGCAAGCAACACAAGTATGGCATACTAGAGTCCTAAAGCATGAAAGCTAGTGAGGTACACAACACTAGGACTATGCAATACAATGCTCAATGGATTATACCAGCCCTAAACAGACCTCATGCATGCCAAAATAGTGGCCAAAACACTCTGAAATGATAGCATTGAAAGCAAGAAAATGCATGTTCATGCATTGGCCCATAAATAAGGCATAAGGCATAACTCTTAAACACAATTAAAGAGTAATAAACATGAGAGTTTAGGAAGACTATATGCTTTGAAATCATGTGAAAAATGATGCCATATCATGCATATATCACAAATGAAGCATGCTAGGAGGCTCAAAGCTTAAGGCTAGCAAAGGCATTTGCACCATAGCCATATCAAGCAAGCCCCAAAGGGCCAAGATGACTCAAAACAGTCCCAAGGCAGATTAAAACAATGCTAGAAACATGCTTGAACATAGCCAACATATGCTAGAATGGGAGGCATAAAGCATGACGCATGCAAGGCCAATGAGCATGATTACACTACACCTACCAAAACCAAGCATGAGGTGACTTTACCAACAAAAATCAGAGTTGTAACATGGTAAAATAACACCAAAAACACACTGAGATGGTAGCACAAAAGCTTAGGCAAGCATGCATGCCAATTGGCTCATGATTGAGGCATAAAGCATAACCCTCCAAAAGCATTGAATGTGTGAAACATGAGGGAGTATGACTATACTACACACATTGAAATCATGTTAGAAATGAGGCCAAAGCATGCAAACAACTCAAGTAAAGCATGCTAGATACTTTGAAACTCAAAACTAGTGAGCAAGATTGAACTATGGCTATACAAAGCAAGGTCTGAATGATCAAGAACACTTAAAAGAGAGCTTAAGCATGGCAAAACATGAGTAAAAGCTTGCTGGGTGGAGCCAAAAACATGCAAAAATGATGGTCCAAAGCAGGATGCATGTTAAGGCTACAGGGAGGATTGCACTACAAGGATATGAAGCATGCAAGAGGCAATCAAACCGACCCAAAATAGAGCTATATCATGGCAAAACAAGGCCTGAAACATGCTAAGATAGCGGCCCAAGAAGGTAGAAAAACATGCTAACTTGGTGAGCCATCAACACAGGCACACAAGAAAAGAGGAGGGGGGACAACCCCCACCCATTTGGGGCCTTAGAACACACTTTCCACCACTAAAATTCCTCTGAAATTCAGTGGTTAAAAGGGCAAGAGAAGGTGATCTCAAAGGCCTAAAGAGATGGCTCAAAACAAGGCAAAATAAGGCACAAAAGGGGATAGACCACCCCCAACACCAAAGAGGCCTTAAACAAACACTTTAAGCACTTGAAAATGAAGCTTTTTGCAGTTTAAAGTTAGGCCTAAAACATCATGCAAATTAGGCCCAATAAGCAATATAAACAAAGCTTTAAAGAGGATGAAGACTCACCCTTGAAGAACCACTTCAAATCAACAACTTCAGAGGGAAAAACCAAGCTTTTGAGCTTCAAACAAACCTCTAAGAACCTCAGCCCAAGAGTGAAGGTGTTTCACTAGGTGTTTGTGTGCAAAAGTGTGAAGAAATGGCACTTTTGAGCACAAAATGAAACAAATATAGAGAGAAAGGGAGCAATATAGAGATAGAAGGATATGTATAGCCCTCAGCCAATTTTTTCTGAACCTCTGAAAGGGGAGAGGAGCCTCCCCTCTTATAGAAATCCAAGTCTCAAGCTTGTTGGACAAGCTAGAGACTTGAAGCAATCCCTCCATACACGTGTGTGGAGGATGCCTTCTGTGCCCAACAACTGGCACAAGGAAAATATCTGCAGAAAATGTAGGATGGCCGCTGACCAGTTAAAGTGATCAGCCGACCACTCCCACTAGTCGATCGACCAGAAAAAGTGGTCTACAGAGAAGAAAAGTGGTCGACAAGGGGGAGAGAGGGTCTGCACAGAGAGTAGAAGGTGGTGGCAAGCTGCTAACCACCTTAGGTGGTCCACAGACCACCCACCCTAGCTGGCCGACCACAAAAAGTGGCTGGTAGGGAAGAAACGTGGTCTACAGGGGGAGAAACTAGTCTACACCCCTGTTCCACCATCCAAGCAAAAGATAACAAGGTTTGGTTCAAAAACAAACCAAAAAGGAAGCAAGACAAGAGTCCGCAAGGCAAGGCACCCAGCCGGAAGCCCCGAAAATTAGTCTACGGGTACAAAAAGTGGCCTACGAGAGGGAAAGGTAGTCTACGGCCTCTGTTTCCCTCTAGGCAAAGGCAACAAGGCATGGTCCAAAAACCAAGCCAAGATGAGGAAGTTAAGAGGTTCCGAGACAAGGCGCTCAGCCGAAGGCTTCGGAAACTCGAAACGAGCACAAACATGCACAATCACCGAGTACACAGACGATGACGTCTGAGTCTTAAGGCTGGTAAAAAATTGGGTGTCTACAGTTGCCCCTCTTTGACAGAACTCGGAAGTCATGAAATGACGGGAGTAAATGTCAAAACCCAGAGACGACCCATTTTTAACAAGGCTGAAGACTTAGACAAATAGGCAAGATACCAAAGAGATGCGCCCGCAGGCAGGGGCAAAATGCAAATGACATGCACAATGCAGAATATAACTTATGATTATGCAAAGAGGACTGTAATGAAGCATTTATGCAAAATAAATACAACATTCTAAATGAATGTTATGCAAAGGAATGCTACTGCAAACTTGTACATAAGCAAGTAAACACGAACCAAACTACATCTCATGTAGAAAGGATGTAAGAAAATTATGCGATCTTAACTACGGCTCACGCAGGAAAGACTAAAAGCGACTATCAGGAACACCCAAAGTCTCAAACGAAACACTTTCTAGCGTATCAAATGTAAAAGGAGAAGGACTGTGCAAGAAAGCACAGTCATCCAAACGCGTGTCAAGCGCGAGAGGAGAAGGTCATCCAAACATGTGTCAAACGCGAAAGGAGAAAGATACGTCCAAACGCATGTCAAACGCGAGTGGAGAAGGGTAACCGAACACGTGCCATATGCGAACATGCGTGATGGACAGCAATCAAACTGAACCAGAACTTCTCTTGAATGAACCGTATATACAATATCGTCTGGTTTCACCAACTTCAAATGAACCGTACATACAATATCGTGCCTGCACAAAAGAGAGATTTTGACAGGTACAATGTAATAGGAACACATGATCAACGCTATATCAAAATACAATTTCAATACAAGATAAACGCATGCACATATGATGCCAATGGAAAGGTGCATAACAATGCATGGGAGATGTGCATAACAATGCAACCAGAACAAGCATAACAATGCGAGTGAAAAGGTGCATAACAATGCGAGTGAAAAGGTGCATAACAATGCAAGTGAAGCGTGCATAACAATGCAAGGGGGAACGGTGCATAACAATGCAAGTGAAAATGTGCATAACAATGCAACTGGAACGTGCGTGACAACGCAAGTGAAGAGGTGCATAACAATGCAACTAAAGCGTGCATAACAATGCAAGTGAAAAAGGTGCATAACAATGCAACTGGAACGTGCGTGACAACGCAAGTGAAGTGTGCATAACAATGTGAGTGGAAGGGTGCATAACAATGCAGGTGTAATGGTGCATAACAATGCGAGTGGAAGGGTGCATAACAATGCAGGTGTAACGATGCATAACAATGCAAGTAAAGTGTGCATAACAATGCAACTGGAACGTGCATAACAATGCGAGTAAAGTGTGCATAACAATGCAACCGGAACTTGCATAACAATGCAAGTGAAGTGTGCATAACAATGCAAGTAGAACCGCGCATAACAATGCCACTGAAGTGGCGCATAACAATGCAAGGGAAGTGTGCATAACAATGGAACTAAAATGTGCATAACAATACAACTAGAGTGTGCATAACAATGCAACTGAAACGTGCACAACAATGCAACTGGAGTGTGCATAACAATGCAACTAGAATCGTGCATAACAATGCAAGTAGAATGGTGCACAACAATGCAACTAGAATTGTGCATAACAATGCAACGCGTCATACACATTCTGTGCACAATAACAATGCATTTTTGAGATGCAATATCAACAGCATGTCTGAAGTAAAACGTCGAATAAGGAAATACACGCCTTAACGAGACCAATTCAAATGCAACCTCCGATTTACCTCTCGAAGGGGTCACAATGTACTTAAAAAGGATACACCTTGCTCTTGATGAGTGACGATGAGCCATGCATCGAAGACGTGAATCAAAGTTCTCGCGGGGACATTTTGAGCCGAAAATAGTGAACTTTTCTTGCACTTTCTCGAGAGCCAAGGACTCCAAACAGCATAAAAACACAAAGAGAGGACAATGGGACCCTGAAGACCACCCTGGAGGGCTGCCGACCACCTAAACCACCTGTAGACCACCTAGGTGGTCGGTCGACCAGTTTAGTGAAATTGGGGCAGTTTAGTCTTTTGAGGTTCGGCCCTCTAAGTACATAACTCCAAAACACATTTGCTCACACCCTCATGGCCGAAATTCACTTCTCTTCCCTCCTAGACCCTTTTTCCTCTTAGATCCAGGCTTTGCACGCATTTTCCAATGCCCCACGCGAAGTCGACTCACTAAGATCTTCCGATTTCCTTCACTTTGAACCGATCAAAATTTGTTTTCGGAGCTTCTTTCTCCATTTTCACCACTTGAGGTATGTTTCTCTCAAAGTTTAGCACCTTTTCCTAGGCTTTGACTTTCTTTGACTTTTTCTCTTCCCGAGAGTTGACTTTTGGCAATTTTAGCTCATTTCATTCATTTTTGCTCATTTTGCACCTTCTTTTCAGATGGCTGACGAGGGTCCTTCGGGGATGGGGGAGGAGCCTGACATCATTCCGCTGCCACCTAGGATCCGACCCTTCGACCCTACGACATACCGTCCCGAGGAGCCCATCTTACCACCCAACACTTTTCATCATTTTATAGACTATGCGCAACGAGCACCCGCGGACTTGCTACCACAGGAGCCAGAGTCTCACCTGTCTCACTACGTGCCCGAGGTACATACTGTACTCTTACATTTTCTGCGATGTATTTTGTATTTCTTACACATTTCATGCTTTCGCTCTGTGTTTTATCTGCTCGTTCTGAACACATTTACATACACAGCACTTCTGCTCATTCTGAACACAACTCACACACAGCATTCTGTTCATTCTGAAACTAAATACATCTGTTCATTCTGTACACAGCTCACACACAACATTCTGTTCATTCTGAAACTGAATACATCTGTTCATTCTGCACACAGCTCACACACAGCATTCTGTTCATTCTAAACACAGCTCACACTGTATTTTTGCTCATTCTGAACACAGCTTACACACTGTATTTCTGCTCATTTTGAACACAGGTAGCTTCCCGTTTTACCCGGGGATATAGGTCGATTATAGCGAGGGAGTGGTACATAGAGCTCCTAGATGGTGTTCGACAGATTGTTGATGAGGCAGGGTTCGGCCCATTTTGCACGGGGTTATTACGTCTTGCGGCGAGTAGGACCCTTCTGGGTGCATTAGTAAAGAGATGGGTGGGACACCACAAACTCCTTCTATTTCTCAGCTACCGGGGACATGACGATGACCCCATACGACTTTGCCATGCTGACGGGCCTCGACGTGGGAGGTCGGCCGGTCCCATATGACTTCGATATGGGTGAGTGGGAGGCAGCCTGGACTTATCTACTCGGAGCCCATCCGCCAGTCTACCGATCATCAGGCGCAGTTAGATACACCTGGTTCATAGAGCAGTACAGAGAGACTGTGCCCGAGATTGTTGAGGCCACGGAGCAGTACACCCGGGGATTTCTAATGTTCCTTTTTGGGACCACATTGTTCTCCAACAGGGGGAACACGGTCGGGCTACATCTTCTGAGTGCTCTAGTAGACCTATCCCAGGTTCGACACTTCGATTGGGGCGGCGCTGGCCTTGCTACCCTTTATTGCTATATGAGCGCGACCTCCCGCAGGTGAGGGAACATAGTAGGCGGCTATTGGAGAGCCTGGGAGGTACATTCTGCCCTTTTGATTTACATTTCTGCTTTTCATTACCTGTACACTGCGTATACAGTCTCATTTCTGTTCTGCACTTGTACTTTCTGCACACTGCATACTCTGCTTTCTGCATTAACTGTGTATTCTGTATTCTCATTGCCACTGTCTTGCCTTTCACAGCTGTGGGTATGCGCCTATTTCCCGACGCTTGCCCCTGATCCGAAGGTTGAGGCATCACTTGAGGTGCCGTACTCGCGTAGATTTGAAGGTCGATGCCGACCCAGACCCCGAGAGACCTTGCCATATCTCAGGCATTATTTTGACATAGTACGGGTGACCGAGGTAATCCAGAACTCTCAGTTTTTCATGCTTTCAGCTTCGGTTCATCTTACATATCTATGACAGCTAATCAATTCATATACTTGCTATCCACAGATCACCTGGCAGCCTTGGGTAGTGATGCCGGGGTTTTCTCGGTTCCAGTTTGCTAGGGCATGGGGCGCCTCCCGATACCAGATTCTGTTTGAGGGACCAGTTGGCAGAGCCTGGTTTCTCGGGGAGTGCTTCATGCGCCAGACACTGGGTAATCCCGCTCAGGAGATCCCTTCACCGCCTCCATCAGACATGCGAACCACAGAGAGTCTCTCTCCCCGGGAGGTTAGTGACCTTATACAGGTTGCTGACGTAGTCCTTTTCCTGGAGAAGGGGGAGTACATGACATACATCCACACATACCTGATACCCCCGCTAACAGTTGTTCGTGCCCCCATGAGGAGAGCTTCTGACATTCCTTCATCGAGCCGTGTCCGAGCCACAGACATTCCCTCGACTAGCAGGGCCAGCACATCGAGATGTAGGACTAGGAGGATGCCCCCCGCTAGGCAGTGTGCTGGATGGCCAGATCCTCCGACAGAGCTAACATGTTGGCAGTATGGGACGCCTTATCAGATTCCGCTTGAGTCTCCATTGCCAGATCATCGATATGTCAAGGCCCCTGATTCAGCATTGGTATGCTTCACAGCTTTCATCTATCATTCAGATATTTAGACATTCACTGATGACTTGAACTTGCATCTACAGCCTTCCACAGGATATGTTGAGGCGTTGCTCGAGGCGATGACATCACTTGAGTTTATGGTTTTGAGGAGAGAGACGATGCTGCACTCCCACGGCATCCCGGTACTTTCCGGTTTCCCTGCATTTATCATACTCTTGCTGATATATCGAAACTGAACATTTCACTACACTGATTCACTGCATGTGTAGATCACATCCGACACATCACATTCACATACTATATCTGCATGCACTCACTCTATGCACTATACTTGCATCTGATATACATACCCTGGCTGATGTATTCAAACTACCTTTTCAAGTCACACCTCTACAGCCCGGGCCACCCGGGCCTTCTCGAGTAACAATGAGGGGGATCCCGACGCGCGGCCGAGGAAGTCGTCGAGCGCCTACTAGACGTGATAACGAGGCTAATCAAGAGGAGGAGCCAGCAAATCCTCAGTCAAAGACATCCGAGGGCAGAGGTGGTGACACCGGTTCAGGTTCTGAGGGCGGAGACAACGCCGAGGAGGATTCCGAGGATGGCAGCTCCAGTTCAGACGGGGGTGCTAACGATGGTGGTGTAAAGACTGCTCAGCCGAAGAGGGTGAAGAGGGCCTCTCGATCTTGAGCCAGATAGCACCGACTCAGACACTCTTTCTTTTTGCTTTATTTCTCTTTTTGCTTTAGTATTTGCACATTGTATAGCCTTAGGCAGTTTTATTTTCTTTAAAACTTTGTACTTTGTAAAGAGAAACCAAGATGGAATGAAAACAGCTTTTTGTTCAAAAAGTGTTGCATTTTATATTCTAAGCATCGCATCGCATCATTTTGCACAAAAATGAGATTGTTGGAAGTTTGAACACTCGTGTATTGCCAAGTCAGGTAGTGAACCAACGTAACAAACGAAACAACTCAAAGAACAATTCGATAAACGAATTATAACAACTCGATAAGCAAAGAGCAACAACTCGATAAACAAATCGCAACAACTTGATAAGCAAATGCATATTGGACAAACAAAACAACAGGACGCATCTGAAGCAGAAATAAACTCAGACCTTCAGCATTCTTAGCACATAGGAAGGCTAGGGACTCTCTGCTGGAGACAAGAAGTAGCTGTAGACCACTTTTTGCTCATTGCCGACCACCAAAAAGGACTGTCGACCACTTTTGTGGTCTGTAGACTAAAAAAAGTGGTCGGTCGACCAGTTATGTAGGGGGTCTCCAGATTTTTGCCACTTGTCCTCTAAACAGTGCCTTATCCTCTATAAAGGTTCCAGCCTCGTGGTTCCCTCATTCTAACTCAGTTTTTGCACCAAATAGAGGCATTTCTTATCCAAAATCTCACAAATTGGATTGCTAACTTGGATGGTGCGGAAAAGTTAAATTTTCAGGGCTTCGGAATAAATGCACTATTCACACTGAGCCGCACCCCGCTGCGTTTTCCGTTCCTCCATGCCGCGGCAAGGTGTTGGAATCCGGTAACTCATGTTTTTAGTTTTGGTGGACAAGAGATGTGTCCCACTTTCGAAGACTTCCAAGCTTTGATGGAGTCCCAGCGCGATGAAGAGATCTTGCCTCAATTTCGTTTCAGCCACATCCAAGCCTTAGGACGGATGTGCGGGCTCACTTTGCATGATGCTCGGTCTTTGATTCACAACGGAGAGTTGGACATCCCCAGCCTGATTTGTCGGTTTTTGAATGCCGATGACCGCGGCGATCATCACTGGCAGGGTTTTCGGCGATATACGCTCTGCTTGTGCATGTTGTCTCACTTCTTGCTTGCCCCAGGCTCCGGTGGGTCTAACGTCCGTTTGATTGAGGTTGCCCAAGGCCTAAAAGAGGACAAGAGCTGCATTGCCATGACACTAGCTGAGACATTGATAGGTTTGGACGCTTTCCAATTGCCGAGAGACAACTAGATTCGCGGGGAGTCCACTACTGCCGCAGGTAATGTTTCCCACCCTATCTCACATATATTTCTCACATCACTCGGCCCTCAGGCTCGGTTTTTCTCTCAAAACCCTTTTCTCACTTTTCTCTCCATGTATACCTCTCTATTCTTTAATCTCTCATTTTTCATCCCTCCCCAGATATGGTTGATGAATAAGTTGAAGGTTGTGGACTCATGCCCAGTATATTCAGCACGCGACTATTTCTTCCGACGATGTCTAGTCAATGCCCCTGATGAGGGATGGTGGTGCAAGTGGATATGCAGTCTGTCTACTGTCAGTATTGCTTAGCGCTGCCCCTGGCTCAATTTGCCGGCAATGAGTTACAACATGTCTCGCCAGCCCGGGATTCAGTTGATTGGCCTGACACATTGTGTCTCTTACTTCCCGTTTCGATTCTGACGCCAATTTGGGTATGATCAGACTTGTCCGAAAGAAGGGATAGAGTACCTTGCCGCATTTCCAGTCCGAGGTACACAGCTAGCTCGGTATGCCACAGCATGGAGGACAAAAGAGCTTCTGGCCCCGCTCCCACTTTCAGTTGCACCCTCTCTGATGAGTGCATAGCTTGGCTTAATGAAGAGGCGCAGGTTGGGCCTACTTTGGCATCAGAGGCTTCCACAAGCTCTGGGAGGGGGCGCAGGAACACCTGACTTATCCATGCCCTGAGTTTATTGCTTTATCAGTACTTTCAAGTTTTCTTTATGAATGTAATAAAAAGCAACTTCAATTTGTATTCAAGAGTAGGAGAACTCTGTACTGAAATCAATGTAATTGAAGGTTGTGGGTACTGAAAATTTTTCGTTTGGTCCAAAAATGGTCTAAGTCGTAAAAAGATTAATTTGAGCAAAATCAACTTTTATTAAAAATTTTCAAAACCATTTTCGATATGGATCAAAACTGGGCACGCCCGAGATCTATCACTGAGATGTACAACCCCGGATCCAACAAGTGGAAAGTTGCCCTAGTCTGAATAGCACTGTACTGGAGATCACAACCGAGCTCTTGAATGCAGAATAGACAAAGATGACCAACATGATCACATGGACAAAGTTGATTTGGAAGTGTTTATGGCTGGACTTCAGAATGAAGTTGCCTATGTATCCCGAAGATGGGAATCAAGCCTTACGTAGTTCGGTTCAAGTTCACTCGTGTATTAACACTCTCCTTTTGCGTTCTAACTTTTGCCAAGGCCGCTCTTTCTGGGTTTTCAACCTTGCGAGCTCAGTTTTTATTATTTCAAATTTTCTGTGCTCTAACTTTTGCCTAGGTCGCCCTTTCGAGTTTTCAGCTTAGCGAGCCACTCAGGGATAGTATTTCTTCAACTTGTCCATGTTGATCGGCTGGGAGAACTCAAGGCCATCTAAATCCATCAGAATGACAGCTCCACCCGACCAGATAGACTTGATGATGTAAGGGCCAATCCAATTGGGTCTGAACTTGCCCCTAAGGTCGTGGATGGGAGCTCGGTTGTCTTTGAGCACTAGACCCCTTCCTTCAAATTCCTGGACTTAACCTTCTTGTTAAAAGCCCTGGCGATTCTTCGTTGGTAACCCTGGACGTGATATAGTGCTTTCAGCCTTCTTTTATCAAAGAGCATGAGTTCTTCGAACCTGCTTTGCTGCCAATCTGCCTCAGCTATTTAGCACTCAGCCAATACCCGTAATGACAGGACCTCAACTTCGATAGGCAGAACAGCCTCCATTCCATAAACCAAGAAATACGGAGTTGCCCCAGTAGAAGTTCGAATTGAAGTCGGATAGCCCTAAAGAGCAAATGGTAGCTTATCTGGCCAGTCCCTGTCGGTTTCCACCATCTTCTACAGAATGTGCTTGATGTTCTTGTTGGCAGCCTTAACTGCTCCGTTGGTTTGCAACCGATATATAGATGACTTATAAAAAGTCACGTTGTACTTCTCCAACAAGTTGATCACCTCCTTCTTGAAGTGGGAACCATTATCCGAAATAATCTCATTCGGGACCCCATAACGATAAATAATGTTGTTTCTGATGAACTTAGCGACATGCGATGCCTTCAATACCGCACAAGATTGGGCCTCAACCCACTTCGTGAAGTAGTCTATCGCTACCAGAATGTACTCATGCCCGTTGGACCCCTTCGGAGTGACAGCCCTAATTACATCAATCCCCCAGACTGAAAACGACCATGGCAAAGTCATGTTGTACAGCTTCGATGGCGGAATGTTCATGCGGTTTGCATGGATCTGACATTTGTGGCATCGCTGGACAAAGCCAATACAATCCTCCTCCATGGTTGACTAATAATAACCCTGCCTAAGGATCTTCTGGGCTAGCATCACCCCGCTCATGTGTGCTCCGTACTCTCCTCCGTGGATGGCCTCCATCAGGTGCTTGGATTTTTCAGCATCAACGCATAGCTTATGCATCCCGAGATGACCCCTCTTGTACAGTTTACCCGCGCAGACGATGAACTGAGCAGCCATTCTTCAAATTGCCCTCTTATCTTTGGCATTTGCCCCTGGTGGATACGCTTCCTTTTCCAAGAAGTTCCAGATGTCGTAATACCAGGGATTCTCATCTTGTACCTCATCTATGGCAGCAATCAGCTCGTAGGCTGGCACAAATTTTTGTTCAATGATGATCGGACGCATCCGGACTCCAAAAGGGATGTCTATCATAGAAGATAGAGTTGCTAATGAATCAGCGAACCTGTTGTTCTCTCTTAACATATGAGCAAAGTTTAGTTTTTCAAACCGAGGAATCAGAACGTCCAAGGTCTGGTGATAGATTCTCATCTTTTCTTCTTTAACTTTCCAATCTCCTTTAGCTTGAGACACAATAAGGTTCGAGTCCCCGATGACATCCAACCGTTTACCCCTAGTTCCAGGGCGGCTTCTAATCCAGCAATACATGCCTCATATTCTGCCTCATTGTTCGACACTTTGAACCTAAGTTTGAATGCTAGAGATATACGAGAATTGTCGGGTGTTATCAGTAACACCCCTATCCCATACCCGTATTGGTTTGATGCTCCGGCAAAGTACATCGTCCAGGTCTCTTCTTCAATATGCAGAATGGCCTCGTCTGGGAACAGATATTCAACTACTTTATCCCCTTCAACTGGGTGGTCGGCTAGGAACTCCACTACCGCTCTCCCTTTCACTGACTTGCGTGTCATGTACTTCAGATCAAATTCGGAAAGCAGAAGTAACCAATGGGCTAGCCTACCCATAAGTGTTGGTTTCTCGAAGAGATATTTGACGGGATCTAATCTCAAAACCAGTATTACAAAGTGAGCTAACAGGTAGTGCCTCAACTTCCTGGTAGCCCATACCAAGGCCAAACAAGCCTTCTCCAGCGGAGTATAGCGGGTCTCGTAATCCAGCATTTTCTTGCTCAAGTAGTAGATAGCCTTCTCCACTTTGTCCTCAGACTCCTGCGCAAGCATGTAGCCCATTGTCGTTTCAGTCACTGATAGGTATAGAATCAACGGTTTCCCCGGCTCAGGCAGTGACAACACAGGTGGGTTCTGTAGATATTGCTTGATCTGCTTAAAAGCAACTTGGTATCGGTCGTCCCATTGGAACTTCTTTCCTTTCTTCAGGAGACCAAACAGTGGTTCACAAGTCAAGGTTAATTTTGCAATAAATCGTCTTATGAATTGCACTTTGCCCAGAAAGCCTCGCACCTCGTTTTCAGTCCTCGGTGGTGGCATTTCTAAGATGGCCTCGATACCCCTTTGTGTGATCAAGAACCCCAGCATTTTCCCTGCTGTAACACCAAATGTACATTTCTGAGGATTCAGCCGCAACCGATACTCTCTGATCCGTTGGAAGAATTTCTGCAAGGCGGTGTAGTGGCCCTCTCTTTCCTTGGACTTGACAATCATATCGTCCACGTACACCTCAACCTCTTTATGGATCATATCGTGCAAAATCGTGGTCGCAGCCCATTGATACGTAGCTCCAGAATTCTTCAAGCCGAACGGCATCATCCTATAACAATAGGTTCCCCACGGGGTGGTGAAAGCAGTCTTCTCCTTGTCTTCGGGTGCCATCAAAATCTGATTGTAGCCTGAAAACCCATCCATGAACGAGAGCAGCGTATGCCTAGCAGTGAAGTCCACTAATTCGTCGATATGCGGCAGAGGAAAGTCATCCTTCGGATTGGCTTTGTTCAAATCCCTGAACACATACCCGAATTCTGCCGTCCTTCTTCGGCACCGGAACTATATTGGCCAACCAAGTAGCCTATTCAAATACCAACAGGAACCCTGCGTCAATCTACTTAGTGACCTCTTCTTTGATTTTCAGAGCCCAGTCTGGGCAGATCCTTCGGAGCTTCTGCTTAACGGGTCGGGCCTTTGGGTCAAGAGGGATCCGGTGCTGTACAATCTCAGGATCGATTTCAGGCATGTCTTCGTAGGACCACGCAAAAAACATCTTTAAAATCTTTTAATAAAGCGTTTAAGCGCTCGCACTTCTCCGAAGACAACGTGGACCCGATCTGGACCAGCCGCGGGTCCTTCTCAGTACCAACATTAATTATGGTGATTTCATCAACCAAAGGTTTTACAAACCTCTCCTACTCTTGATTAATCAAACATTGTAAGACCGGAGGAATTTCTTCCTCGTTGTTTTCATCAAAATAAATTGAAGGCACAGAAAAGTACTCGGAAGCCACAGCCGTACCATTCTCATTAATAACATCCAGTCCGCCTGATTTCTCTGTTACAACAGACTCAAAGGAAAAAGAAAAAGACGACCTAGACAGGACAGTGGCATCTGGGTTATCACTCCCAAGAATATTGAACTCAGACTCAGAAGAGCTGGAATCTGATTCCGACTCCACAAACTCAGTGGAATCAGATTCCGGCTCACTACCTAACCTGGAACTGCTCGATAAAAAGCCCTTCTCGTATTGCCAGACGAGGGAGGGTGCGATGGATGCATCAAGAATGCCTGAAGATGGGCCCACAGCTGCTTCATCCCCGGTCATGGAAACTGAGAAGTTATCCCTCAAGCACTCCGGTACGATCTGAGGATCTGAGAGGGAGACAAGCCAGTGCTACCCCCATCTCAATTTCTGTGCTCTTGGAATCCTCCTCCTTGCACTGCTCAGCCTCAGCTGGTGGGTCTGTCTGCTCTTTGGCAACTTCATTCCCAGATAATTAAAGATCAAAAAAGATTTCGAAGTCGGGCAAGCGCCGCTTCTCTGCATTCATCCAGGGCTCCAGAAAACCGCAAAATGGGAAGTCTTTCCCCTCCTGGACAAAGCATCTGTTTAGGGTCCCCTGGATAGGTCGGTTGTACCAACTCATAATGCTTCCCGGCTTGCTTTACCCTGGCTCTCCCGACCATCTCTCTTGCTTTCCTCGCCCAATCTTCTTTGATAGGCAAATAACCTAAGCCAAAGGTATATGGGTTGTGCGGTACTTCGGCCGATGCTGCAACGCCCTTCCGGCCACTTCGCCCTAATCCCATCCCGGGCATGTGCTGAAGCTTGTTCATAAGGTAGACAGACTGTGCACTGACGTATAGCCCCTCATCAATAGCTAGAATATCTTGTACAACCCGGGCCTCAGCTAGGGTGAATCCTAACAGAAACACATCCTCCGCGCCATGCTCAATCTCCAGAACTGGTGTAGAAACCTCTGGCAGCGGATGTATCGAAGAATTTTCAAAAACGATTGCTACCCCCTTCCTGTGGGGGTACTTCAGCATTTGATGTAAGGTGGAAGAGATAGCTTTCACTTGGTGCAGCCACGGCCGCCCAAGGAGTAGATTGAAGGTTGCGAGAACATCCAAGACATGAAACTCAATGTCCTGTTGCCTCGGACCAACCTAAGTCCTTCCGTACGGTCCCTATCACCTCTCGGCTGGTATTATCATAAGCCCGTATCACTTGGGCTGTAGACACAAAATCCGCGGGCTTCAACCCGATAGCATATGTCGTTCTCGACAGACACACATTGATAGCAGATCTTGTGTCAACAAGGACCACCAGTATCCATTTCTCTCTACACTCAACAGAGATATAGAGCGGTTTGTTATGATTTGAGCCCTCAGGCGGCAGTTCCTTGTCAGTGAAGGTCAAGGTCAGGGAAGCTCCTCCCGAGAAAACCAGCCCTACCAACTGCTTAGGAGTTGTATCGATTGAAAGTTTCGCCTTGTCCATGGCAGAAAGGACAACTTGTCTGTGAACTCTTGAGGCCATTAGCAGTCCCCAGATGGAGATGTCTGCTTGGATTTTCTTAAGTTGCTTCAGTACAGCCTCCTTCTCCAACAGCTTTTCTTTCTGCCTCTCTGCCTCTTTGTCCTTCCCAAATGTCTCCGGCTCGTCCAAGTGTGGGGGCTTGAAATACTGCCCACTCCTGGTCATATGGTCAACCTCCTCAACATACTAGGTGTCATCCGATTGGTTCTGCCCCTAATCCTCGTCAGTGTGGGCAAGACGTAAGTCGTCGTCTTTCTACCACATCCTGTTGGCAACCGACAGACAGTTGTCCAGTTCCGTTGTAACTGTTTCTATGCTCACAGCACATTCCATCCCCACAGGGGCTTTGGCCTTCCTAGCCCTCTCAAGATCCTCGATCTTTTCTTGTTCAAGCCACTTCAATGCAGCCTCCTGTTTAGTATCTACTGTATTCAAACTGCCCGGATCCCGAGCAAAATTCTTAGCACCGGTGCTCTCCGGCAATTTCTCCTGATTCTCGGCCATTCCAGCCATTGCTGATATTCCAGCTTCTAATTGCCCCTGTTCTGGCTAAGGCTCTATAACAACATCTGGCTGGTCACTGAGCCACCATGTATTTTCTACCGATCCATCCAGATCAAACCAGTTGACAGTCGTGTCCCCCGGATCCTGTTTATTGAAGAATTACAGATTCGTGATATATTCTTCCAGCTCTGCTAGATCATCTAACCCCTGACTTGGTCCATCTTCCCGAACCACACTGATCTTTGCCCCAACCGACAACTCTACCCTCGGCTTAACCTGATTTGTTGATGTGATATAACCACTCGGGTTGTACACAAAGCTCCCAGACCGCTCAGGTTCTGAATCAACATTCCCATCTGCCTCCAAAGTCGACCCAATTCTATCTTCGATAGTCACCACCACCGGTTCAGGTTAGGTTTGGAAGGTGCTCAACATGCACAATTCTGTGCTATCTGGGATGAACACCTCAGGCTTGGGTAGGTGGGAGGGTGTGATATATATACTTGGGTCATATGGAATGGTTGCGGTTTGGATCAGGTTGATGTGCTTGGGTGGTGGAGCTTGGTTATGTGGTGGGAGTGGGTTGGTGGTGACATTCGGCTTATCTGGAGGCGTAATCACCTTATTGTCAATAAGATCCTGGATCTCATGACGCAATCTGTAGCATTGGTCGGTGTCGTGACCATGCTATTGGTGAAAGGCACAGTATTTGGCCGGGTTATGGGAAGCAGGAAGTTTGTCTGGTAATGGCCGCGGCTCTAGGGGCTTCAAATGCCCTTTTCTAATTAAAACCCCCAGAGCTTTGGACAGAGGCACGTACAATGAAGTAAAGGTCCTTTGGCCTCGGGGTGGATATATGGCTGTTTGTAAGCTGGTACCAGACGCACCGGTGAATGGGGTTGTTGTTTTTGGTGTGGTGGTGATAACCATGCCCACATTAAAAGTTCTGGCAGCTACAGCACTACTCGTGCCTGCATTCGAACTGTGGGTAAATGCCCTCTTGGGCTGTTATCTCTCGTGGTCAATCAGACCCTGCTTCATGGCGTCCTCAATCTGTACCCCAATCTCGTGTAAATTAGCAAAGGTGGGGAGGGGTAAGACAATCATCTTTTACATCAGTTTGGGTTGGAGGTTGTGCACAACCATCGGTATCTGATCCTTCTCGATCGGCCTGATGGTCATCATAGAAGCTTTGGCCCTCTAACGGGTTACAAAGTCGGAGAAGCCCTCTTTGGCTCTTGCCTCGTTGTGATCTCGATCTGTGTGTTGTATGAGTACTGGGCAATGAAGGCCTCGGCCATTTCTTCCCAACTTTTCTTGATAGAATCTTCCAACTTCGCATACCAGATAGTTGCGACACCCGACAGGGTCCGGCCGAAGAGGGAAAGCTTTTGTAGTCTGAAGAGGCCTATTGGCCTTAGAATATCTAAGAACAACTGCAGGTGTACCATGGGATCCCCAAAACCGTCAAAACGGTCTATATGCGGCATCTTGAACCGGTTCGGCAAAGTCACCGCCGAATCAGTGTATCCATCCTCTATGTCTGGGATGGAATTAACGCCTTGAGCTTTCTTGAACAGCTTTTCTAACTTGCTCACTTTCAGCGCTGTTGGATCCACCTCAAATTCAAACGGTGTATCCACTGGATTAGCTGGTGCTTTGGACAGCTGAGGTAGGATTGGGGGTGGAATTGGCCCCGTTGGGACATCCGTATTTCCCTGGACGTTTGCAGTATCCCCGAGTGTTGGAACTCTAGGTAGGGGCGGGGATGGATGCGAAGCAGATGCTCCAGCTTGTTGTGGTTGCTGCTGTTGTTGGAGCCTGGCAATCAGTTCTGTCTGTTGAGCCACAACCTCTGCCTGACGCGCGACAAACTCTGCCTGGCGGGCAGCATCCCGCTGCATGGCTTGCATAGTCTCTTGGAGCTGACGCATCATGTCCTCCATACTGGCCATAAGGTGCTAATCCGACTGAACAACAGGTATATCTCTTTCTGTGGTAGAAACGGATACCTCAGCCTGACTACTCACTGGTGGGATGGATAAGGACCACTGATCTGGTAACCGCTATACTGATGAACTGCGCCTAACTGACCTCCGTCTAGTAACCGGGGGTAATGAAAAGAACACTGCTTGTCCGTCAACTAGATCCTTGGATCGATGAAGCTTTCGACCTCTAATCCAAAGTACTTGGGGAATATCTGCCTCGTCGGAAGCAATGATGTTATACTACCTTACAAAAAGATAAATAAAGCAAGATAAGGAAACAAAAAACCAGAAAAACGGACAGCATTTCGGCTTAAATAAACACAACACACAATTGACATTGTAAGCTAAACACACTGTTCTCAACACTGATCGCTGCCCCCAAATCACTGCCTCAAATCTGATAACCCCAAATACTGACGTCCGCAGATTGATACCCGAACTTGCAAACTGATACATGCATTCCCTGTAGAGACACTCTAAAAGTACATAGCAAGCAAGTAAGAGCCAAAACACCCCTATGGAGTGGTAGGGTTTCCCTGTCCTATCTTGTCAGGAGCTAGGGTTTCACTACGTATGCAACGGTTTCAAACAACCTACAATCGGATAAGCAGCCTGTCCTAGTTTGGAATGGTCACTATAGTTTCCGATATGCAACTAGGTCGAATGGTCAAAAATGGTGCCTCGGTAACAACCGAGGTTTGTGTTCCCATCGTGGCAGAGCCCGTAACCGGTCTGCCTTATGGTACGCTTTTCCAAGAAAGCCTCCGGCAAACCGTTCAGGAATAACAGACGGCAAACACAGTGTCCTAGGCGCACCAATGCAAATGCAATGCAAAGAAACACATAAGTATAGACAAAACAACATATCATGAGTTCGAGTCAAGTTCTCTAAATCTCCAGCAGAGTTGCCAGAAACTGTAGACCACCCGAACTCCGCTCCGCGCGCGAGGGCGCGAATTGGGTTCATAGCTACTACAGTTCAGACTCCTATCATGGTTCTAAATCTAATCTCACAAAGTACAATGTAAGACTGATAAATCACCAAAGAGACCAAATCCGGCAATTGATTTTGAAAAATCAATTTTGAGTTAAAAAGCACCAAACATGGACTGCTTTGCCAGATTTCAGAGTCGCCACCTAAATGTTTTGTTTTTTTGAAATTTAGGAAACCCTAACTCGTGCCTAAGGCCACATGTCCGTCATCACCAAAGTTGCCTCGGCTCGGGAACTTGGGTACAAGAGGGGAAGGTCCTGAAATGAGTACCCCCGCTCGTCCAATCAAAGGATCGGCCTCTACTAGCATGATATGTTGTTTTTATAAACACATGTGTTCTTATTCCGGTTATTAATTTAGAATTACTATGTGATGAGCACACAAGTATAGACTAAATCACTAAATTTGGAGCAAAACATCTCATGTTTATTTTTCGAAAATGGTTTGAAGATGCTACTCGCAAGTAGGTTAAAACGCGGATTTGCCACCAAATAAGGTGGGCTTAGAAAAAAACATGATTTGCCACTTCAAGTGGGCTTCAAACTCACATTTCGATGAATTGTTCCAATTCAAGCAATAAAGCCTTCACCCACAAGCATTCATCCAGTTTAGCATTTAAGCAAATAGCCTCATGGCAAGCATGCTATATATGGCAGCATTCACACTCATGCAAGATGCTAAAGCGTAAACACTTACAATGTACTCCGAGCCAAAACAAAAGCTAGTTAGTAATCATGCATGATCCTAGCTATGTTAAGATGCCTAATGCAACACATGCAAAAATGCAACTAAAATAGGCTCGGCTATTTGAGATAGCATATGAATACAACACTTGATAACATGCTGTTAAACCCGTATTCAAGTAAGTGTATTGAAATGCGATGCAGTTTGAATGATGCGCCGAGCCTGGTGCATGCAAGACAAATGAATGATGCACGCATGCAAGCATAAGGATGCTAATCAAAACATGCCCTAAACTAACTATCGAAAGCGGTTAAATAAAAGGGAGAAAGAAATGGGGGTTGGAAGACATGCACACACGCACGCATTCTTATTACAACATTTGCCCTCGCGAAGGAGGGTCCGAATAAAATGAAAGCTAACTAGCTACGCTAATTAAGCTAACTATTACAACCAAACTAATTAACTAACTAGCTAATTAATTATTACAACATAAATTGAATCAACTAACTATTCTAAGTTAATTAAGTACAAACCAAATTAATTAATTAAACACCTAACTAATTAATTACAGAATAACTAGGCTAATGAACTAGTTTAGCTAAGCAATTTAAACAAATGGCCTCGGGAAGCGAGGGGGGGATATTCATGCTCGGTCGGCTTGGCTTGGAAATCCATTACCATGCACAGAATTGCCTCTGTTTGCATTTGATTTGTTCTCTGAAAGTTGCATAAACCTCCAAATTGCTTCTGCTCTAACATGGGGACCTCCTGGTGGGCTGCCGACCAGAAAATGGGGGTGTAGACCAGAAAAACTGGTTGTAGAGCAGAAAAGGTGGTCAGCCGACCATCTTTACTGGTCTGCCGACCAGAAAATCTGCCAAACTCCAGTTTTGCTGCAACAGAGAACAAGAAGGGGCATAGCAGTGTATTTGCAAGATATGTGTGCATAACCACCCTCCCTATCATTTCTCAAGCTCAAGGGAGTGCGGTACTCGACTCTCGGGCCACCAACCGAGCATCGCAATGCATGATGGCCGAGAAGCCAAGTTTGCACGAGTTAATGTCAATGAATGCACAAATAACACATGAGGGCCTCCATCTCTATCATGCTTGATCAAGAGGGTCGGCGACCGAGAAATGAGGCACGTTTCATCACTTCAAGTATAAAGCGCCCCTCGTTTCTCGTGTTTGGATCAACATCCGATCCAAACACAATGCAATGCAACAACATGCAATACAATAACATGCTGTGATAACCCTCACCACTGTTTACTGATGATACCACTGATTAGTGCTAATCTATGATTAAGCATGTTAATTGACTGATTTCAAAACTGTCTATCCATCCAAGAAATATGAAAATGTACCAAGACTTGAAACTGAATTTCTGGTGGCCAGGGATGAAGAAAGAAATTGCTGACTTTGTGTCGAAATGTCTTCATTGCCAACAAGTTAAAGCCGAACATCAACGACTCGCAGGTTTACTGCAACCCTTACCGATACCGGAGTGGAAATGGGAACATATCACCATGGATTTTATTGTTGGTTTACCTCGCTCCAGTAAAGGTATGAATTCAATTTGGGTTATTGTTGATAGACTGACTAAATCTGCTCATTTCTTACTTGTCAAAACAATTTATAATGCGGACAAGTTGGCTGTAATCTATATTGATGAGATTGTTAGATTGTATGGAGTGCCTGTGTTCATTGTTTCTGATAGGGACTCGAAGTTTACATTGAGATTTTGGCAAAGCCTACAGACAGCATTGGGTACTGAACTGAGATTGAGTAGTGCCTTTCATCCTCAGACAGATGGCCAGTCAGAAAGAACCATCCAGACTCTGGAGGATTTACTGAGAATGTGTGTTCTTGATTTCCAAGAAAATTGGAAAAGCCATTTACCATTGGCTGAATTCGCCTACAACAACAGTTTTCACTCGAGCATTGGTATGGCCCCTTTCGAGGCTTTGTATGGCAGAAAATGTCGATCTCCGATTTGCTGGGCAGAAGTTGGAGATGGGCCTTTGCTTGGGCCCGAAATTGTACATGAGACTACTGAAAAAGTGAAACTGATTCAACAGAGATTGAAAACTGCACAAAGCCGACAGAAAAGTTATGCGGATGTCCGAAGGCGAGACAGAGAGTATGAAGTAGGTGATCATGTTTTTGTTAAAGTGACACCTATGAAAGGGCAGACCCGTTTTGGGGTTAAAGGCAAATTAGCGCCGAGGTATGTCGGACCGTATGAGATTATTGAGAAAATCAATCCGGTGGCGTATCAAGTAGCGCTTCCTCCTGAAATGGAGCATAAAGTTCCTCACAAACCGGCATGATTCAGCCAGAACATACTTCAAATGTAACCCAATTTCAAACCAAACTTTAAGAACATACTTCAAATGTAACATGCAAGAATTTAACCAACTTCAAAGCTTCTAATTTATGCTCCTAAGAGCCAATTATTTCAAAAACAAGATGAAATCATGAACTATACTTAAGATATGGACATGCATGTGAGGAATTTATAAACTACAACCTCAAAACTTCACAATATGTACATGCATGCATGGATTAACTCATAATTCAACACAATAAGCCAATTCTATTAAAGTGACACCGATGAAAGGGCAGACCCGTTTTGGGGTTAAAGGCAAGTTAGCGCTGAGGTATGTCGAACCGTATGAGATTATTGAGAAAATCAATCCGGTGGCGTATCAAGTAGCGCTTCCTCCTGAAATGGAGCATATGCATAACGTGTTCCATATTTCAATATTGAGGGATTACCTCCGGGATCCTTTCCATGTGATTGAGCCTACCCGTGTAGTGCTAAGTGATGATTACACTTACGAAGAACGGCCCATTCAAATTGTGAACAGACGGATCAAGAAGTTAAGGAATGAAGAGATTTCGTTAGTGAAAGTTGACTGGCAAAACCATGGTGGCGTGTATGCCACTTGGGAGAGGGAAGATGATATGATCAAGAGATATCCTGAACTGTTTTGCATAAAGTTTCTGTTCTCTTAGGGTCTGTAGGGAAATTCTCAAAATTGCCATGCTTAGTGGGCCACTTCTCCAACACCTTGAGGCTTGAGTACACTTAGTCATACCTTTTGCTAAGCCATTTTGAGAGACAAACCGATTGAGAGAGAGAGTATAGGAGAATAGGCTTGATTTCATCAAACTTAATTTGGAGACTTGGAGAAATTGAAGGTTGATTGCATAATTGAGCTCTCATTCTTGTAATTGAGGAACCTAGGTATGGAATTTATCCTCTAAATTGTTCAATTGAGTCATATAGTGCATGGTTCATGGAAGTTTAGAGATTGAAGTCAAGTTTGGGTTTAGATTGTTGGATTGAAGCTTTAATCATGCATGCATGTGCATATCTTGAAGTTTTAAGTTGTTTGCATGGAAATTCTTGCATGCATATTTATATTTTGGGTCGTGATAGAGTGGTATCAGAGCGATATCAAACCACGAGTTATACCGCACACACGTGTCCAAGTGAGCTATAGGATGTCCTAGAGAAGTAATAGGGCATTGCATGAGCATTGAAAAGTGTGTGTGGCCATGACATGAATATATATGCTAATGTGTTAATATGTTTAAAGTATGCAACTTCCTATGTTTATTATTACTGTTTTGCATATAGTGAAATGGTAGCCAGTAGCACTTTGTGTGCTTCAGAACACGAAAACACTTCAAATAATTTTTCGGTTTCTAGCACCCATGCTTTGGCCTTCAATGGTTCAAGGCCTCCCTGAAATGATGGCGGCTTCATCTTACTGAACTTCTGTGTTAGAGCAATGATGTCATCATTCACATTCTGTTCCGGCTGTACCAGAGGAGGTGGAGGCTGTTGGTTCTGTTGTTGTCTTAGGGCCTCAGTCAACATTTCAATTGTTCTTTCTAATCTCGCCATTCTGGCGTCAGATGATTCAGTCTCATCAGTAGTCCTTGCATTGTCCATTTCACTCTATGCAACACAGTAATAATAAACATAGGAAATTGGCTACACACAAACAGGTTACTTATTAATATAAGGAAAGATGATATGATCAAGAGATATCCTGAACTGTTTCCATTGAATCCTGTTTTCTTCCAAAATGAAGGTAATTCGAGTTTGGAGGACCAAACTTTTTGTAAGGAGGGGAGACTGTGACAACCCTCACCACTGTTTACTGATGATACCACTGATTAGTGCTAATCTATGATTAAGCATGTTAATTGACTGATTGACTAAAATTCTGAACGGATTGATTGAGTGTATTCGTGGCATCCATAGCAATTTACTGTTACTGAACTGTTACTGCTACTGTTACAGAGATCTCTGTCGGTTCCTATGTCTAGAACCACTACTGTTTACTGATATGATGGCCATCAACTGACTGTTCTGTCTGTTAAGACCTACTGTACTGTTTGTTATCCTAGGCATTCTTAGGGCATGTTTAAGGCATCTTAAGGAGGATATTGATGTAGAACCACGCCGAGGCAAATTAGGGATTAAGTTATATTTTCCCAACTGTGTAGCTTAGTGTGTGTTCGTTCTATAACTGTGTAGGGTTGGCATCCGAGACGCTCTAGCTGCTTATAGCCCAGTGCTCTGTGAGTAACCATGTTGTAAAGATATGTTCAATCGAGATTATTTTCTAAACAAATGACTGTACTGCTTTATGAAATGACACTGTTTACCGAATGAATGATTGTCTTATTTGTGAACTGTATTCGTGGCATTCATAGCAATTTACTGTTACTGAACTGTTACTGCTACTGTTACAGAGATCTCTGTCGGTTCCCATGTTTGGAACCACTACTGTTTACTGATATGATGGCCATCAACTGACTGTTCGGTCTGTTAAGACCTACTGTACTGTTTGCTATTGGATGTACCACTTATGACTGCTATGATCGAATAATTGATATACTGTTTAAACACCCATGCTTCGGCCTTCAATGGTTCAAGGCCTCCCTAAAATGATGGCGGTTTCATCTTACTGACCTTTTGTGTTAGAGCAATGATGTCATCATTCACATTCTGTTTCGGTTGTACCGGAGGAGGTGGGGGCTGTTGGTTCTGTTATTGTCTTAGGGCCTTAGTCAACATTTCAACTATTCTTTCTAATCTCGCCATTCTGGCGTCAAATGATTCAGTCTTATCCGTAGTCCTAGCATTGTCCATTATGGGGCAACATGTGAGGTGTATACAGACCACAAGAATTTGAAATACTTCTTTACACAGAAAGAACTGAACATGAGGCAGCGGAGATAGTTAGAACTGATAAAAGACTATAACCTGCAGATCTTGTACCATCCAAGAAAAGCTAACACCGTTGCCGATGCACTGAGTCGGAAATCGATTGGGAATTTAGCCTGTTTACTCACCGGGTAGAAAGAATTGCTATGCGACCTTGAAAAATTCAAAGTTGAGATTGTTTTGCGTGAACAAGGTGGAACAATAGCTGCCATTTCTGCTCAACCGGCACTGATTGAGGAAATTAAAGAGAAACAGCAACAGGATGACTTCTTGAAGAAGATCATTGAAGAACGGGAATCCAAACCGAGGCCGGATTTCAAATTTGAGAATAATGTGTTGAAATTCCAGGAAAGATTGTGTGTACCGAGTGATTCTGAACTAAAAAGAAGAATTCTGCAAGAAGGCCACAATTCAAAACTGTCTATCCATCCAGGGAATACGAAAATGTGCTAAGACCTGAAACTGAATTTCTGGTGGCCAGGGATGAAATGATGACATAATAGCTTTGACACAGAAATTCAGCAAAATGAAACCGCCATCATTTCAGGGAGGCCTTGAACCATTGAAGGCCGAAGCGTGGGTGCTAGAAACTAAAAAATTATTTGAAGTCTTTCCATGTTCTGAAGCACACAAAGTGCTTAACAGATCGAACAGTCAGTTGATGGCCATCATATCAGTAAACAGTAGTGGTTCCAGACATGGGAACCGACAGAGATCTCTGTAACAGTAGCAGTAACAGTTTAGTAACAGTAAATTGCTATGGATGCCACGATGCAATGCAACAACATGCAAACAACATGCAATCCATCAATGCTAATGTGGCATGCACAAGGTTCCATCATATAAGCAATGCATGCATGGTATGTTTTGAGGCTAAAGCATCAAAGTAAGTAAAGAGCATCATACAAGAGGCATGCAATACAATGCTCAATGGACTTAAACCAACCCCAAACAGACCTCATGCATGCCTAAACAATGACCAAAACACCAAAACTTAGGCACAAAAAGGCAAAGAACACATGCTCATTCGTTTGCTCTCAAGCAAGGCACAAAGCTCACTTTTCAAACACATTGAAAGAGCAACATATATGAGAGCATAGCATAGGTACAAGCACTGAAATCATGTGCTAAAGGATGACATATCATGCAAGCAACACAAGTATGGCATACTAGAGTCCTAAAGCATGAAAGCTAGTGAGGTACACAACACTAGGACTATGCAATACAATGCTCAATAGATTATACCAGCCCTAAACAGACCTCATGCATGCCAAAATAGTGGCTAAAACACTCTGAAATGATAGCATTGAAAGCAAGAAAATGCATGTTCATGCATTGGCCCATAAATAAGGCATAAGGCATAACTCTTAAACACAATTAAAGAGTAATAAACATGAGAGTTTAGGAAGATTATATGCTCTGAAATCATGTGAAAAATGATGCCATATCATGCATATATCACAAATGAAGCATGCTAAGAGGCTCAAAGCTTAAGGCTAGCAAAGGCACTTGCACCATAGCCATATCAAGCAAGCCCCAAAGGGCCAAGATGACTCAAAACAGTCCCAAGGCAGGTCAAAACAATGCTAGAAACATGATTGAACATAGCCAACATATGCTAGAATGGAGGCATAAAGCATGACGCATGCAAGGCCAATGAGCATGATTACACTACACCTACCAAAACCAAGCATGAGGTGACTTTACCAACAAAAATTAGAGTTGTAACATGGTAAAATAACACCAAAAACAAATTGAGATGGTAGCCCAAAAAGCTTAGGCAAGCATGCATGCCAATTGGCTCATGATTGAGGCATAAAGCATAACCCTCCAAAAGCATTGAATGTGTGAAACATGAGGGAGTATGACTATACTACACACACTAAAATCATGTTAGAAATGAGGCCAAAGCATGCAAACAACTCAAGTAAAGCATGCTAGATACTTTGAAACTCAAAACTAGTGAGCAAGATTGAACTATGGCTATACAAAGCAAGGTCTGAATGATCAAGAACACATAAAAGAGAGCTTAAGCATGGCAAAACATGAGTAAAATCTTGCTGGAGTGGAGCCAAAAACATGCTAAAATGATGGTCCAAAGCATGATGCATGTTAAGGCTACATGGAGGATTGCACTACAAGGATATGAAGCATGCAAGAGGCAATCAAACCGACCCAAAATAGAGCTATATCATGGCAAAACACGGCCTGAAACATGCTAAGATAGGGGCCCAAGAAGGTAGAAAAACATGCTAACTTGGTGAGCCATCAACACAGGCACACAAGAGAAGAGGAGGGGGGACAACCTCCACCCATTTGGGGCCTCAAAACACACTTTCTACCACTGAAACTCCTTTGAAATTCAGTGGTTAAAAGGCCAAGAGAATGTGATCTCAAAGGCCTAAAGAGATGGCTTAAAACAAGGCAAAATAAGGCACAAAAGGGGGTAGACCACCGCCAACACCAAAAAGGCCTTAAACAAACACATTAAGCACTTGAAAATGAAGCTTTTTTCAGTTTAAAGTTAGGCCTAAAACATCATGCAAATAGGGTCCAATAAGCAATATAAACAAAGCTTTAAAGAGGATGAAGACTCACCCTTGAAGAATCACTTCAAAGCAACAACTTCAGAGGGAAAAACCAAGCTTTTGAGCTTCAAACAAACCTCCAAGAACCTCAGCCCAAGAGTGAAGGTGCTTCACTAGGTGTTTGTGTGCAAAAGTGTGAAGAAATGGCACTTTTGAGCACAAAATGGAACAAATATAGAGAGAAAGGGAGCAATATAGAGATAGAAGGATATGTATAGCCCTCAGCTAATTTTTTCTGAACCTCTGAAAGGGGAGAGGAGCCTCCTCTCTTATAGAAATCCAAATCTCAAGCTTGTTGAACAAGCTAGAGACTTGAAGCAATCCCTCCATACACGTGTATGGAGGATGCCTTATGTGTCCAACAGCTGGCAAGGAAAATATCTGTAAAAAATGCAGGATGGCCGCCGACCAGTTAAAGTGGTCGGCCAACCACTCCCACTAGTCGACCGACCAGAAAAAGTGGTCTACAAAGAAGAAAAGTGGTCAGCAAGGGGGAGAGAGGGTCTGCACAGAGAGTAGAAGATGGTAGCAGGCTGCCGACCACCTTAGGTGGTCCACAGACCACCCACCCTAGCTGGCCGACCACAAAAAGTGGTTGGCAGGGAAGAAAAGTGGTCTACAGGGGGAGAAACTGGTCTACACCCTTGTTCTACCCTCCAGGCAAAGGATAACAAGGTTTGGTTCAAAAACAAACCAAAAAGGAAGCAAGACAAGAGTCCGCAAGGCGAGACACCTAGCCGGAAGCCCCGAAAACTAGTCTACGGGTACAAAAAGTGGCCTACGAGAGGGAAATGTAGTCTATGGCTACAAAAAGTGGCCTACAGGCCTCTGCTTCCCTCTAGGCAAAGGCAACAAGGCATGATCCAAAAACCAGGCTAAGAGAAGGAAGTTAAGAGGTCCCGAGATAAGGTGCTCAGCCGAAGGCTCCAGAAACTTGAATTGAGCACAAACATGCACAATCACCGAGTGCACAGACGATGACGTCTGAGTCTTAAGGTCTGTCAAAAATGGGGTGTCTACACTTGAGCGACCTGTCGTGGTTTAAAATCTGATGCTGCGTCCCTTCACTTCAATTTTTCCCTCTTTCTTCGAGTTCTCTCTCTCACCTACGGTTTTTACGCTCCCATTACCACATCCTTTGGTCTTCACTCGATTTTTGGGGGCGTCTCTCATTCATCCATTTTGGATTGTCCTTACTTGGTAAATTTTCTTTTATTTTCTCTATTTTCTTTCTCATCCTTAGTTTGTCTTGTGTCTGCTCTGTTTCGACTATGGTGTCTAGGGTTCTTCATTGTTGGTTTTTGGTCTTTTCATTATGGTTTATTGTCTCTCGATTGCATCTTGGTTTAGTAATTTGGTACATTTTTTTGCTAAGGTTTAAAGTACGGGGTTAAATTAGGGCTTGTTTTTTTCTACCTTAGTTTTTGTCCTATGTTTCTAATTCTACTTTATGGTGGCCTTAGTACATTGTGTGACTGTTAGTTTTCATGCTCTACTATCTCCATATCTATCATATTACTGTAATTGGTTTATATTGGAACTTTACCCTAGCTTTGCTCTTATTATATTTTATATCATGCTATGGTTTTGTGCATTTTGCTGTGGTTTAATTCTATTGGACTAATTGTTGTTTGCCATGCTCTTATGTTTTCTTTTGGGGGTTCTTGGGCTTTGGTTGTTCTCTGGTTTCGTCTTGGTGGGTTGGGGCCTTGTGGTTGTCTTTTCTTTTTTTTTTTTGGTCAGTCATGGGTGAGCCTTCAAAACGTCGTAAATCCACTGTGTCCCGCCCAACTTACAACACTGAAAAATTTGAAGCCAAGGACAAATCCAAAACTGCTTTGGGAGTTCTATGCCTCTAGGAAAGTTCACCTCGAACGGAATGTCCTTCCTAGTGCTTTTGAGTTGCTCCATATTCGTTTGTTGTTTGATTCTTTAGGAGGTGATCAAGTTTTGCTTTTCTCAAGGCCTCAAAATCTTAGTCTGGCCCGTGAATTTTATTGTAATATGCATTCTATCCGCAAGAAGATTGCTCCCTTATTTAGCACCTGGGTTAGGAAGAAATCTTTGGTCATCACTGACGAAGTTTTTCGGCTATTTCTTGGTCTTCCGAAAGTCTGGAATTTTCATTTTCCTTTCATTACTCGCAGTGGTGTTGATTTTGATCGAGTTACCACTGAACTTTGTGGTACTCCCCGGTCTTGGATTACCGGGGAGCTCATTTAGCAAAATGAGCTTCTTCCTCGTTTTTGACTTCTTAAAATCATTGTTTGCGCCAACATTCATGTGACTACTCATTCATCTCACATCACCCAAGATCAGGGGTATGTGTTATATTGTATTGACTGTCGTCTTCCCATTGATCTGTCGGTGATGATTGCCACCAAAATGATCGCTGTTTTTTAGGGACACAAGTCCTTAGGTCTTCCTTACGGTTGTTTCCTCACTAGATTTGTCACTTCTCTTGGTGTCCCCGTCTTTGAGGATGATGAGTTTGTCTCTCATGTTAAACCCATTACCAAGCTGACCGTGTCTCAAAGTTCGGGGGGGTCCATCGGGAGTTGGGGTTTCTGATACAGGTGATGATCCCTTAGCTGAGGAGACCGAGTATGATGTAGCCGCTGCCGGTGCACCTGAGATACGTCCTCGTTCCTTTCGTGGCCAGCTACAGCAGTTCGAGCACGCTGTCACTTAGTACCTTGATCAGCTTGATGCCAGGCTTGATACTCTAGATGGCCGCCTCGACCAGCAGACTGCCCTTTTGACTCAGATTCTATCTTTGATACAGATGCCTTCACTAGACTCATAGTTCTTGGACAGTTTTTGGACAATTTGTGGACTGTATATTTTTTTTCGTTTGTTTCTCTCGGACAAAAAGGGGGAGTATGTTTAGTTCGTACAGGTTGGTTGTTTAGTTCGTATAGGTTGGTTGTTTGGTTGGGGTACATATATCTGTTTGCATGATTTCTTGGTTAGGGTACATATCTGTTTGCATGATGGTTGCTCTTTTGGGATATAGTTGTGGCTTTGCATATTGGACATAACATTTTGGGATTTTGATATATAGTTTTGATTCATTGATTCATTGTCTTGATATGGTATTTGATTTTGATTAACTATTTTCTCTATTCCCATGGTGTTGTTTGTTTATTTCTGCAGATATTTCGTCAAGGTTGTTTAGTTTGTTGGATTGGCTATTTTAAGTTGGTCCATTTGTTTAGTTAGTGCGTTTGTTTTCTAGGAAATTGTGTTAGAAAGTTTTGTCCGGGAATTGACAAAGGGGGAGATTGTTAGTTCCCTTAGTCTTGTCAAACCCACGAACAAACTTGTGTTATCGAGTTGTAAATTTCCTAGTTGTTTGGTCTTGCTTGCTCGAGCGAAGGAGTTCTCGCTCGAGCGAAGGAGTCTTGTTTTCAGAAGCTGCGTCTGTATGCCTAAAACTTGAGAAGGAAAATTGTAGGCTCGAGAGAAGGAAGCTTGGCTCGAGCGACGACACTTGAGGAAAACACTCGTTTTTGGTTCCTTGTTTGAGCAAGAAAGTCTTCACTCGAGCGAGCTTCGCAGTCTCTGTTTTCTATAAATACTTATTTCAATCCTAATCTAGGATTACGTTTAGAGATCCACTTTATGGTTTTTGGGGTTTTCTTTTGAGGTTGTTTACTAGTTTTTCTTGATGATTTGATTGAGTATTAAACTCGTGTTTTGATAAGCACACATCAAGGAGGTTGATTGTTCATATTCAAGAGTGTTCTTCTTCGGTGGAATCCGGAGATTCAAGCGTGGAGTATTAAAGAAGTTTGATACTGTATGTGATCATTGATTCGACAATAGAAGTTGTGGATTCAACTTCAATCTAATCAATTCTGAGACGAAGGTTGCGGTGAAAGATATACAGAAGATTTGAAGACAAATTGGAAGCGTTTGGGTAATTTGTTTGTTATCTTTGTAATATTTCTTTCTTCAATAGTGGATTGATTAGTGGCATTTCGCTTGTGGTTTTTTTATCACAATTGAAGGTGCTTCAATTGTGATTTTTTCACGTAAAAATCGTTTGTGTCGATTTATTATTTTTTGAAAATAACAATCTAAATCACTTTCGTAAGTGCTTGATGATTTAGATTGTGAGTTTTATTTGATTGGGAATTGGAATAATTAAATCTTGATCTAATCACGAATCACTTAGGTTTTCAGAAGTCATTGGTGGTTGTCGAACGGTGCCATTGGCGAAGCCTTTTTTATTCTTGATATTGAGGGCGATGAGCATGACACGGCTCTAGGTGCTATAATTTTCCTCAATCAACAGCTGTGTGATGAGTATGAGCCCAAGTTGGTCGGAGTGATGAAGAAAAAAATGGATCATTTTGATTGTCGTATTTGTTTGCCTCAAACTTGGCTGAGTTTTGGGTTATTTGGGTATCTTTTTTTGCCATGTGTGTTGGCTAAAAAATGGTTGTTGTGTTTGAGAAAGAAACAAGAATTCAAGAATGTGCTTGCTCTGATACCATGTGAAGCGGTAAACTTTCTTTGTGTATAATCATTGAAAGAGAGGAAATATATATATATACAATACATAACCTAATTTAGATCCTAAATTAGAGCATATATACTGTCATTGCCTATTTACATTTCTATGAAAAGGAAAAACAAATCAAGTGAAAGAAGAATGAGGATTGATTGTCCTAACTTGTAGAAGATCCAAGATTCAGTGCATTAATCAATTTTACATTCCTTAACACAGCCCAAAGAGAAAGAGAGAGAGGACCCTTTGATATCCAAAAATGTTATTTAATTATATGATTACCATATCTGATTAATTTGATTTTTTTATATGAATGATCAACTCTTCGGTCATTATTAAAAAATAAATCATTTATATTACCAAAGCAAGCTTGCCGGAGTGAGCCCACAACCCCCTAAATTTGTGTATCTTTTTCTTTCCAAGCTGTACAAAAGAACACCTACAAAAGAAAATTCAAGAAGATTCTGGTAATTGAATCTTAAAAGGGGTGTTTGCTTTTTGCCCCTTTCTTTGGCATCTATGGATACCATATTGTCCATACAAGTATAACATGAATCTATTTGAATTGAAGTGAAAGTATAAGCTTTTAAATTCTTGCAACGGAACTTAATAATTTGGGCTTCTTTTGCCTCGCCAGGACGTTTGGGCAACGGTCACCTTGGATGAAAAGAAAGGAAAAAAAAGTGGAAGAAAAGCTAGCAAGACATAATTAAAAGCAAGCAAGAGAGTTATGGCTTTGAGGCCTTCCACTGTTCCCCACATAGATAGAACCACCTTGCAATCAAGAGAGTTATGGTCTGGTGTCACTGTTTCAAATAGGACCACTTTCTATGAAAATATATTAAATATTCTTGGAATATTATATTGTGCATTGTCTAAGTGGTATTTTTTGTTAAAAAAAAACACACATTAACTAAGTTATCATTTATTTCATAACTATTATAAAAATTTTCACTATATAATACGTTATATAATGATATAAAATTACTGAATAAAATTATTAAAAAAGTCAAAAACAAAGTCAAACTCCGCTAAGTCACACTACAGCTCCGACCAACTCTTCTAGCCACTCCTCTCAATTGCTGCCACCTCCTTGTCCTCCTGTCGTTGCCATGACCCCCTTCCCCACAAATGATGCCCCAGCCCCAACCCAAACCCTCTCCCTGTCGCAAGTCAACCTGCCTCCCCTCTCTTGTCATGAAGAGGAGGGGTCACCGTCGGGGAAGGTTTATATATATTACTCTTTAATCATTATTTGTCGTTTTTTTATTATATATTGATCAATTGGTAGTTCTGGTAACTACACTTCTCACACAGTGAAAGAAGTTGAAATTGTTTACCCCCTTCTCCACTCTCTCCTAAAAAACATGAGAGGCTCCTTCTCCACTCTCTCCTAAAAAACATGAGAGGCTCAGAAAAGGCAAAAATGCTGGATCCATAGTCTAAAAGACAAATACTGTGCATAATTTCATTTTTATTTTATTTTTCCACTCTAAAAAATAATAATAGTAGAATCCACATTCATGAATGTATATAAAATTCACATTTTACTAAAAAAATAGGTAAGAAATAAAATGTGTCTAGCTTATTTTTAATTGGAGATCAAGATTGAATTCGACCAGTCTGCACCATGGGCCCACTTTTGAGTCCCGTTTCGATAATCTGAACTGTTCACATTTTAAGATTTGTCAAATATATTATTCATGTAAAAAATCAAGTCGATTAGATAATGAAAATCAATTTTCGAATCAATTTTGTATAAAATTAATGGACGGTTAAAAAATAAACAATTCAAATCAAACTAATTCAAATATATGGTTGTCGTTATTCAATCAACTTAATTTTTCATATGGTTGATATATTTTATGAATCTTAAAATGAACGAATTATCGAAATGAGACCTAAAAATGAACACACGATGAAGACTGAACAAGTCCAATCTTGATTTCCAACTAGAGACAAATTAGACTCAAATAAAATTATAGGTAGCATTTTTCTAACCCAAATTGTACCTTGAAATTCTTATCTCTTTGGGTTTGTTTGGTAACGTTTACGTTTTCAGTTTATATTTACAAAAATTTTATAAACTGGTTTTTATTTATTTTTTGTTTATTTTTAGAAAAACATAAATTACAAACGCGTTTGGTAATTGACAAAATGTTTAAAAAAATTTAAAACTATAAAAAAGAGTGAGAAATGACAAGTGGTGACAAGTGGCAACGGAAGACGGTGGTGGAAAGTGGTGACGGTGGGTGGTGGTGGTGGTGGTGGGTGGGTGGGTAACAGTGGCGGGTGGTGGGTGGTAGCGAGTGGGTGGTGGTGGTGGCGAGTGGTAGGTGGCGAGTGGTAGGTGGGTGGCGGCTGACGGGTGGGGGTGGGTGGTGGCGGGTGGGTGGGTGGGTGACGGTGGCCAGTGGTGGATGATAGCGAGTGAGTGGTGGTGGTGGTGTGGTGTGGTGGTGGTGGCGGGTGGTGGGTGGTGGTGGCAGGTGGGTGGCGAATGGCGGGTGGTGGTCGGTGGTGGCGGGTGGTGATGGTGGGTGGGTGGGTGACGGTAGCAGGTGGTGGATGGTAGCGAACGGGTGGTGGTAGTGGTAGGTGGGTGGCGGATGGCGGGTGGTGGTGGGTGGTGGTGATGGTGGTGATGGTAGTGGTGGGTGGTGGGTGGTGGTGGCGGGTGGCTGGTGGTGACGGATGGCTGGTGGTGGCGGATGGTGGATGGTGGTGGCAGGTGGGTGGTGAGTGGTGGTGGCGGGCAGTGGTGGATGGTGGCGAGTGGATGGCAGGTGGGTGGTGGTGGTGGCGAAGGGTGGGTGGTGGTGGCGAGTGAGTGGCAGGTGAGTAGTGGCTGGTGGGTGGTGGTGGCAGGTGGTGGTGGTGGGTGGTGGTGGTAGGTGGGTGGTGAGTGGTGGTGGCAGGTGGTGGTGGAGGGTGGGTAGTGGGTGGTGGTGGCAGAAGATGGTGTGGAAAATAGTGGCAGGTGGTGGCTAGTGTTGGGTGGTAAAAAAAAAAAAAAAATTCAAAACTTAAAACGGAAACACATTTTTTTAGTTTACATTTTTTTGCCAAATTTATAAACTGAGACCACTGATTTATAAATCAAAAATTTACCAAATAAGTTTTTATTTGAGTTTTTAAAAATTTTGTAAATATAAACAGAAAACTGAAAATGTAAGTGTTACCAAACGACACCTTTTTATTTGGAAATATTTATAATTATTAAATTATATTAAAACACTTAAAATTTTGAAGTACCATAATTTAATAATAATTAAACAGTATAATAATAAGATACAGGGAGATAGAAAAATAGAACAGCGGATTCTGTGAGCTCGGTCCACGGAGGAGAGAATCTCAACTCTCCAGAAAATCGAACGTTATTAGCTTTACTCGCTCGCTCGCTCACTCTCTCTCTCTCTCTCTCTCGCTCTTTAATTTGTTGTTGTCTCTATTGCGTACTCCACAAAGTCTTTTCCTTAGGATTAGTAACGTCATATTCATTGTCAGTCATCCTAGGGCTTTTGTTTTTCTTGGTTAGGTCGCTTCGTTTCAATGGCTGCTGAGGCCTTAGATTACACTACTATTCAAGTGGTTTCTGAAGCATCTGAAACCCTAGACGAAGCAGATTCACATGCTCCAGAAGCTAAAATTGCCGGAATGGGACTCACTGCGAGTGAAGGTAGTGACTCAGGGTGTTCGGGGCAGAAGAAGACGGAGAGTTCTAGGGCTGAAATTGACACGTCAGCGCCGTTCGAGTCGGTGAAGAAAGCTGCTAGTCGATTCGGTGGAATCGGTTTCTGGAGACCCCATTCCCATAAGCCAACCCAAGCTTCTCAGGTCTTCTCTCTCTCTCTCTCTCTCTCTCTCTCTCTCTCTCTCTCTCTCTCTCTCACAATGTGGCTTTAATGGTATAAAGTTTCTCTTATTATGAATTTCATATTCATTTTTACTTGTAAATTTGATATCTTTTTTAATTGATGTCAGGGTTTCAGCTACATTTCTATTCAAGCAAAAAAAAAAAAAAAAAAAAAAAATTTCTGATTTTTTTGCTCCCAAAAAGTTATGTTTTGTTTTAAGATCTTTTACCTTTTTTTTTATTAGTTATTTCTTAAGTACATTGTTAAAGAAAGTGTGAATTTTTACCTGTTTGGGGTTTTTTATTTAGTTTTTATTATTATCAGAAAACAGAACTTTGATTTCAGATATTTTTTATTAGTAGTATACTGTACTAGCATTGCCTTTGTCAAGCTGGCTCTCTTTTGATTTCAGCTACCTTATTATTAGTAGTATACTTTTGATGTTCTTCAAAGATGTTTCATAATGCTATACTTCTTAACCCATGATGCCAATTTGCTTTGAAATGTAGTGTAGAGGTTGAGGGTTATTATGTTCATAGTATTTTGTGATTTTTAGTTTGTGAAGCACATTTTCATTTGCAACAGCATCTGGTTCTGGTTCTGGTTTTGTTTCTTTTTTTTTTTTTTTTTTTTTTTTTTTCATAGTTGCAAGTTGCAGTTAAGAGAAGAGCAGTAATCTCCATAAATCTCATATTAGGCTTCCATTTATTGGCTGAATATGGAAACAATCAAAACCAAAATATCCAAGACATCAGCATATTTACTATATTTTACCATGCAGCAGTACCTAGGATTTTCCCTAGCAGAGCCATATTTCTGAGTTTGGCTGTTTGATTATAATTTTCAAGTTGTAGAGATCAAAAATAATAACAATAATAAATCCAGCATGATCCTCATAACAGCTATCAGTACGTGTGGGAAACCAACCAATTAATGAGGAGTTTAATTGTTCGGAGGCCCATAATGGTGTAGCTTCTACTCTGGAGCTGCATTACATTCATTTTAAAGCTGATTCTTTTTCTGGACCATTTCTCCATTTGTTTTTGTTTTTGTATTATGGTTTGATTGTCTTGGTGCACAATAGCGTGTTTGTTTCATTTAATATCTGTGCATAAAATTATATTACTCTATTAGTTCTTATTTGTTCTATAAATAACCTAGGAAAAAACAGCATAAGTCTGAGATGCAAATAGTAATCAAGAGTTCTTATTTGTTGATTCACATCTAGAAAGTAGCTGTTTGGACCATTTTGGAAAGTCATCAATGTTAGAGCTTTACTATCTTACAATCTTAGTACTGGCCATCTTAATTCAATGGCAAGATTTTTTTCATGATTTTGCTTTCAGATGAAATGGAAAGAACTAAAATGAAAATATTGTCTAATTGGGTGAAGGATCGTCTTTAGTTATAATGAAGTGACCCTCAAATTTGTTCGCTTCTAGTTATAATGAGCATTAAACATAAATTTGTTTCTAGATTGGGTCACCCTCAAATTTGCTGCGTGATTTTTTAATCTCAACCCCATGCCATCAGTATTTTGTTTCTTCCACCTCAATCTAGAAGCAAAAGACGAGCCTCGAAGAAAATCTGTTTGTGATTTCTGTTCAGGTTAGGAAACCCATGTACATGTAATCACATAAAAGACCAGCTAAATACAAATACAAGGCTGGATAGATTTTCTTTGAGTTTTTTATTTATTTTTTACACTATTTGATTTGTTTCCATTAACTGCAGCATGATATTGAAGCTGTTGACATCACCAAAGTGGAGGAACAGGCTGCGCAGTTGGAGAAAGATCTGATCGCAAAAGAAAGGGAAACACTTGATGTCTTGAAAGAACTGGAAACAACTAAAATGATTGTAGAAGAACTTAAACTAAAGCTACAAAAAGAGGCATCTGAAGTCGATGCAGCCTCGAATGCAAATTTAGATGATATTATGAATGTAAATCCTGCTGTGGAAGTACCAGAAAAGGAAAACGGTGGAAACCTTGCGGGTGGTAATCAGGATTCTACTAGTGCTTTCAGCCTCTGCCCCTCTTCAGCTCCAGGGTTCATCTTAATGGAATTGAAACAAGCCAAGTTGAACCTTACAAGAACTACAACTGATCTTGCCGACATTCGAGCTACTGTTGAGTCGTTCAACAAGAAAATAGAAAAGGAAAGACGCTCACTTGAAAAGACTCACGAGAGGTTATCTTTAAATTCCTCAAAAATTTCATCACTTGAGGAAGAGCTAAGCAAAACAAGACTGAAGTTACAACTGGCCCAATCTGCTGAAGTTAAAGGTGATTCAGATAATCCCATTGATATATCAAGAGAGCTTCAACGATTGAGTTCCGAGGCAGAGCAGTACAAGAAAATGGGAGAAGCTGCAAAATCAGAAGTTTTCAAAGCGATGGCAGAGATTGAACATACTAAAACTAGGATTAAAACGTCTGATATCAGATTGGTTGCAGCCAAGAAAATGAAGGAAGCTGCTAGAGCCACAGAAGCTGTTGCTCTTGCAGAGATCAAGGCCCTATCAAGCAGCGATCTCTCCAATGAAGGTTCCCAGAAGAAGCCCAAAGGGGTTACTCTTTCATTCGACGAATATACATCTCTAACCTCAAAAGCTCGAGATGCAGAGGAAGCTTCTAAGAGGAAAGTAATGGATGCTATGGTTCTAGTTAATGAAGCAAATGTATCAAAAGTGGAGATTTTGAAGAAGGTAGAAGAAGCCACAGAAGAAGTCAAAAACAGTAAGAGGGTCTTGGAAGACACTTTAAACAGAGTAGAGGCTGCAACTAAAGCGAAGTTGGCAGTCGAAGAAGCTCTGCGGAAATGGAGATCTGAACATGTTCAAAGAAGACGAACTGTACAGAACTCGACCAAGTTCAAGAATTCTCACCCCTCTTCTCACCACCGGAGAAACTCTCGTCTGCTTGACGTAAATGGAATGAATCTCGAGAATGATGGGTCAAAGCCGGTTTTGAGGCCGACACTGTCTATAGGACAAATACTGAGCAGGAAGTTGCTTTTGACGGAAGAATTTGAGAATGGGGCGGAAAAAGGTGCTGTTAAACGAAAGATGTCACTCGGTCAAATGCTTAGTAGAAGTGATGGTGATACGCCTTCTACACGGAAGGCTGAGAGGGAAAGTGGGCCCAAGCAATTGCCTGCAAAGAGAAAGAAGTTTGGGTTTGCTCGATTCACGGTCCTCATGCGAAAGCAAAGTAAGAAAAAGAAGAAGCAAACTTAATTCAATTTGTCGCAGTGGGTAGATCATTTGTAGTCATCTTCTTTAGTTGTTTTATGCCCTAATCATCTTTAGCGTGTCCTGGTTTAAGGTTTATGTCTTCTTAGGTGACTAATGTTAATGTACCCCAGACCCATTGTTTGTTGGTAGTATTGCGGTTATTTATCAAATTCTGGGTTGTTCAAATGATGATTGCGATGTTTTCACAACAAGGCATTTCTAATCTTCATTGATACTAGGCAAGGATGGATAGGGGTGTGGAATGGGGCGACCGCACTTCAAAAAATTTGAAAAATAACATATATTATATTAGAAAATTTAAAATAATTTAAAACTATGAGGATTTGCACACCAAACATAATTTTGCATTCCCGTGGTGATAATTTTGGATCCATCACTGTAACTAAGTATGGAATGTCCTTGTGGAATGGGGCGACCGCACTTCAAAAAATTTGAAAAATAACATATATTATATTAGAAAATTTAAAATAATTTAAAACTATAAAGATTTGCACACAAAACATAATTTTGCATTCCCGTGGTGATAATTCTGGATCCATCACTGTAACTAAGCATGGAATGTCCTTGTGCAGGCTTCAAACAGGGTAGGCGCCATCATGAAAATATCACTGGACTGATCATTTTGAATTTTAATGATGTGCTGTTTTGAAATGAAATAGAAAATTTTAATGATTTGCAATAATTCAAATGAAATTTTTATACAGCAAATTTATTCTAAATAATATAGTAGTAACATTTAATAAGAGCAGTTATCTACTATATCTACTAAACTAAATGATATCTTTTTATCTTCTTCTTTTCTTTTCTTTTTTTTTTTAGTTTGAATTATTATTTTTGAAAAAAAAAAAAAAAAAAAAAAAAAAAAATTTGTTCATGGTCTTTATTGGACATAAATTTGACCTTGCTAAAAATTAAAATAATTCATTATTTTTTTCAATCTATAAATTAAAAAGAATATATATTGCTTTTCTCATTTTTGTTAATTTGCTGGGTAAGTTTTCAAAATCTTCTCATCTCAACAGGAAAAAGGTAAAGTAACATTTTATTTGTCACATGCTTTTCATGTAACATTTTTAATTCTTTAGAGAAAAATGCTATATATCGTTATTTTTTTATTACCATTTTGTATTATTGTTATATAAATAATTATGATTAATTTTCTTATTTAATTATTAAAAAATTAAAGAAAATCAATAATATATTACCAAGTTTTTTAATTGAGAATGAAAAAATAAGTGATATATATATCTTCTATAATTCCTTTCCACAATTATTTTATTCAAAGTTTTTATGACCAATTTTAAGCTGTGAGACCATCATTGAGATACATCAGTTACAATTGCTCCATCAGTTACACACCTAGAGAGGCAAACAAATGTGCAGATAGACTGGCAAATTTAGGAGCTAACCACCAAGACAATCTAGTTGTGGTTGATGACCCTCCAAGTGCCATTGTAAGTCTGTTGATAGCAGACATGGTGGGTGCATCTTGTGTAAGGCCTTAGTGTCCCTAGTTTTATCTTCTTGTTTCTTTCCTGCTTTGTTCTACTTCTTTTGAATAAAAAAAAAAACAAAAGAGACCATCATTGAGATCCAAAAATGCTTTCCAATGAGCGGACATAGTACAAGGGGTTATGGTGGAGGTATTGTGCATAGTAGGAAAACTCATGTGGGTGCACTTTCAAATTCCTAACTTTCCAAAAGGACCCAACAACCATTCAACACTTTTTCCCCCAAAACCCATTACTTAGTAGGAAGGAAGGAAGGAAGAATCGATGCCTACCCATCTTCTTCCCTTCTGAAACCGTCTAGACATAGACACATATGGCATATCCTAAAACTTCTGCGAAAGGTACTTTCTTGCATTTCATGGTTTTGGATTTGTGTTGTAGGGTTTCTTTCTTGTATAGCCTCTCTACTTCCTTTTGTATTTTTATTGTTTCTTCATGTATATGTGTGTGCTTATATGTATCTGTGTATGTGGTATGCAATGGAACTATTCATCAAATTCATATTATGGCGTTGCTTGTTTGGGATTTGGGAAGGTTTTGGCTTGCTTCTGGTCTGAATTTGACAGACCCATTGATTTAATTGTCACAAAGTTGTGATCTTAATATGGGTTCATGGGAAGTTAGCTAAATGCTATATGACTGAAAATGATTTTAATTTTTTGAGATAAATTGTCAAACTTTTGGTTAGACAGTAATTATAAAGATAGGGGATACAGAAACTGAATAGATACTTTTTGCAAACACGGGGTGTTCTTAGTATTAAACAATATCTTAATGGCAAGCGCTTCACTCACTTCTCCTCTTTCTCCCAATTTTGTAGGGGAAGAAAAGTGCTCCACTGTAAATCCTCTCTCTCTCGCATCACATCCCTTCCATACCCTTTTTCTTTCCTTCTTAGAAACAATTTAAATATGTTGATTTTTTGCCTTACTTTCTATATCCTTCACTTTAGTACGAAACATAACATTAGGATTGTATGCCAAGTGATCACAACAAATATGAACCTCTTTGTTAGCATCATCATAAATGGAGTCTGTCTAATAGTTGTCTTAAATCCTCAATTTTTAATCCTTTTATCCTAGATGAAGCATCTTTATTTATCTTCTGCACCAATAATGTTAATCGTTATGAGTTGTATTACAACACCCCATTTGGGTAGGTGAACTATTTGAAGGTAATAAAATAAATAATTAATTGTGGGCATGCTTGGAAAACAGACATGCATGTAATTGTCATTTTAATTCAAGGGCAAATTTGGAGATGAGATAGTTCATTATTTGTAGAATGAGCCCCACTTAAGCACTAAGCTGAGAATCACTTTCAGAGGTGATTCCCAAGTAGCTGGATGTCTGCTTAATGGTTAAGCCAAATTTTTACTTTCCCAAGCACCTTTGTGCTTGAGAATAAGTAGAAGTAACCCTCTAAGAGGCTTCCCTAAATAGAGCTAAAAAGGGTTAAATACTGAGAAAGCATATTTTGATGAGGTATTAAAAGCTCTACAAGTGGAATCAACTAGTTTGGCAGAAATCTTGCATGAATGAGCTTGTGTTTTTGTGTAACTTTTCAGTAAATTTTGCAGGCTAGTACATTACTGTATATGATGTTCATGTGTTGCTGGTGCAAATGTAACTTTGGTGGTACTCTGCTCTTGCAATCCTTTTTCTGATTGTGTCATTTAGATAGTAGAATTCAACATGCATATGTGATTCATCAATTCTGTGCGGATATAGAGTTTAAACTGAGATAAATAGGGAAGTTACTCTCTGCCTTTCACTCACTTCTTGATATTTTACGCATCTAGGACTTGGTCCTACCATTAGAAATATCTCTATGATGGTTTCTGTGTTTTCTTCATTAATTGCTTGTCTAATTTATGCTGAATTATGAGACTTCGTGATTTTCAGCTATTTTTTCCGAAATTAGTTACTTGTGTTGGTGATTAGATAGTCTTTTCTCTTTATATAGATTTTTTTTACTTATTATTATTGTTATTGTTATTATTTTTTTTTATTTTTTTGGTTTAAATTCAATTGCTTTCACCTCAGGCACCATGGGTGTGACAGTTGGGCTCTTAGTTCTTTTTCTTTTGGGTGCTAGCTTGTCCTGTGATGCCAGAGAATTAATTATCACTGGTCTTTCTAGTAAAGAAACCACAGCATCTGATGTTTCAGGTATTTCTTTCAATTTTTTTTATTTTTTATTATCATTGCAAGATGGTAATTTTCTCAGCACATGCACTTGCCTAATATATTTGGTTTAAATTCAGACCTAGTTTATGAGGCTGCAAAAAATGGCAAATCTGATATGTTTTTCGAAATTATCTAAATTGTATTATTTGTAGTGAATTTCGAGTTACATATATGTTAATGCATTCAAATAGCTTCTTTGGTGGGGGCAGCCAAAACCTAGCTTGTATGCCTATCAATAATGTCCATACGTGTTCAGTAATGCGATTATGATTTGAAAATGGTTTCTCACTAAAGATGCTTTGGACAGAAAGTTCAATTTCTCTAGGATGGTGAAGTGAAGATGTTTGTGATACTCGAAGTAGATCCAGATTAATCAGAGTTTTGTGACTCAGTTTTGCAGATAAATCACCAGGAGTCAGAAGGGGAAGTAAAAGCCTCAGAAGAAGTTGTTAGAATTGGAAATATGTGCACAATGTGTGAAGAGTTTGTTACTGAGGCGCTGGAGTACCTTAAGGAAAACAAGACTCAGACGGAGATAATCGACATCCTTCACAACACCTGCTCTCGGTTGCTCACTTTCGAGGAACAGGTAGTCACTGAGTTTTAGCAGAGTTGGTTCTGATTGTTGAAACTGCACAGTTGCAATTGGACTTAAATAAACTTGTTTGTTCACCTTATTCCTCATCTGAATGCACTGACAGTGACAAGCTTGTCATGTCTAACTTGTTAACAATTGTAGGATTAATGAGTGCCCGTAGTAGGTAGTTA
Organism: Camellia granthamiana; assembly: GCA_036172215.1. Lineage (NCBI taxonomy): Eukaryota > Viridiplantae > Streptophyta > Magnoliopsida > Ericales > Theaceae > Camellia > Camellia granthamiana. The sequence continues at coordinate 3,569,959 of CM069905.1, read as the reverse complement.
CTAGGCATTGCTTATTCCTCAGGATATAGCCCATCAAAAACATCTGCAACACATGATTTCAGCATCACTATTTGGTTGGTTTTCCTAACCAGAAAGTGCTAGTCTTCAAACAGTCTGTTTGCTTAATACCCTAGTGATTTACGTTTTAGAAACACATTCCAAAACAGTAAACAATCCAAAGCATGCCAAATTTTCTCTCTATTTTCTGAAAGTTTCCGTATGATGAAAATAAATCTAGTATAAATGAACTTAAATGTAAGGAGAATCGAGTTTTAGAAGCCGCCTACCCTTATCGCACCACATTTTAGAGTACGTGGCATACTGCATTCCAGTTCTTGTTCCTCATACCGAAACGATCTGCGTTCCAGGTAACTCTAGGATTTTGTTACCTTTTTCATGGTGTACAAATGAGTAAGCTTCCTTCATTTGAACAGCCCATGTCCTTCACATATGGGTGCATAGATGGTAATAGTTGAATAAAGGAGAATATGCATGTCTTTCCTATTACAGTGTGTATTGCTATATTAAATGATGAGAGTTAGTAGGAAACATTATAGACATTATAAACATTGTGTATGACTTGCATCTGTAATGCTTTCTGGCAGTGCATTAGTTTGGTGGACTATTATGCTCCCCTATTTTTCTTAGAGATTGGATTGGTGCAACCTGGAGATTTCTGCGAAAGTGTCAATCTCTGTTCACAAAGGGTAATCGTTTCTCTGCCACTATCCAAGGGTAAGTGTGAAATTTGCCATCAAGCTGTTGCAGAAGTTCTATTAAAGTTGAAAGATCCCGAAACACAGGTATGAACTTTGCATCATCGGCTGATCACCAAGAACACGGCTATAAATTGTATCTTAGAATTTACAGCAATTTTCCTCCAAAAGCAAAACGAAAGAAAAAGAAAGTTATCTGCCCTCAATTATTTGAAAACCTGAAAATTTATATATTATGTGGCTTGAAGCATTAATATTTTGTGATTATGTCACAATGTTCATGGATATTTTAGTCCCAAGAAACTTTAGTCATTTTTTTCTTTTTGGCTTTTATTCCAGTTAGATATAATTGAGATGCTTCTGAAGGCATGTACTGCTGTGGAGAGCCATGTGAAAAAGGTAAGAACATTTTAGGAACTTACTAATCCACTTACTCGTCCATGGCTTTGCATATTGGGACCTTAATATTTGTGTAGAAAGATGAACAATCTATTTTGTGATTCCAGTTATGCTTTTTATGTTATTTTTCTTTCCTTCTCTCTCTTACTTACTATGGATTATTTCAATTCTTTGGGCAGTGTAAAACCATGGTTTGTGAATACGGACCGTTGATCTTTGCCAATGCAGAGCAGTATCTTGAAACAACAGACATGTGCACTGCAATCCATGCCTGTGATTCGCCTTCTGCTGACAGCCATCAAGCATTACCCATAGAGAAAAAATCTTTGCTTTCTGTTTTGTAAAAATTGCAGGAAAATAGACTCGATTGAAAATTTCATATCGTAAACAAAAAAAAAAAAAAAAATGGTATTTACTATTCTCTTGTGGTTTCTGTACGACACCTAATTAATTGATTATTATTACAGATTGAAAACTTGCTTGTGTTGATTCTCAATAGTGCCAACCTTTTTATTTGTGATTGCCACAGCTCAAACCCCATTCATATTTTCCCTAGGCTCTGACAAGACTTGCATATAACCATTCTTGCATAGTCACTATGTCATGTACGTATAGAATGATATGTGCCTTACACACATCAGTATATTGATGTACATGTGTTAACTAACCCTCAAGGGACACTCATACAGTCCACATGTTCAATCACGCGGAAGAGCATTAAGTAGTCCCATTTCCAAATACTGGATTTCCTCCTGCTTAAAATCGTTCTTGAAGAATTAGCAGGGGATTTTTTTCTTTTTCCTTTTAGAAGAGTTTTCAATATTTGAAGTATATAGACAGTCACAATCACAGATATCAAAGAACTTATAGCCATCACTTTGTGTGCCTAAGTACAAATGTTTCTCCATAACGTGGTGAGTTGCTTTTGGCCAGTCCTATAGAGAGACACACAGACCGTGTCATTAAATTTTAAGCTTGTGTGCGAAATTTTGAAGATCAAGGCAAATCCTAACGAAACTGATACACATATTCCCTAGCATATATTACATAACACCTAAAAATCCAAAGTGTTGATAGGTTGGTGAGAATAGGGGCTCAAATTTGGATTAAAAATTAGAGTTGGTTATTTAAAAACCAACCCTTTGGGACTAAAGAATTAGATGAGGTTTACAAATTGTTCTTCCATGGAGTGGATATGGAGGCAACTTACTGCATTGTGAATGTTATTATAGTAATATAGTTGTTTAATACTAGTATTAGTAATCTACAAGTTTTCTTTTGTTCTTGTGCTCATGACCTGTGTGCCATCGTACCGATACTAGCATCTTATTATGGTGTTATTCCAAAACTATCATATATTCTCACGTGTAAGAATGGATGATAATGAGGCAAACAAAGAATGACAAATTTGATGTCCATAATGTGACTTTCCTAGAAATTTCCTCATTTTTAACACCTTAACGTGGATACAAAAAACTTTCAAAAAACAAATTAGCATTCCAGGTAGTCTAGTGATCAAATCTTTTTAGTTATTGTTTCATTAGGGCATCTCTAACGGTGCATCAATTTTTTCATCAAATTTAAGTAAAAATTTCCTTTGATATCAAGTGCTCTAACGGAGGGTTTTGTAGTTTTATCAAACTACCGATCTACCGGGTGGACGACCGGGAGGACAACCGGCCAGCGTAATTTTTTCATAAATTTTTGTCTTAAGGTGGTTATACGGTGGTAAAATCCAAAATGCAATGAACAATGATTTGATGAAAGGCATACTAATCCTCAATTTGATATAAAAAAAAAAAAAAAAAGAAGTGAAATCTTAAATTTAATACGTATTTAATGAAATTGTTGTAATAAGAAAATAAATTATTTTTCATCAAATTTAAATTTGATGACAATTTTGAATAACTATTGGAGATGATCTTGGGGATCACATGTTTAATTCCCTTCTTTCTTTTCAATGTAATTGTTAAACTTGTTTATATTTTCTAAACCACCTAAACTTAGTTTTAGTTAATATATACTTTTGAGTCTCTCTACTCGGGACCAATTAGTTGTGAGAACCTAAAAAAATTAATTTTCTTTCTTAAGAATATTAAAGACTAGGAAAAACTTTAGTAGTTGAGATGATATGTTGTCAACAGTAAGGATTAAAAATGTCAAAAGGAGATGTGTTTCTGAAGTCAAAATAGCTTTGAAAAAACACTAAAAAGGAGGGGTAATTATTTTATAATATTATAATTGGTAGAAAAGGTAAGTAGGTAGGTGGAATATTATATTGGGTGATTGAAGAATATAAGGGGCATATTGAATAATGATCAGTTAGTGAGCATAAACACGTAGTATTTCGAGAATATTGAATAATTTTCCTAAAAGAAGATGTGTTTCTATAATCAAAAAAATTAAAAATATATATTTTTGCCTTTTATATTCTTTTAAGAATTTGCATTAAAAAAAAAAAAAAGACAATTGGTAATCACATTTATTATAATTTAAGACTAATATTTGTTCATATATTATTTGGAAGAATTTTTTTTATTAAAATTTTATAAGGTAAATAATATATAATATTTTTATAGTAGTTAAGGTCTCTTAACATTTTCACAAAGAAAATTTGAGTTAGAAAAATTTTGGCCTCGACACAGAGAAATTTTGAAATTTCTCTAGTATAATTATAGAAAATTTTTATTAAGGGACCTTAGTTAATAAAAAGAAAACATCTTGAACCTCTCCTATTACACGGATTTGGGGATACTATTGCACGCCAATACTATTTTGGCCTCGATACAGAGAAATTTCAAAATTTCTCTGGTGTAATCATAGAAAAATTTTATTGAGGGACCTTAGTTAACAAAAAGAAACATCTTGGACATCTCCTACTACACGGGTTTGGGGATACTGATATATGGAATGTACAACAGTTAGTACTACGCACCAAAACGACATCATTTGGATATCCAAGATGCAAAATCGATATCATGCAGCAATTACTACTACGCGCCAAAACCATTTCGGTCCTGACGCAAAAAAATTTTAAAATTTCTCTAATATAATCACAAAAGTATTTTATCGAGGGACCTTAGCTAATAAAAATAAACATTTTGGACTGCTCCTATTACACTACACAAAGTTGGAGATGAATGTTTCATTGATTTTCTTTATTACTCCATTCGTCCCAAAATATTAATCCCTTATTCCATTTTCATTGTCCCAAAATATTAGTCCCTTATTAAGGAATAAAATAATATGAAATTACTATTTTACCTTTCTTTTAAATTCATTAATAATACAAAAAGTACAATTATGACAATTGTTATTCTCAAAAAAATATATTATCAAAGTGTAATTTTAAAAAATTAATATTTGAAAAATATAATAATTGTACTGTCAAAAACAAGTTAAATTCTCCAAAAGAGATCATTATTTTAGAACGGAGGGAGTAGTTATTTAATTTTTAATAAAAATTAAAGGCCCTTATTAATAAGTTATGTTAAAAATCCTAAATAATCTATCAAATTTTTTATCAAACCCCTTGAGGTTGGAACCTACACATATGTAGGATTTTTCCTCATTAATTACTACAGTGTAAAAGGGAGACGTGTCCGATTGCGTGGCAACATCAGCAACTCGTACGAGGGCACGTGTATGGTTATATATTTAGAAATTTATATCTCTACTTACGTAGTTGACGCTTGTCGTTTGATGTTTGGACCCACGTGATTCTATATCCCTACGTGTCACTTCCCTACTGGATGCCGCTACAATGAAAGACCGCTAGCTTTTGGTAGTTGTACTTCCATTCAACAGTGTGAAAGGGTCCATCTCAAAGGCGCCCAAAATAATATTGAAAAATAAAAAATTGAATAACTTCAAAATAAAGAGTACTCTAATGTTCAAATAAAAATAGCACATGCACAATTGACCTTGTTGTAGGAGTAAATTACAATGTCAATTAGACCATTCAAAAATTATAATTTAAAAAAAAAAGAAGCAATTATTCTAATTTAGATATGTTATTCATTTTTCATAAGTTGATATAATTTTTTAAATATTTATCCTGCCTTAACACATTGAAATTTCACAAGAAAAGTAATTAAAAAATTATAATAACTCACATAAAATACAAATATCTTTTACTAGCAACATTTTACTACTTTTTACAAGAGTTTTTTTTTTTTTTTTTTTTCAAATATGGTTTCGTACCAATCAATTAAATTATATTTAATTTATTTATTGCAAGAGATTTAAAAATGTGATTTACCAATGTTTTCTATTTTATTATTGTTATTATTTTTTTGTCAATTTGTAAGAGACACATATATAAGCCTAACAAAGAATTACCATAATAAGAAAGAAATCACCAACCTACAATCAACTACCAATCTTTCAGATAGAAGTATACAAGTTGGCCTATTGAACTAATTCAATTAGTTTGTCAGTATTTTTTTTAATGAAAGACTGAATTGAAAATTTTAAAATTTTTGTTAACATATGCCCTAAGGTATATGTTAAGGAAATATTAAATAAGTATCAGAAGCGATTGAGAGCCCGAATCCGGCTCGCCCGAATGCCCCGAAACCACGAAAACCACGAAACGACGTCGTTTCGTGGTTGTAATTTTTTTTTTTTTTTTTTTTCAGCTGAAGGAAGAAGAAGACGAAGAGAAGGAGGGGGAGGGGAGGGGAGGGGGCCAACAAACTCGGGGCTGAGGCAAGGAGCGGAGGCGGGGGCGGCGAGCAGAGGCGGAGCTGCGGCGAGGCAGAGGCGGAGCTGCGACGAGCGACGAGCTGAAGCTGCTACGACGAGTGACGGCGGGCGACGATCGGGCGGCTGCGACGAGCGACGGCGGGCGACGATCGGCGACGATCTCCCTCTCCGATCTCCCTCTTCGCTCTCTTCTCTCTCTCTCTCTCTCTCTCTCTCTCTCTCTCTCTCCTCTTCCTCACTGCGTCTAAAATGGAGGAAGAAAAAAAAATAGAATTTGTGAAACGACGTCGTTTCACAAATTAGGGGCATTCGGGGCCAAAAATTTCGAGACACAAAACATATTTCAATAAGGCCAAGTTTGGGAAGACTAAATAAGTGCACTTTTTGACTTTTTATAAAATATGGGTTGGATTTGGGTTGGGTTTGAAGTGATGTGTTAGAAAGGTGATGTGACTTAAATAAGATGATGTGACTTAAATAGGATAGTGACTTTTTGACTTTTTAGATTTTTTAGAGGATGCCAAACTTGGCCTAAGTATAACTACCCCCACTACTAGAGGAAGTTGTAAAAACTTAAATGATATCTAAATTAAATAATTATTTTTTTAATAAGACCAAAACACCCTTTTTGTTTTTCTTTTTTTGTTTTTGTTTTTCTTTAATATAGAAATAATTTTCAGAATAATAAGGTCAAAATATCATTTTTCCTTCAAATATGTTTTATATTATTTTCAATTTGGATGTGCTCCTCATTAGTAGTACTAACTTATACTTCAAGTGTATTTTATCAAACTCCATATATACATAGATATTGATTGAGCTTTTTTGAATATATTTTTCAAAAAAAAATTAAAATTAAAATTTAGTTTGGTGACTTTTAAAAAATAAAATCAAACACAAATTATTTTCATATGAGTTTTTTGGAACATAAATTAATATTTTAAAATTCAAATATATATTTATTTTTAATTTTGTCAAACTAATTTACAATTTTTTTAAAAATAAATTCTAAATACAAATTCTAAAAATTAAATCAAATAAAAATATTTTTGAACTAAAATTTTTCCAACAATACTTTCATAAATGTTGGTGGAGTTGTCACTATATTAGAACCGTTTATATATATATATATATAGTATAGTTTTTTTTTAATTATTTTTTTATCATATGCAATAGTAATTAAAAAAATAGACTTATGAAAACAGGTGTGTTTATGTACATATGAAAAAAATTTAACTCTTTAATAACATCATAATTAATTTCACTTCTACATTTATATTTTTAATGCACCTGGAGGAAGTTAAATTATTGTTTATTGCTTAAGGCACATGTTAACAAGACTAAGGCCAAGTTTGGGAAGTTTAGAATAAGTGTACTTTTTGACTTTTCTTGTATTATGTGTAGAAAAAGTAGAGAGGAGATGTTGATTGATGTGACCCAAAAAAGATAAAAAGATGAAATAAGTGCACTTATATTGGGTACCCAAACAAGGCCTAAATTTTTAAAAGGTTATGCTAGAGATTCTAAATGATTTATAAATTTTTTTACCAAATCTCTCACATGGGTGTGGGACCCACACACATGTGGGTTTATGTTTTAGTAGAAAATTTGATAAATCATTTGGGATCCATAACATTTTATATTTTTAAAACTATTACACGAATCACGAGATATTAAATTTTGTAGGCAATAGATTATTAAAAATTGATAGCATTGAATCTAAGCTTGGAAACCCATTATTATGGAGTCCATAACCTATACATAAAACTTAGGCTTTAGGCCAAGTTTGGGAAGACTAAATAAGTGCACTTTTTGACTTTTTATTAAATATGGGTTGGATTTGGGTTGGGTTTGAAGTGATGTGTTAGAGAAGTGATGTGACTTAAATAAGATGATGTGACTTAAATAGAATAGTGACTTTTTGACTTTTTGACTTTTTGAATTTTTTTGAAGATGCCAAACTTGGCCTAAAATTTTGGAATGGAGGATCATGTAATAATGAATAGCGATACTATATTAAATTGAGTTTCTCTATAATTTATTACATTGTTTAATTTAAATATTGTGCGATTATAAGTCTCACAACACTGGACTTCACTGTAAATCCTATAATCTCTCTCACAATTTTTGGACTGAATAATCCAATCCATCAGAAGAAGGAAGGAAAAAAAAAATAAAAAAATATATTATATTTGTGGTGCAATAAGGAAAATTAAACATTTTACATAACATTTCTTGAGTATAATATAACAAACAAAGTAGGGATATTTTTGTAAATCCAGCCACTTGAAAATATCAAAAAGTAAGGTAATAATGATGATTATTCAATAGCCAGCCTGTATAAATTTGGAGTTGCTGTCTATATATGTCACCATGATATTCTCTATTTCATTAGCTTCTTCTCTATTAATCACAAATTTTAGAGTTGAATTTGAGTCCCTCATTTCAAAGGTAATTCAGAAACTCAATTCGATTCCTGTCCACAATATTTCGATTTGCATTCCTTTACACATTCAGTCATGTCTTCTGCATAAATTCGCTGTCTTTGTATTGAGTTTTGAGTTTTGATTTTAGGTCAATGTGTGTGTTTGATTGTCGAGAAAAGGTAGGAAAAAGAAACGAAAATTAGCATTTCTAAATCTTGGGTCTTTTTTTTTTCCTTCTCTTTGATGTTTGAGATTAGCGGAAATGAAAACCTCGAACAACTCGGCAAAACTGAGTTGCTTAATTTGGTGGAGCTGGGTTTCTCTGGTTGGAAACCAAATTCCTCATCTTTCTCGGCAACCAAACAGATATTTCTGTTCGTTTGATTTCCTTTTTATTTTTATTTTTTTCCTTTTTTCTAGCTTGCCAAGTGTCTGTCATTATTTTTCAAAAAGTAGTTTACTCTATAATTGAAGTTCCATTTTCTTTTCTTTTTTTTAATGCTGATTCTTTAGCTTTTTTGGGAAGCCCTAATCTGAATTATCTAAAATTTGTGTTTTATAAAATAAGTGATACATCCTATGGTTCTTTTCTTTTCTTTTCTTTTCTTTTCCAAATTTAAGTAAAGCTTTCATTTTTTTTCAGGTGAACATCTCATACATTCGCTGGAGAATCAAAGCTTTAAACCAATTTGAGACCCGATTTTCAACTGTTTCGGTAAAGATCCAATTTTGAAACTCAACCATCTTCTCCAGTATTCTGTGGTTTATTACAAAGCCAGGGAATGCTGTAAGATGTGCTTGAGAGCTAAGGTCTTTTTCGCAGAGTTTGATGAGGAAGCTCCATTTGAGCTACCCTTATTTGTTCTTGATGAGATTGGACATATAGCTTCTCAGATGCCTACTGGGGATAAATATTTTAGGGCACAACTCGTGTCATATCACAACCTTTGTGAGGATGGTTGAACTTGTATAGTCTTTAAATAGATTCCTTCATGGTAGATAGCTATATTGCATATATTGGTTTAGCTCGAGAAAATAGCATACTAATTGTGTATTAGATCAGTCTGAATAGTTTTTGTGACTTCAGATGGAAAATAAAGGGAGTGTGTTGATGCACCGGTATGAAATAGGGAAATTGTTGGGCCAAGGAACGTTTGGCAAGGTCCACCATGCGAGGAACCTTGAAACTGGCATGAGTGTGGCTATTAAGATGATTGACAAAGAGAAGGTTTTGAAGGTTGGGATGTTTGAGCAGATCAAGCGAGAGATTTCTGTAATGAGGATGGTTCGACACCCAAATATCGTGCAGCTTTACGAAGTCATGGCTAGCAAAACCAAAATTTACTTTGTCATGGAATATGTCAAAGGCGGTGAACTCTTTGACAAGGTAGCAAAAGGGAAGCTAAAGGAGGATCTTGCAAGGAAATATTTCCAACAGCTGATTGGTGCTGTTGATTTCTGCCACAGTAGAGGTGTTTATCACCGGGATTTGAAACCAGAGAACATACTATTGGATGAGAATGGGAATCTAAAAGTTTCAGACTTTGGATTAAGTGCCCTTGCTGAATCTAAGCGTCAAGATGGGTTGCTCCACACAACCTGTGGAACACCGGCCTATGTTGCTCCTGAAGTGATCAACAGAAAAGGGTATGATGGATCGAAAGCCGATATATGGTCCTGTGGGGTCATCTTGTATGTTCTACTGGCTGGTTATCTTCCATTCCATGATTCAAATCTGATGGAAATGTATAGGAAGATTGGTAAGGCAGATTTCAAATTCCCTAATTGGTTCTCCCCTGAAGTACGTAGGCTGGTGTCAAAAATGCTTGACCCAAACCCAAATACACGAATATCCATTGCCAAAATCATGGAAAGTTCTTGGTTTCGAAAAGGCTTAAAACCTGTGAGAATTGAAATGAAGGGGAAAGAACCAGCTAGTCATGATGTCGAAGCAGTGGTTGGTGATAGCAGCACTGCAGCAGAGGCAAAGCAAGAATTGGCAAGGCCTAGTAACTTGAATGCTTTTGATATCATCTCGTTCTCAGCAGGCTTTGACTTGTCTGGTTTGTTTGAGGAAAATGAGCGAAAGAAAGAAGAGCGGTTCACTTCTAGGAAGACTGCCAAGACCATTATTTCGAAGTTGGAGGACATAGCCAAGCGTTTGAAGCTTAAAGTAACAAAGAAAGATGGAGGGCTGTTGAAATTGGCTGGATCAGAGGAAGGAAGGAAAGGCGTGTTGTCTATTGACGCAGAGATCTTTGAGGTCACTCCAACATTTCATTTGGTGGAGGTGAAAAAGACCGGTGGAGATACATTGGAGTATCAGAAGATGATGAAGCAGGATATAAGGCCGGCACTTGAAGACATTGTATGGACTTGGCATGGCGATCAGCTGCGATCCCAGCAGCAGCAAGAAAATCAACCAGAGCTACAACAGCCCTCTCAAGAGCACCCATTGCTAGATGTTTCACCTCAGATTCCATAACAAATAAAGTTCCTTTTGTAGGCTGATTGTAAATTGTAGCGTGCACTTTTGTATCTTTGTTTACCATTCTGTTCTTGGAAGTTTTATCTTCGTGACAATTAGAAGATTATGTATTGAACTTGACATGTATAACTGTGTTGGTGCTTAGAGATGTATTGTAACTTGAAGTTCACTGATATTCCATGTATAATCCATACGCATAAAGAAGTAGATTAGTTAAGTTTGGTCTGACAGTTCGAAGTTCATGGTTGTTTCTTCAAAAAATTTGTTTGGAGGCCTTCTGGGGGCAGTCATAGTGCATAAGCTTCTGTCACAATGGGGTCGGTATGCGATCAATCTAATTATTTTTATAAATATCTTTTTAATATGCCTTACAAAGATGAATAATTTAAATTGTCATAAGCCTAAGTTGCACCCCCATAGGCCAACAGCATTGGAGGGAAGCAAAATCCTTACTTTTTGACATGCAGTTTTGTGGATCTTGTTTGCAAAGCGTCAATGAAATATTGTTTTGCATGGCAAAAAAACTCGTGATTGCTTGGTCATATTAGACTTAAAATCTTGAGTGTAATCTCCACACCTACTTAGTTATGTTATATTTGGACATATTACAATCACAGTGAACTATTTGGTGAATTGAAACCATAATAATGTTTGGGACATTATTTTATGGGAATGATAATATCGCACCAAAATATAAGCGTCACACACTTGGATGCTTCTAAATACAATTTAAAAAAATTTCACTAGGCCCACATTTGTGAAACATAATGTAGTGCTTTTTTAGGACTTGGGGAAAGAGTTCCATCAAACATTTCTTTCTATATCTTATCATGTCTTTAATTATCAATTTTCCTTAAATGTGATTGTGAACCATACCAAGCCAAAAACAAAGCATACATACGGAGCCTTCTCCTTTCGAGCTTAGGACTCATTGGCTCAATTGCAAAGTATAGTGATTCTGGTTTAAATCCGACCCAACCCAACCCAATTTGTATTTTGAACTCGGGTTTCATGGTTTCGTATTGTTGTTTATTTCTTACGTCCCTTATATTTTCTTGAGTTTGGCTATTGGGTTGTATTGTTTGCATTTAGAATAGGTTGGTAGCTTGGTTTTCAAATTTTTGTTGCCCAGAATTTTGTTCATCCGCTCAAACGTTACTTCTTGCGCTTGAGCCGGCTTTGTGAACTCTCTATACTTTTGCAGGCTTGCAAAACTACTGGAAGAGTGTATTCTACGCTCAAGCAGTGTTTCCTACGCTCGAGCGGTCATGTGCTTGAGCGACCATTTTTGCGCTTGAGCGTTAGTCTGCTATCTACAAAACTACTAGAAATGTGTATTCTGCGCTCGAGCATTACTTCTTGTGCTCGAGCGGAACAACTTGTTGTGTCTGGACGCTCGAGCGTCACTTCTTGCGCTATAGCGAACTGTGCGTATATCAGTTTATGATTAGGCCATTTGTCTTCACTTTTCCATCACTCTCTCTCTCTCTAAAACATTTCAAAACCCTAGACCTAGAACTTCTCTCTCTAAAACTCCCTCTCTTTCTACATTTTCACCTAGATTTAGTAGTTTCTCTATCCATATATTTTTGTTAAAAATGTAGAGCATCTCAAGAGTTATGTTTTCATCCGAATAGAGTTGGGTTTTGGCTTCATCCGAATTCTTTCCTTGCCTTGCTCGTCTTTTAACTTTGAGGTAGGAATTTTCTACACTCTTTTATGATTTTTAACTTGGTTATTTGTTTTTCATAAACAATGTTGTGGTTTTGGAGAATTTTGGAATAAATCTAGGGTTTTGGATTAAAATCAAAAGAGGAGTTTTCAAATGATTGTATGAAAAATGGTTTGTGGGAGTGGAATTGAAATTAAGTTGCGAACAAATTGTTGATTTTGATCTTTGGATTGAATTTTGGAAGAAAATGAATTTTGCCCTAAATGTCCCAAATATTCATTTTGTATAAATAAATGAAATTGATGATGCAAATGTGAAATTGGATGGGTGTTTATATAAATGGTGGAGCTAGATATGTATTATCACTCACCTATAGACTTTGGATAATTTATCTGTCTTGGAGATTGTATATCTGTTTAGAAATATTTGTTTTGAGCTATCGATGGAAGATAATTATGATTGTTGTAGAAATTGCATGAGAATTAAGTGAATTGAAACTTATTTTCTCATCCATTTGCATGGAGTGTTGTCGCATCTTTAATACATTGTAAATGTATGATGTTTGGGATAAGAAAGGGGATGTACTCCACATTTGGAAGAAGAAAATGAATATACTCCATCGAATTAAGTTGGCTGGAGTGTCTAAGGTGAAAATGTCGAAAATCATGAGTATACATGCGTGCCAATTCCCGTGGACAAAATATCCGTAAAATAGTAAATAGAAGTGATGGTTGTACTGGTTGGAAACCTATTAAGTTGCATTCTTAGTTTGGTTGTCTGAATGAAATGAAACTAATTTCATGAATTGATATATATATATATACTTGCTACCGCTTGGTTTGCAAAAAAATTACGAAACGATTTATCAATGACTTTGTATATGCATATTATCCTCATATCTTTGTTAAGATTTATATATTGTGTTAAATTATTTTTATTGGACTTTGACTCACCCTATTTGGAAAAAATCATTTTCAAGTACTTGTGATATGCTAAAGGCTCTGTTTATTTCTTTTATGTTCATTTTTGTACAAACCTAGGACTTTACTTATATTGAGCTATAGGCTCACTTTTGATGTACCTAAATCTTGACTTAGAAATATGTAAGCCCCTAAAGCATATAATTATTTGTTAACTTTTGTTACATTATTACTGTTTGATAACACATGCTGTAAATTTAAGATATACTATTTATGAATGTATATTACATGTGTCACCTTTTTGTACAACCAAATGTTATGTAATAGGACATCATTCTTTGATCTACAGTTTTATTTACTTATCGTCTTGGTTGATTTATTGCATTTATTTCGGAACGTTACACAAAATGTAAGTAAAACTGGACTTGCCTACACCATGATGGGTTAACTTAACTAGAGAAAAGACGACATAAAGGAATAACTCACTATGTCAACAATTCACTATGAGCTATGAACATCTTATTTTGGACTTAAAAGACCGATTCCTCCCCTCTACTTAGTCAGGCCGAGTATGATAAATACTTTGTTAAGACACTGAATGTCATTTCATCCACAGAGAGACAGCTACACACCTTTCTCAAGAGACTGCCAAACACTCAGCATGAACACAGACAATGACAACTATACTTCATAGAACTCTAGATCACTAGCCTGGTTGGGGAGAGAGATCCCCAAAAAAATTTACAAGTTGTTTACCGAGTAAGTTTGAAAATGTATGTTAACTAATAACTGTAAGTATATCCGCAATTGTTCATGTCAATCCGCATCTATACATTCAACAGCACATCAGAGCTAGAAAACTAAGAGCAGGACTGCATTAAATTTTCCCTTGTGACATGTTTGGATCTTGGATTTATCAAAGAAAGAAAAATGAAAAGAAATCAATTGAGCTTGTTTCACTTCATTCTGTTCTAGTGTTTCCCCTTTTCTTTTACTTTCCCTTGGCATACTGTGATCCATACATATCCCTAGAAGCAGACAAACCCCTCTCCCTAGCAGACAAAAAAAGCTAAAAATGAAACAGATTGTGCGCGTGTTTTTTTTTTTTTTTTTGGTTTTGGGGGGGGGGGGGGGGGGGGGGAAGAAAAAAAAAATTAAAACTGCCGCTTAACTATATTACCTGATATACTAGTGCATGCATGCCACGTGTAATCCTATCATGCTATTGTAAGTAAATCTCCGTTATAAAGAAGAGAAGGAAGATACATTGATCCAGTATTCTAAACTCTCTTCCAAGAGAGGCTGTTTTTCCTCTTCAGAACAGGTGTATTTTTTAAGTCCCACATTAACTCTCATCACTTTTTCTTTTTATCAATCATATGACCAAAGTGACTGCACATCTGGATTGGAATACAGGCCACCAATATGAGGCCTCGTGATCAATGAGTTTCCGATGGCTTCCTCTGAACCCTGCACTGCCCACTCCTTCCTGCCACACAAAAACAAGCATATCAGATAACTACCACAAGAACTCTAAACACAAAGAAAGAAAAAGCTCAACCATTGAATATAGCAGATGGCAGACAAACAAAACCTAAACAAACTGAACCAAGCACCAAATGCACTAATATACCAGATTGATATTACGTTGTCAAGCTACTACAATTGTGAAGAAAATTTTAGCATGATTTCTTTCTACAAACATCTCTTCTAATTTATGATAACATAAAGATGCATTATATCAAATTAATCATTTTTCTTTAATGATTTTATAATTATTTTTTTATTTTACATTAAAACTAGAATCTTACGATCTTTGATCCGATTCTACGATCCGATCCACAAGTCCCTCCCAACGATCCTATCTAGGATCCCAATTTTAACAACCTTGACGGAAATGAGATGCAAGTTCAAGATATAAAAGGTAAGCATAGTCAGAATTGTAAAGCATATCTCGGATATGATTTCTCTTGATGCAATTTATGCATCACATCCCATTCAATTGCATACACCATGTTGCACACATTTTCAATTGGTTCAAGCATAAGCATTAAGCAATTCTAAGATTGAGGAGGTGAGTGTAGTCAGATTCGAAACACAGTGGTCTTAAAATTTTGGATAATATGTTAATTTTGTAAGTTTTATGTTACATATACAAACTAGAAAGATGAAATGTATCAAACGGATGCACACTGGTTTCTCCTTTATAAGATAATGTTACATACACAATCAAAAAGAACCGTCATTAATATACATGTTTCTTTCAAACTTCATTAATTTGCTAAACTTCCCTTCTATGTGGCATGCAACTGTCAATCCAAACTTTGGTTGATTGGTTGAATTCATAACTTCTTACTGTGAACCATTACAGCACAATGGTTTTTAACATTTAACAGTAGTGATATACAAACAAAAAATTCATACTAAAAACTTACACATAATGACTTGCACAAAATTTCATACACTTAATACTTATTTGAATACATTTTTACACATATACCAACATTAACCAACACCCCAGTGGATTGAGTAGTGGTTAGCATTTCCTTATATGTAAACCCCCCGAACAGGTTTTGCAACCCCTTAGTGCCTTTTTAATATACATATATATAGATTTTTTTAAGTAACCTCCTAGCCCCTCCCCTCGCTCTTTGTTACATACACACACACACATATATATACATGGCTATGCACAAATTTTGCGAATAATATATACACAGATATCAGCAATGAATTTCAAATTAGTTGGATAGAAGTGAAGACATGAATAATTTCAAATGAAAATCCTCTTGTGCTCCACAAGGATAGTTGGTTATTAAATACCTGTTGTACCAGTAAAATTCTACTAAAGAAGATGAAATTAAAGATGCAAGAATTTTTTAACCATGAAACTAACAATGATACATTTTTGGCATCACACAGCAATCTCTCTCCAATGTAGAATTCCCTGGGTGAGATACGTCATGCCTTGGTTCTTGTAATGACATGCATAGAAATTTTAGAGATGAGACAGAAGGTGCTAAGTCAGCAAGTCACCATATCACAAATATTTTTTTGGGTTGTGGATATGTATGTATCAATAAAATAAGGCATAGCACAAGGGCTGATAAGTAGCACCAGTAAATTTTGTGGCAATAGGATGGGTATGTATGTAAAACCCACACCATATATATTAGAGCTGTAAGTAAGGCCAGCAGCAGGGAAGAAGACAGTAAGAATCTGAGATCCATGAAAATAAATTTAGAACCATTAATTCCCCCACTTTCTTCTAAGAAGAAAAGACAACGGTTAGATGTTCTTTTTTTTTTTTTTAAATTTTCTACACATTGTGGAATCAAAGTTTCCACTAGAATGCATTATATTGCCGTACAGATAAAAGATCACAAGTTCTTGCTCAAGGCTCGCTAATACAGAAAGGAAGCAACATAGATATACTCACTCAACCCCTAAAAGATGTTTCAGAAATAACCAAAAAAGCCAAATAAAATACTTTTTTTGTCCCATTTACTCAAAAAGACAATCACAGCTTGAGATAGACAATAATCAGAGTAGATCACTTACTTGGCCCAACAATTGCCTGGAGAAAATTCAAATGGAGGGTTAACTGCAGATGAAGTGGGACTCCCATACATCATTTCATTCTGAGAGGTCTCCTCCTGTGGCTTAAGAGAGAAATGGCCTTCACTGCCTGGCATTGGTCCAAATAAAGTTTTTGATAACCAAGGATCATCAGTAGAACCAGGAACAGAAGTAGCAAAGATTCCGCCATTTTGGCAATTGCCAACGAAAACCTTCTGAGGAGAATGAGTGCCAGAAGGGGTTAGATCATCTTTTGTGAAAAGTGATGCGATAGTCTTTTGAGACATAGGATGCACCATATCCTCCTTGTTTGACCTGTTCAGTTCTGCAGGTAATAGCCAATTGGCTGGGCCACCTACCAAACCTGGGCCACCGACCAAACCTAGACCATCTTGACCAAGAGGAGAAGTACTCCACATCTGCCATGTTCCCTTCTCATTTGCATTATTTGAATCATCCATTGGCGAAGCCTGCATATCCTGGGCCTTGGGTGTACTTGGAAATCGATTAGAATTAGAATGCCTTTCATCAAAGACTCGAATCCGTGACAACGGAGATTCAATTGGTGATGGCCTGTTCACTTCAGCTGCACACATGTTCTTTAAAGCACGTGGCTTGTCCAGTCCCATGTCTGTTGCAAATCCAGGGCCAACATCTAACTGAAAATTATCCAATGACTCTGAAACTGGCCCAAGCAAAGATACTGGGTCAGGAACATAACATGGATCTTCAAAAATGTCAGACTCTTCCGGTAAAAAATCACGAGGTGCTTCTCCAATTCGAGGAAACATGACTTCAGATGTTAATGGAGGAACTGTACTACTACTTGTTGATACGTAAGGAAAGGTAGATAAAGTAAATGGTGATGGCAGTCCAAAATTAATGGGGTTATCATATGATTGTCCAGAACATGAGTGACCAGAAAAGGGAGGGGTTTGAATTTCTGCTTGGGACTTCCCATTTGGTCTACTTATGACATTCGAGTTAGTGGCTAGAGGAACAGCTGATGAGCGGGTAAATAATTGTTGCCACGATTTTTTAGGGGCTGTTGGTTGTGGTTCAATGAGCACCTGCAGTAAACAGTTCAGCACAAACATAAAGCAAAGCTAAGTTCATTATCACCAACATGCTATAGTTAAACTACGCTATCATATAATTTAGTCTATTGGCTCATAGATCATGAAATCCCTAAAGGGGAATCATCCCAAAATTCATGCGGTGGCAAAAAAAAAGTTAATTCAGAATGTAATGCTATATCCAGTTGTTTAAAATATAACATCCAACAAATAAATGCATGCACATGCCAAGATGGATTATAATTCCTAACATTGCATTCATGTCTACCATATTTGGAGAATGATGGACATTATGTATATAAATCGCAGAATACTAAGAAAGCACTTAAGTAGTTCGACAACTATTTAAGATAGCCAATGAAAATATTAAATATGTGATTAAACCAAAAAAAGTAACTATCTATAAGCAGTAAGATAACTTACAGGACGGTTGATGGTCTTATCATCCCCATTCATATTTGCCTTCCCAGGCTGAGCTAATTCTCTCCTATTAGCAAAAGTGTTGACATGATCTCTTGAAGCAGTAGCAGAAGTATTAACACCCTTTCCAAATAAATTGCCTCCACTAAATGCTTTAGATGAAGATAAAAAAGTACCCCTCATGCGGTCCAGGTATCGTGTTCCAGCATTTGCCCGGCTATAATTGTTTGCACTAGTACCCTTAATCCCATGAGCCATTTCTATGCTATAATTTTTGGCACTTTCTGTGCTGGTTCTATGATATTCCTGTCGATCAGTATCACTCTTCCTGTCAAACTCCCGTTTCCGCTCATTTTCCTTACCTGCTCTCTTTTCCAGTTCCTCAGCATCTGAGTTGCTTTTACTAGACCATTTGTCTTTTTCCTTCCTTCTTTCTTCGCGCTTTTTCTCTGCTTCCTTCTTACTGTCTTTTCCCCTGGCAGCATTTGAAACTCTGCCATGATCTTTCTCCGCCTCCATCTTCTCATCCCTCAGCCTCCTACGTTCCTCCACCAATCTTGCAACCTCCTCCCTCTGCTTTTTCTCCTCCTCCTCCAATAGCTCCCTCTCTAGCCTGGCCTGTCTCTTCTCTTCAGCTTTTCTGCGAGCTTTCTCTCCTCTGCTCTCATAATTCACCCCATTTTCTCCTCGCTTAGCCAACATCGCCTTGTGTTCTGCATCTGATGAAGCATCATCTCCAGATGAACTAAC
This sequence comes from Camellia granthamiana, assembly GCA_036172215.1. NCBI lineage: Eukaryota > Viridiplantae > Streptophyta > Magnoliopsida > Ericales > Theaceae > Camellia > Camellia granthamiana. Next base: position 3,550,806 of record CM069905.1, on the reverse strand, counting down.
CCTAGTTATCTTTCTCCAGAGCCATCCAATGCTCAAGAAAAAAATTGTCAATATCTTACAGCCAAAAATAACAATGCGTGAATAAGATTTCTCTGCCATACAATGGGTATCATCACTGAAAAACCCGCCCCCACTCTTTCGCCAATAACTAGACTTCCCAGTAAAAGACCCACTGACCCAATTACCATTCTCTAACCAATCTTGACTGCAAATCCAACCATTATCAGACCACACCTTCCCATTTAATATCTTCCCACCTTTGCCAACCAAATCCTTCAAAATCCCAGAATTTGAGAGCCCCAATCCAGGGGGTACAGGGAGGTCCAAGACAGGTCTCTTTGAAATATGCCCACAATAGGAACACATAAACCGTCCCCCACCAGGGTTCTGATCCCGATATGGTGTCAAACAGTTCCTACACCTCCGTGTTGCCGTCTTCCGAAGCTTCTGCATTTCAATCGCCTCAAACCTCTTCCTCTCTCTAAGCCGGGCGTTCCTTCGTACCCGCCAAGCAGACAACTGTGGCATCAATATCTCATACCAGAACAAGGTAACCAACAACACGAACACACAAGCCAACCTGGGCGACGTGATTTCGAACCGGAGAGCAGGTGGCAACAGTTGAGACAAGGCCCACAGGCCAATCATTGGAATTACTAACCATGGAAGCATGGTAGCAACCCGTCGAGACCACTTCTGAATTACGCACAGTATACACATTATCCTCTAACCCACACCTATCTTCCCCGTATCACCAAAATTTTTACAAACCCTAAAAATCAAATCAAACAATCACAGCTCTTCAATCTCCAATAAAAAACCCTAACCCTACGCTATTCTCCGAATCGCAAATTTCCAACCAAAAAAACAACCCTTTCCAAACCCTAACAACGCGAGTTGTGTAATTCGACCTAGTTTTCAAATGGCAATAAAATCGAAGATTAATCAGAACAGTGAGCTTGAGTTTCGTGTGAGGAAGCTCCTCCGAAACCTAGTGAAGACGAAACGAATAAACAATCGAATGGGATTAGGAGACTTACAGATTGGACGTCCATTGACCAAAATTTCGGAGATTCGGCGGTGGCGCCGGAGAACAAGACGACGGTGATGGTGGCGGCGGAGTCGGCTCGGAGACGGTGGTGGTTGCTACGGTTCGTACTTTTGTACCAGAGAGAGAGAGAGAGAGAGAGAGAAGAAGAAGAAGAAGCTGTGACGATGATGATGATGATTTGATGAGAGAGAAAACGTATAAAAAGATAAGAGAGAGAAACATGAAGAAGAAAATGAAGGTTGGTTGAGATCGTGTTATATATAGGAAAACACTGAACCATAGGAGTGGGTCTGGACTGGTTGGTTTTTTCCTGGTGGACCGGTTGAGTTTCAAGCTTTGGATGTTGGTGCGTTGCTTGCTATTTGTTTTTTTTTTTTTTTTGGTTTGAGTAAGGGTGATATGAATTTTAATTTCCTCCATAAAATTGAGATTTTCATTTCATTTAATAAAATTACAGTATGTCATTAAAACAAAACAAAAAAAAAAAATCAATATTGTTGCTATAAATTTAATATCTTGTAATAAATTTTGAATTTTAAGTTGAAATTTATTAATGCAGATCTTTCATATATTAATTTTAAATTTTAAATGAAATGAAAATTAGGCATGTAAATTATCAAATCATAATAATGGTAGATTGAACGTGAGAGTTCATAAATATATACATGTGTGTGTGTGTGACAATCACAAAATTAATTACTTATAAATATTTGAACTCCGATGAGATTATAATAAATGCAAATAAGAATGATTAGCAAACATACATTGAAACACTTGGCTTTCCTTACTAATAGACAGAGAGCTTTATTTACATATTCATTACAAGATTAATAAAAGATGAAATGCACTTATTAAAATGATAGCTAACATATTACCCCAATTTAAATTTTAGATATCACCTATCCCATGTGTAACTCCAAAGAAAATTTATGGTTTTAATAATCATAATTTTTTTTGCCTCGTTTCTTTTTTGTTTTGTTTTGTTTTGTTTTTTTTTTTTTTTGGAGCAAAGGAATAGGTAAAACAACAGCAAAAACAGAGCATCAACTAAACTCTCACAGCAACCGAGCAAGGTTCGATGGCAGATTTGAAACCCAGTCCAAGGGAAGACAACCATAGAGCAAAGCTTGAGCCACCAATGAGCTGCTTTGTTGGCTGATCGAGAGGGCACCAACAGAAAGACACACCCCCATAATCAGTCATCCCTTTAATATCATCAAACATAGCTACTCGTACGAAGAGAGTTTCCATCCAAAGGACGAGAAATCATCACTCTACCAGCTGCTAGCACTGACTCAAATTAAAGTGATTACCAAGTTTTTGTAGTAAATCTTTATATTAAATTCATTGACATATTAGTTCAATGCATTAAAAATAAAGTTCAATATTCAATCACTACAAGAATGACATATTAGGTGATAAAATAAATTTAGGGTAAATTACAAATATATCTCATGAAATTTGTTTAAAATACAGATTGTTCTATGTGATTTAAAAAATTACAAATATTCTATTGTCAAAATTTTTTATTTAACAAAATTAACTAAAAAAATGAAATTCATGATTACTTTCCTATACAATAATAAAATTTCTTAAATTATTAATTGAAACATATTTCTAACATTATTAAAAACTATTAATTGACTTGATAATTTATTAATAAAATAGACTGTAATTTCCAGAATCACATGAGATAATTTGTATTTTAATCAAATTTTAGAAGTATATTTATAATTTACTCATAAATTTAATATAAAAATTTAGTTATCACGCCATTATTTTTTTAAACTTTCCAAAGCTTTTTTTTGTTTATAGTTCATTTACTAACTTTTATTGTGGCTATCCACATTCATGTTTGCATGAACATGTATACATTTATTTTCTTTATTAATTGGCACTCAATCAGTAAATTAAAATGTTGGAGACTCCTTGTGCACGGGCTATGATTGATTGGCACTAAATTAGGTGCAATGCTATGAAGACAATTACCAAACATAAAATGGGACACATATGTTTCAGATGAAATAGGATTTACATAATATGAATTTTACATGTGTAACTCACTTCATGTGAAATATATGTGTCACGTTCTATATATGTTTAGCGATTGTGTTGTTAGACTTGTTGCTAAATTAGTGTTGAGATGCATATATATCCATTGTTAAGAAATTGTAAAAGCACATTTTCCTAAGATATATAATATTGAGAGTAAAGATTAAAGTAAAATTTCAAAATTCAAAATCTTTGAAATTTAAATTTTGATTGAGTTTTGAGTCAAAACTCGATTTGAAATGTTCGTTTCATTTTTATAAATAAAATAAAAAATATATGAAATGAGAAAGTGAGAAATATTTATAAATTTTCGTTTCTAATTTTCTTCATTTTTCCCCCCTTCTTTATTGTTTACATTGTTGCAATATAAATTACTAATTTAACAATTAAAACAATTTATATATATCCTTTTAAAAGGATATTGTTTTATAGTACATACATATGTGTGTAGGGACGGAATCAGGATTTTATTACTGAAGAGGTCAAAAGAAAAATATTTTTTTTCACCATATACACAAAACACACATTTATGTATATATGATATATAAATTATATATACATAAAAAAAATTAAATACCATATAAGTAATTTCTAATAGGATGAATAAGTTTTTTTTTTTTTTTTTTTTGATATAAAATAGAAAGAGAATTTAAGATGAAAGAAGAATAATATATATTTTTTATACTAGGGAGGCTATTTTATATATAAAATAATGTATATATTTTTAAAATTCTTTGACAAATAATAATGTTCACAAAAACAGGGGCCATGACCCCTCATAATCTTCTCTTAGTTTCGTCATGTATGTGTTGTTCAACTTCTCATTTCATAGACTCATTTGGCAGTGATTTATAAGTCAAGAAAATGTAATTAAAATCAAAATTCCTTCAAGAGCCTCACTGCCATTGACTCATTGCTAAAGCACTTAAATGGCATCACCTTTCTCCTGTTGTAGGGCACGATTGGCCAATATAGTAAAGCTCAAGGCAAGCCCAACTCGATGGGGCATCTAAAGGCAACCCCAACCCCAACCCTAACCCCAACTCGATGTAGTAAAGCTCAATATAGATGGGGCATCTAAAGGCAATCCAGGCATAGCAAGTAGTTGTGGCTTGATCAGAGATAGCTAGCAGGATTCCGACGCAATATTGTTGGCTACATATTTTGTAAAATCCAATTACAGTTTGACACGTGGCAGAGTAAGGGTAATATAGGGAGACTACTCAAGTCTTCGATCATGATCGTACACGTGGCAGTGAAAATTGGTTCTCACGTGATCTGAGTAGCACTGGATCAGTAAAGAGATACAAGGTGACGTGGTTTCAACGGTTACTCATATTCAAATTCAAATACAGGAGGGAAGCCCAACTGCAAGTGATGGCGTGGTGGAACTACTTCTAAGGCAGCATGATCAGCGATCATGGAGGAGCAGTTCGACGGTTTGAAGTGCAGTTCGATGGTCATCCTTGAGGAGTATAAATAGCAAGGAGGTCCCCAGAAAAAACCCCCAGACTCAGATCATACAAACCAGTCTTACTTTACATATTTTCTTTTCCAGTTTTTACATTTCCAGTCTTTACCTTTCCTGCACTTTAAATACCTGTTCTTTACATTCCTGCACTTTAAATACCTGTTCTTTACATTCCTGCACTTTAAATACCTGCACTGCACTTCATTCATAGGAGTAGTTTCAAGTAGATTCAAGTAGATTGTTGCTGTAAACCTCTACGAGGCTGAGTTTGGACCATTGTAAGTTTTCATTTTAATGAAATACTTCCATTGTTCTTCATATTAACTGTTATTTCTCTTAATTTCTCCTAAGTCAAGCCACCAGTAAAAGTCCTCTTCATTGAGGCTGAAAGAACTAAAACACAATCGTCTGATAATTGGTTGGCAATTATAATTTCTGTAAGGACTGATTGATCCTTGCTGGCACGCTCGCATTTACAAAAATACCCTTCGAAAGCCAAAAAGCCAACATATATTTTTGGCGCGCCCAGTGGGACAAATTTAAAATGGCTAGACGAAGACGACAAGGAGAAAATGAACGCTTCGAAGAAGGCGTAGAAGGAGAGGTAGAAATACCTAATCCAGAGGATAATGTGGTAACACATCCTGTGGAAACTCCCATGTTATCAGAACCTATGGTCGAACAGACCAGTATTTCTGGACAAGAACCATATGTTCATAATATTGGACGAAACCAAGGAATTGGACCATCCACTGTTCCATCTACTCAGCCAACAAATCCATGGGATGGCCTAGTAGATGCAATGGGACAACAATTAATAAACACAATGGAAAGGTGGGCAACATCCTTTTTGGATCAAATGAATAACCACCAACCAACAAATACAAGACACACAGAGGAAGTTTTAAATGTCCCTCAGCAAAGATTGGCTAGAGATAAACAACCTATGCAAGTTAATGGGCATTCTAATGGTCAAACTAGTAATCAGAATATGAAAGATCATCGCCTCAGTCTTGGTATGAACCCATTTCGAGACCTGTAGCAGGCCAAAATGCCTCAGTACTCAACAATGAAGCCACACAAGTTGGTGGATTTGGTCAAGTACAAGAAACCGGCATAAGAATGGTTACAAATCCCACGTTCGAAGCCATACCTGGCACAAGGGGGTACACTAATCCCTTATTCGAATTTATACCCGGGGGGTTGGAGGGTTTTCCTGCAAATGGTAGAGACACAACATCTGTTCCAGTACCTTTCGCAGGTCCCTTCGCAGGTCAGGCTCAAAGGAGTTACCCATACCCCCAACAGCAACCTGCACCACAGGGACAACCAGTCCCAAATGTACCACCTTACGGACCAAGAGGACCACAAGCACAAGTTTGTCCACCAAACCCTGTGTTTGTTCCTCCAGTAGTAGTTCAGCAGGCACAAAATATGGTCCCTAGGGACCAAATTGTTGATATTGTTAGGGAGATGTGTGGACTGATCGCTCGGGGGGTCCAGACTCCTGTATACAGAAAGCCATACCTAGAGTGGGTGGATAGGGTACATGAATACCCAAGGGGTTTCAGGATACCAGATTTTACCCTTTTCTATGGGAGTGGAAATCAATCAACAGTAGAGCATATTGCTAGATTTGCTGCTCAATGCGGTGAATTTACTAATCATGACTATATGAAACTGAGATTATTCCCAAATTCTCTAACTGGGGGAGCATTTGTATGGTACATTAACCTTACACCTGGCTCCATTCAAACTTGGCAACAAATGGAAGAGGCATTTCATGCCCAATTCTTCCAATCGGAGCCAGAGGTTTCCATGGCAGATTTGGCAAGATTGAGTCAAAGGCCTGAAGAAAAGGCCACTCAGTTTATTGCCAGATTTAAAAGGGCTCGAAATAAATGTAGAGTCATCCTGCCAGAGCCAGAATTCGTAAGATTGGCTCAAAATGGCTTAGAATTCAGACTTCGAAAGAAGTTTGACTCAACTGAATTCAGAGATTTGGTGGAATTAACTTATAAGGTGTCTCGATATGAAGCATTATTAGAGGAGGAACAAGATCGAAATAATGCATCGTATAAGACATATTATAAAGATCCTAATTATGAGATCGATGCAGCAGAGATTGTGGGCAAAGAACCTGTAATCTGTGAAGCATTAATTCATAAGGATACAACAATTGACCAACAGTTTAAGAAGAAAGACTTTCACAGGAAGTACTCTTTCGATTTGACTAAAGCAGATGACATTTTTGATCATTTGCTTGCGGCCAATTTCCTTAAGTTGCCGAAGGGAGTAAAAATGCCATCTCCAGATGAACTTAAAGGAAAAGTATATTGTAAATGGCATAACTCTTGGTCTCACTCGACTAAAAACTGCATTGTTTTTCGAGACAGGATCCAAGAACAAATTCGTAAAGGAAGTTTGAAATTCTCAGCCAAAGCAGAAAAGACCATGGGGATTGACAGTAATCCATTTCCAGAAGTTGGAGAAAGCGCAGCTAATGTTGTTGTACCAAACTTCCAGAATTTATCTCTGCAGGAATTGGAAGAGGTCAATGTGCAGATGCATATTGCCAACCAGAAAACTACCAAGAAGGACACTGGAAATCTACCAGCCATTGGACAAGGTTTCTCACGCTAGAGGGGAGACTCTGATGAAGAAGCACTGGATGATGATTCCTTAGAAGCAGCTGTAATGCAGAGGATGTGTCCCAGGTGCAGACTGAGTTACAAATGGTTGAAAGGCCTTCCAGTCGATGGGAAGCAATATTACAGGGATGTACAGAGACGTCCTAAATCAACCAATGCTTACAACAAAAGGCCGTATCCGGCTAGTGACAGGCAGCGGCCATTAGTGGTTGAGCCTGCAGTGGACAGAATGCGTGCTAAAGGCAAGAGACCCTTGTATGAGTCCAGGCCACCTAACTATTACAGAATGGAGAGCAGTCATTCTGAAAGAAGACTGGAGAGGAGTTCAGGTTATCGGAGCAAAGCCAGAGATTGGCCCCCTAGACCAACTTCACGCAGGACAGAAAGTGGCTACTCCCATCGAAGGTCTGAATCAGGCTCGAAACATGAGGTCAGAGCCAAGCACTTACCTTCACAGCCAGTTTCGAAGATGGCTTCGAAGGTAGAAGGAAACAGTTCAACATCTAGATCAGTAAGTTCGTGGGTACCTGGGGTCCCAGATTGGTTTGTAATGCAGAGCAAGCCTAGAGAAGCGCCTACCCAAAGGGATGTTGGAAACCAAGGCAGGATGGTCAAACCTCCATTAGTGGCTCCGAATAATTGGGTATTGCTTAAACATCCAAAGATAAAGGAACCAGATATGGTCCAAATCATTTCAAGATCACAAAAGAGAAAGATTCAGCGCAGGTACACCCAGTACCAGCAAGATCTGAAAGAAAGTGGAGAAAGTTCTTCACTGGTCAAGACAGAAGGAAAGAAGAATCCAAAGTCAGACCATGCTCCAAAGCCAATTCCACAGAACAAAGTGGTTTGCAGCAGAGAACAGTTGGCCAAGGTTCATTTTGAACTAAAAGCCAGAGAGAAGGCTAGCTTAGCAGGGTTGGAGAAGGCTCTGATGGAGAGTGGCAGCGAGACAGAAGAAGAGATTGGCATAGGCCAAAAGAAAGAAATGGTGGAGGAAGAAATGTTCGAAGCCTTCATGGCTGAGCAAACATTTTTGGTTGAAAAACCAGTTGAGAAAGATCCTTCGAAGGAATTAGTTAGCAATGAAGTGCCAGAATGCAGTATGGAGGATGCTTCTGAGATAACTGATCAAGGTAGCCAAAAGGGGAAACAGGCACAGCCAGCCATCCAGTTTGGCTCATTTCCTCCAGTATCAGTCAATATGGTACACATACTGCCTCATGAGTTCCAGGCTGGAGATGAGGACCAAGATGACCAAGGCATGGATCCTATTCCTGTCTCTAGTGAAGACTCACAAGTGAGTATGGTACAAGATAATTCCGGGATGGCTACCCCAATGGAAACTAAATATGAGAGCGAAGAGGAGGTGAGCATTAACCTCTCGTATCCTTTTGAATATCCCTCGAATTCTATGACACAACATGTCAAGCCTTTGTACATCAAGGCTTTCTTCGATGGAATACAATTGAACCAAGTCTTGATAGATAATGGGGCAGCAGTGAACTTACTACCGAAATCTTCTTTGAAGAAATTAGGGAAAAAGAATCCCAGGTTGATCCCAACCAGCACAACCATTGTTGGCTTTGCTGGAGACAAACAAATGGCTCAGGGGATTCTACCCATTAACTTGAGTGTGGAAACCAGGGGATGCATGACAGCAGTCTTTGTAATTGACAGTAATGCTAAGTACAATGCTTTACTTGGGAGAGATTGGATCCACACTAACAAATGTGTGCCTTCCTCTTTGCATCAGAAAATCATGATGGCTTTGGGCAATGGAGAGACAGAGGAGATTGATACAGATCCTCAACCTTTCATAGCCTGTGCAGACTTCGCAGAGGCCAAACTGTATATTGAGGAAGTAACACCACTCAGTATACTGAGGAAAGCTGATGGCTCAGCTGAAGTAACGGCTGATGAGGAAGTGACACACCTGAAGCACTTAGTCCAGGAGAGTGCTGATGAAGAGATTGTCGTTAAGGATGACAATGATGCCTGGTTGTAGGCAAAGAGATGAAGAACAAGAAGCCAAGTCTTTGGCTCTAATTAAATTCTCAACATTGGATGTAAAATCAATAGTTCAGAAAGTACAGGAGCAAGAGAGAAAAGCCGTGATAATTGGCTGCAAACAGGAGCAGCCACAGGTCAGAGTTTTGACCCTTGGTAAATACTGTGCATTGGACATTAAAACAAAAGTCTAGAAGATACAGGAAGAGGATGCCTTATGGACAAATTTTGTCTATGAGGAGGAGGGCAAAGATGTTGAACTAAAGAGCCTGGAAGCAGAACAGAGCGAGAAAGTTGCTTCGAATGTGGAAGAAACCAAGGGAAAAGCTTCAATAAGTTCTCAGACACAAGACCCCCTAGAAGAAGTAAATTTAGGGGAAGGTTCTATACAACAGCCCACCTATATAAGTGCTTGTTTGAATGTTCTGGACAAGGACCAGTTATTGGTTGTTCTAAAGAAATACAAAGATTGCTTTGCATGGTCTTATAATGAACTACCAGGATTGGATAGGTCATTAGTGGAACATAGGTTCCCTATGAAGCCTAACTTCTAGCCATACAAGCAGAAACCAAGAAGAATGAGTCCAGAAGTAATTCAGAAAGTCAAGGAAGAGATTCTTAGACTACTAAAGGCAGGCTTTATTAGGACAGCCAGGTATGTTGAATGGCTATCTAATATTGTGCCTGTAGTCAAGAAGAATGGTAAAATGAGGGTATGCATTGACTTCAGAAACTTAAATCTAGCAACTCCAAAAGATGAGTACCCTATGCCTATGGTGGATCTGTTGGTAGACAGTTCAGCAGGGCATCAAGTTTTATCAATGATGGATGGACACTCTAGTTATAACCAAATCTGCATTGCAGAGGAGGACATCCACAAGACAGCATTCAGATGTCTTGGGAATATTGGCACCTTCGAATGGGTTAAAATGCCATTTGGCCTGAAGAATGCTGGAGCTACATATCAGAGAGCTATGAACACTATCTTTCATGACCTCATTAGAGGGTATTTGAAATGTTATATTGATGACATTGTAGTTGAATCCCAATCCATGGAGGAGCATTTGTTTCACTTAGAAGCAACCTTTGAAAGAATGAGAAAGTTCAAATTGAAGCTCAATCCTCTTAAGTGTGCTTTTGGCGTATCATCTGGAAACTTCTTGGGTTATGTAGTGCACAAGAAAGGGATACAGATTGATCAGAATAAAGCCAAAGCCATCATTGAAGCTAGGCCTCCATCAAGTAAGAAAGAATTACAAAGGTTCCTTGGACAGGTTAACTTTCTTCGAATGTTCATTTCTAACACTACAGGGAAAACTAAAGTATTTTCTTCCTTGTTAAGGCTGAAAGATGAAGAGGAATTTGTGTGGACAGCAAAGCATCAAATTGCTTTCGAAGGTATCAAAGCCTACTTGGCCAACCCTCCAGTGCTGATGCCACCAAAGGGTAATAAGCCCTTGAAGTTGTACATAGCTGCAGCAGAAGATTCACTGGGAGCTTTCTTGGCCCAAGACAATGAAGAAGGCAAGGAGCAAGCTGCTTATTACCTTAGTAGGTTTTTAAATTCTTGTGAATGTAAATATTCAGCTGTAGAAAAGCTGTGTCTTGCTTTGTATTTTGCTGCAATGAAATTAAGATATTATCTTTTACCTACAACTGTCTTGGTAATTGCAACCACAGATTTGGTTAAGTACATGTTATCTAGACCTATGTTGAGGGGGAGAATTGGCAAGTGGATACTAGCCTTATCAGAATTTCATTTAGAATATGTCCCTCAAGGGGCAGTAAAAGGGCAAGTTCTGGCCAATTTTCTGGCAGACCATCCATCTCAAACAAAGAGCCAAGAGATAATGGAACTTGGCATGGCTAGTGTTGAGCCATGGCAGATGTGGTTCGATGGATCGAAAGCCAATGGCTTAATTGGAATTGGTATTGTGATTAAATCTCCACAAGGGGTAGAGACCACACATGGTTTCAGAGTGGATGAAGCTAGCTGTTCCAATAACCAAGCTGAATATGAAGCCTTAATAGTGGGACTAGAAATCTTTATTGGATTACAAGTACATGCAGTTGACATATTTAGAGACTCTCAATTGGTGGTTAACCAAGTGAAAGGGATTTTCAAGTGTCAAAGCATAAGTATTTTGCCATACTATGTTGTTGCATTACATTTGCTTTCTCAATTTCAAATAGCAAATGTAACTCATGTTCCAAGATTCTTGAATAATAGAGCTAATGATATGGCTCAGAAAGCTTCGAACTTCAAGAAAAGGGATAATGCCCAAAGGGACATAAGCCAAACAACATATCAGAAATTGATACCACCTTTGAATAAAAGGAATGTGGTCATGGAAGTCAATCATAATGACTTACAAGAACAAGATTGGAGACATCTAATAATGCAGTACTTAGCTGGTCCATCTTCGAAGGCCAATAGGAGAATTAAATTGCAGTCCATGCAATACATGATATATGGTAATGCTCTCTACAAAAGGGGAGGAGATGGTTTGTTGCTAGAATGTTTAGGTCCAAAAGAAGCATTAACAACTATGGCTGAGGTTCATGAAGGCATCTGTGGTGCTCATCAGCCTGGTGTGAAGATAAGATGGCTGCTTCGAAGGCATTCCTACTATTGGCCAACTATTCTTAAAGACTGCATAGAATATGCAAAGGGTTGCCAGGCATGTCAAAAGCATGGCACAATAAGGCATGTCCCTATAACTGACTTACATGCAGTAGTGAAGCCTTGGCCATTCAGAGGATGGGCCATGGATATGATTGGAAAAATACACCCACCTTCTTCGAAGCATCATTGTTTCCTTCTAGTGGCCACTGATTACTTCACTAAGTGGGTCGAAGCCAAGCCATACAAGGCTGTAGACCAGACAGAAGTCATTGGGTTCATTAAAGATTTGATCCATAGATTTGGCATCCCACAAACCATAACCGTGGATAATGGGACTGTGTTCGATGGGAAAATGGTGAAATCTTTTGTGGCAAAGTTTGGAATTAGCCTTGTTAATTCCACACCCTATTATGCACAAGCCAATGGTCAAGCTGAATCATCCAATAAGTCCTTGAAAAAAGGAATACAGAAGGTTGTGGAGGATAATCCAAGGGATTGGCATAACTTATTGTTGAATGTTTTGTGGGCTTACAGAACTTCCCCAAGATCAAGCACAGGAGTTACACCTTATGCCTTAGTATATGGGCATGATGCAGTGTTACCTGTGGAGATTAATGTTAAATCTTTGAGGGTAAAATGCCAAGATCAGTTAGATCCTGAGCAGTACCATCAAAGTATGTGCTTGGAATTAGAGGGCATAGATGAAGCCAGAATTTTGGCATTAAATAGCATTCTTTTCCAAAAGAAGAAAGCAGCCAAGAATTACAATAAGAAAGTCAAACGCCTTGGCTTTGATGAAGGTGATTTGGTATGGAAAACAATACTCCCAATAGAAATTAAGAGCCATAAGTTTGGCAAATGGTCACCTAACTGGGAAGGGCCATATCAGATTCATAGAGTTCTGCCTTTTGGAGCATACCATTTGAGAAATTTGAATGGTTATGTGCATCCCAAAAAGATTAATGGCAGATATTTAAAGCCTTATTTTCCAACCATTTGGGAAACACAAGGGATAAAATAAGCACTATATACAAGAACACAAAGACTGCTCAAATGATAGACAAAAATTTGTACTTTCATAAAGAATTAAGTACATTTTGCCACAAATTGGCCCAAAATTCATTACAATGTCTTAATTGTTTTTGTACAATAGATTTCCTATTGCTAAGTGAGGGAACTAGTTGAATAGCTGCAGTCATCTCTTCCTTTCGATCAGCCAGTCCTTGGTTGGTGATTTGCAATTTTGTATCAGTTCGGACTAAGGCTCGATTTACTGCAGCTAGCTCCTCTTCAAGTTGAGCTTTCCTCTCCAGCAGCTGGACTCGAAAGTGGGAGGCAGAGGAGTGTTGTTCCTTAAGCTTTGATACTTTGGTGTGTACTTGGGAAACAAAACTCTGATCTCTAGCTAGTTTCTCATCCTCAACCTTGGCAGCCTGACAAATGCTAATGTAAAAATCAACAGTAGCTGCTGCCTGAGATAGATGACTTGAAACGTTCATGCCAGACTGCTCAGCAATTTTGCAGCATTGGAGGAACCCATTTCTGATTATAGGCCTTTGCAGAGCCTCGAAGGGGATCCTCGAAAAAGAAATCAACAGTTCCAAGCATGTGTCCAAGTCTATCGAAGGTGCAGAAGGCTTGCTGCTGGAGGAAGAAGAACTCTCAAAAATTTCTAGCAAGGAGTCAGCTAAATCTAAGGGCTCAGCTTCAACATTCAATGTTGGAGAGGTAGAGGGTACGTCGAAGAGACTAGCTAGTCTGGTTTCGAAGATGTCTACCTCATCCGTAGACATGAGAAGTGCAAAGAGTGTTGTGGTGGAAGGCACAGAAGACTGCATGGGGATAGGAGAAATGGATGGAACATTTTTGGCAGCCTCTATGGTCTTAGCCACCAATGAATCAAGCGAGGAGGGGCTAGAAGTAGACAAAGGTGATGAAATATGAATGGGAGCACTAACAGCACCCTCAATTGGGGAATTAGCTGCCTTTGAAGAAGAAGTAGCAGTTGGAGTTTCCTTGGAAGGAGAGGGAGGAGCAAGGCTCGAAAGAAAAGTAAGTTGAGGGATAGGCTCAGTGGTTGTTGCTGCAAAAGGAGAAATATAAAGTAATGTCAAGTCTCAATATTAAAGATTTGACAAGAAAAGAATAGAGGCATGAAAAGGAATTACTTGTCCCAGAAGCGCTGGCACTAATAGGAGAGCTGCGAAGGGAGTAATGTTCGATAGTCTGTTGCCTTCTTGCCGTTTCCCTTTGTAATGCATCATCAACAGCAGCTTCCTCTCTTAGGAATTGTTGCTGCCGCCTCTTCTCAGCCCTCTCGAAGACAATTAGGGCCTGGGAATATTCTTGTTCTACGGCCTGGGCAGCTGCTTCATGGATGGGATCTTCAACCAAGTCAGTGGCTGAAGCAGTCACTTTCCTTCTCTTTTCTATTGCTTGGGCAATTGTCTCGGAATCTGAGTCTTCAGCGAAATCAGAAGGAGAGACAGTAATCTTCCTTCTCTTTTTTCTCTGAATTGGTATTATCTGCTCCTCAATTTCCTCCTCAACTTCTTCAGTCTGAGATCTGGATTCCCTAAAAATGAGCTCCTCCTCTACCTCCCTGGCAGTTGTCTCCTCTTGGACCAAATCAGTCACTCTTTTCCTTCTTATCAAGGGTGACTCATGCTCTTGATCTGCTTCTTCTTCTTCTTCTTTTGGCACCTCAATTGTTTCCTTTTTAGGCTCCAGCAGTCTCCTTTTCTTTTGTTGTGGACCACCTTCATAAAAGAAGAATTAAGAATAGGACTACAACCATTATAGAAAAGGCCAAAGGAAAAGAAACAAAATTATACCTTTCTTCGGAGCAGCAAGGGTGACTCTAGGAGGAGTTGAGGCAGCAGGAGTGGACTGAGTTGTAGCAGGTACTGTAACTGAAACGGTGGAAGAGGTGACAATTCCAGCTCCCTTGGGCTTAGGCACATCCAACACCTTTAGTAGGTTTTGAGGTGAAATGGCCAAATAGACTTCCATATTGCTCACCCACCAATTTTGGTATCTTTTTAATACGGTACCTTGAGGAATGAAAGGGGTGTACTCAAAATTGGCCAAGTCATCTATAAATTTGAAGGTCGCCTCTTCGAGCCTCGACCTCCGAACCTTCAAATCTCTCATAGTAAGGCTCAAATTGGTGTTGCTACAGAGAGGTATTGGGACCCCTTGTGTGAAGCCAAACTGTCTGGCAAATTGAGCAGGACAATAAGGCTCAGCTATGCATTTATAAGCTCTGGGATTCGTGGTCCCGATAAATAGCTCTCTAGGAAGCAGAAGGGAAGCCCATATGTCCTTATGAGCAGGCGAAGCGCAGAGCCTGTCATTTAGGAAATTATTCAACCAAGTTGGACCAATACTGGGTTCGAAGGGACGGAAATGGTGAATAGGAGGAGCAGCTGGTAGTTGATGGAAGAAAGAGAAATAAAAGGCAAAAGTAGAGGGGGAAAGTATAGCATTGGCTAGTCTTATGCCATGGGTAAGAGAGTGTAGCCCAGAAAATTTAAGGCATTTGGATTGTAGTTCAGTGAAATAGGCGAAAAGCCAAAGCTGAAGGATCCAGAATGGCCCCCCTTGATTAGCATCTAAGGGTTTTTCGCAAAAAATGGAAGAAACTCTATATACATGGCCTAAGACATATGGGGACAAGGCTACCCTTTTTTGCAAAACAAAGGCTTTGGCAAGAGGGGCAAATTCAGGCATGATCCTTTGGGAGGAGGTGTAGAAGAGGAATTTACAAAGCCAATATAACAGGAAGGAAAAGAATTCTCTATCGGTTACCAGGCCCTCTCTTTTATTCTCAGCTTTAACAAAATCACTGTAAGATGAGTTAAGAGAGGGGAGGGCGAAAGAGACTGTTGAGTCAGGGAAATCTGGTGTAATGGGGGTACCAATAGGGGATACTCCTAGTAGATGGCAAATATCAAGAACAGTAGGGGCCATCATCCCACATCTAAATTGAAAGAAATTAAAGATAGGGTTCAAAAAACATAAGGCAGCAGGAACTAGGAAAGGGTCCTCTGAGATAATTACCTTAGATAGTCGGAGAGCATCGAGAAGGCAGAGCTCTTGAAGGTCCAGTGTCCTAGCAGGGATGACTCGGTCGTACAATTCTTGCCATTCCGGTCTCACCGTGGGCCAACATCGATGAGGGCGATTGATTCTCCAGTTCCTCCAGTCGAGACCACCTTCATAAAGGAGACATTGGTTCTCCAGACGAGGGTATAGGGCTGGGAGCTCAGTAAGGATCTCTTTGAATATGGGCCCGAGCACATAGTCTTGCTGCACATGGCGACGAGGGACAAAAATATGCCCATCAATAGAGCTTTTCCCCCCAGCCTTGTATTTCTCACATTCTGCATCAATGAGTCTTTTTAAAGCCACAGATGAGCTCACATGCTCTATGACTGGCACTTTTGGTGAAGAAGAAGAAGCCATTGATAATACGTTTTTTTAGAAAGTGAAGAAGGGAGTAAAGAGAAGTGGGAGGCTGATGAGGGTTTGTACGTAATCCCAGAACGCGAGACAAAAGGGTTTTAAAAGGCCTTTGTGTCCGGAAAATGTATCCCATAGATCGTTAAGTACTAAAAGTACGAATACGAGGAGCCTCTTCCAATATTGATAGTTTTTGAAGGGAAGAGCACATTCCGGATGTTGACGCCAGCTTCGAAGCAAGATATTTGGCTTTGAAACCAGATTTTGGTGCCAAAAAATCAAACAACAACGGCTTCGAAATACATAAGTCGGCTTCGAAGCATACTACATGCTTAAAAATGTAAGAATACTCGAGGGTTTGTTTACTTTGAAGAGATCAAAGACCTGTAGTAGGTTTCTCAACAAAAGTAATACCCTTGAGGTAAAGCTGGAGGATCATTAAAGATATATTTGGGTGTTCGAAACATTAAAACCAATAGTTGGTTTGTATATACACACAGAAAATTGTCTTTTCGGATTAAAACAATGCAACCCCAAGAACAGTTTTTATATTGTTGTAAGTATGAACTGTCCTTCGAAGCAAAATAATCAATACCAATCATGATCATATTTTGGTTATGATTAAGACAGGCTTTAAGGGAAAAGATTGTTAAATTCGAAGCACCAATTCTGAACAAGAATTAACAAAAGTTGATGACCATAATCCATAAATTGGAGAATTCATCCCAACATCCTTATTGGAAATTGATTGGATCTATATTCGAAGGATAAGATTGTTAAATTCGAAGCACTGTTTCTAAGATGATATCAGCCAAAACTGTCAACTTTATTCCATAAATTGGAAAAGTCATGTTGGTTCTTAGTGTTTTCATTTTCAAACAATTGAGTCCATATTCGAAGAATAAGATTGTTCAGTTCGAAGCTCTGGATTGGCTTTAAAAGGCAAATGGAAACAGGATCAAACAATGCCAAGTGAAGAATTCTGTTTATATTAAAGCCAAAGCAATTACATCGAATGACCCTATCTGGGTATAAACTCAAGCTCATAAAAATAAGGAATAGAATAAATAATAAGGTCATGAAATTTGGTCCAACAGTGATCAATGAATTTTTGTTCTTTCTTTATTATATTTTCTATTTCTTCTAACGTTGGCTGCATAAGTTGATGTGCTCTCACTTCGTAGTAGAGCTCTTCAGCCTTTATTTCGAAAGCTTCCTCTCTCAATCTTTGTTCCACTTCGTCTATGACCAAGTCATCCCAATACGCAGAATCTTTATTCTTAAAATCATCGAATTCTTCGATGAAGTTCTCTGCTTCGTACTGGGCTTGAATTCGAAGAGACGAAAGTTGATCCAAAGATTGTGTAGTGACCATGGAATTTCGATGCCAGTAGAGGAGCACTGGAAGTTGGTCCAGGAACATATGAAGTTCTGCTTGGGCAAGGGGATTAAGGACATGGCCCCTAGTCAGAATATCACAAACCCATCGAAGGTTCTTGAGAGGGACTTCGTCCTCAAGAACATTGAAGGGCAAATAAGAGAAAGCTGCAAGCAGAAGTTGGGCTTGTTTCCGCTCAGCTGGAGTTGGGGAAGGTGGAGGTTTGTAAGGTGGGAAGACTTTTTCCATAGGAAGGGCAAGCCTCAGTCTCTCTGTCCAGCAAAGAGTTGGCGGAGGAGAAGGTGTGGATGCTTCTGTTTCAGAAGATGGAGAAGGAGATGTGGATGGAGAAGAAGGTGTGGATACTTCTATTATGGGAGATGGCACAGGAGCAGAAGGAACAAAGGCATTAATATAATTAAGCCAGTCAGAAGAACAAATCTTCGCATTCTGGGCTAAGAATGATGGGTTGTACCCTTGTGCTTCTTCTGGGCGCCGGGTAGCGTGCATTATCTTTGTAGGCATGGAGGATGTGTACCATGCCACAAGCAGGTTCTCCTCCAAACTACGTCGATGGTCAATGGGCACGTAAGGGTAGACCACTGAACTTCGAGCATAGGAAGGAAACTCCAAAGGGTCAGTGAACTCAACAAAATGATGGTTGATTCGTTCCCTCAAATCATAAGTCTCAGGTGTTGACCAGCTTGTCCAGCCAAAAACCCCAGAAGATGAAGAAGTGGTAGCTTCATCCCATGCAGAGTTTTGTGAAAAAGAGTTTCCTAAGTCCATATTTGCAACTTGCCAAATCAAAGGTTTGAGAGCAGTTTGTTCGAGGTACAAGGGGGAGTTAGAGGAAGAACTTCTTGTATCTGTGTCTGCAACTTGTTGAATCGAAGGATTAAGGACAATGTGTTCGTAGTCCAAAGGTTGGTAATTTACAAAGGCTCTCATAACCTGAATATAGAAAGGCGGATAAAGGTGGCTAATGAATGCGTGGAGGTTCTTTCGAGGGGAAGCAGCATTACTCAATGGCTCTTCGTATGCTTGATCAATAGAAAGGGAAGTTGATTTAGCCATAGTCTGTTCGAATGCTAAGGTATTGGGATGTTCAACAAATTGAAAGAGAGTTAATGCAAATGATCATCAAATAGATGACGATTGTGTTTCCAGAAGATAGACTCCATGCACGTTCTAAAAGCGCGGGAAAAAACTGTGATCCACTAATATCACCAAGTATTGGGTATATTAGTGCGGGGGGTAATGTTGGCTACATATTTTGTAAAAGCCAATTACAGTTCGACACGTGGCAGAGTAAGGGTAATATAGGGAGACTACTCAAGCCTTCGATCCTGATCGTACACGTGGCAGTGAAAATTGGTTCTCATGTGATCTGAGTAGCATTGGGTCAGTAAAGAGATACAAGGTGACGTGGCTTCAACGGTTACTCATATTCAAATTCAAATACAGGAAGGAAGCCCAACTGCAAGTGATGGCATAGTGGAACTACTTCTAAGGCAGCATGATCAGCGATCATGGAGGAGCAGTTCGACGGTTTGAAGTGCAGTTCGATGGTCATCCTTGAGGAGTATAAATAGCAAGGAGGTCCCCAGAAAAAACCCCCAGACTCAGATCATACAAACCAGTCTTACTTTACATATTTTCTTTTCCAGTTTTTACATTTCCAGTCTTTACCTTTCCTGCACTTTAAATACCTGTTCTTTACATTCCTGCACTTTAAATACCTGTTCTTTACATTCCTGCACTTTAAATACCTGCACTGCACTTCATTCATAGAAGTAGTTTCAAGTAGATTCAAGTAGATTGTTGCTGTAAACCTCTACGAGGCTGAGTTTGGACCATTGTAAGTTTTCATTTTAATAAAATACTTCCATTGTTCTTCATATTAACTGTTATTTCTCTTAATTTCTCCTAAGTCAAGCCACCAGTAAAAGTCCTCTTCATTGAGGCTGAAAGAACTAAAACACAATCGTCTGATAATTGGTTGGCAATTATAATTTCTGTAAGGACTGATTGATCCTTGCTGGCACGCTTGCATTTACAAAAATACCCTTCGAAAGCCAAAAAGCCAACAAATATAGGCATCACTTCCAACATCTGTGTTGAGTTTTGGGCCCTTAGAGATGATTTGAAGCTTGCCGTAGATAAAGGACTCCATAACATCACAATTAAAATAGATGCAAAATTACTGCAACAGCTTCTTCAGGATTATAATTGTTCTTGCCACCAACTTCACAATATAATTTATGATTGCAGGAACCTCTTGGACCAACTCGGGCATCCTCCAATTAAGCATATCATAATTCATAAGGGAAGGGAACAAGTGTGCGAACACCCTTGCTAGCGAAGGAAGCAGAATGGAGGAAGGCCTCCAAATTTTTGAACATGTTCCTTTTTGTATTTGCTTCTTAATGATGCTAGTGGGGTTAAGTACCTTGGACTTATGTATGCTACCTTTTAATCTTTTAATCAAGTTTCCTTTTAGAGCAAGGATCCTCTAGAGTTTTTTTTTCCTAAAGTTTCCTAGAGTGGTGCATTGTGTGGTTGAGATTTAATAATAAGTCACATCAATTTTTTAGCATTAAATCTCAACCACACAATACACCACTTTAGGAAACTTTAGAAAAAAAACACTCTAGAGGATCCTTGGTGTTCCTTTTAACCCCCAAAAAAAAAAGAAGTCAGTAAAAAAATCTCATAAACTTTGGAGTGAGCCAAACATATTTGATTTTTTTTAGTCTAATTTATTGATTCTTTAATTTAAAAAAATAGTTTATATGTCCCAACCAAAGCAATAAGACTGGAAATTTATTCACTTTGTTTGGTTTCAATATTTTGAAAAATTAAGTTTTTTATTTTTCGTGTTTTTTTAAATTTTTTTTTATTTTTAGTAAATATTTTTAAAATTTTAAACAATTTTTTACTTTTTTGGATACAACTTACTTAGATATATCTAAAAAATAAAATATTTATAAAAAATATTTTAAAAAATTAATTAATACAAAAGAATATAAAAATGTACTGAATTTTTATTTATTTATATTATTATTTTTATTTTTGGTATTTAATAAAATTTTTAAAGATTTTTTCACAAATATTATATTTTTTAAGTGTATTTTATGTTAGATGTATCTAAAAATTAAAAAAAATTATTTAAAATATTGAAAAAATTCAATAAAAAAAAAACATAAAAAAAAATAATAATAGTTTTCTAAAAAATGAAATCTAAAAAGTAAAAGGAACATAATTTTCCATTGAATCAATGCATTTTTTTCCCCCTCAAAGACTGAGTCAAGACAACTTCATCGATGCCGACCGGGTCAAAATCATGTTTGTAAAGAATGGTTTGTTTGTTTTTAATTTTTTTGTTTTTTGTGCTTAAAGGAGCAAGTAACTCAATTTATAAACCATGCATGATATACAAAATTGGACTTAATTCCGGCTGGCCCAACTTAATAATCAGGCACTAGCCAGTCCTAGAGTTTGCCATTGTGGCCCTTTGAAGGAGCCATAATTAAAACAGAATTCCAAATTGAACCCAAAATGCTTCTCAAATGATTAATTTGTTTTAAGACTAATATTATTAAAGTAACAGCTCAACTTGTACCTGGAAGCTTACAGATTCATAAAATAGTTTCAATATTAGACAAAAATCATGTGAGATCTTAATTCACTTCGTCACATAATAAAATTCTAATACAATAGGCATTTTGTCTCATTCTCTACTGATTACTTACATTTTGAGAACCTTGCAGATTAGGCAAATCAATTTTAAGAGTATGAAGTATGGTTCAAATATGCACTAAGCAAAATATTTAGATAAAATACGTAAGGTGCTTTTTACTT
Organism: Camellia granthamiana; assembly: GCA_036172215.1. Classification (NCBI taxonomy): domain Eukaryota; kingdom Viridiplantae; phylum Streptophyta; class Magnoliopsida; order Ericales; family Theaceae; genus Camellia; species Camellia granthamiana. The sequence goes on along the minus strand of CM069905.1, from coordinate 3,529,239 downwards.
TATGGATTAATTTCTCTTATCTCTTTATCATCTTTTTCATATGTGATTGAATTTTATGTATAGAGAATGTCAGAGACTTGTCTTATATTATCTCTGTTAGTTCATATATACTTTAGAGGCCATTTCATTTATTGTTAAGTAATTTTAGATTAGATATCTCTAATGAATCTCTTAGTTACAAGGATTAAGTTAAATGGAGAATTCAAAGTCAAATAAAGGCAATTTTCAAGCATAAATTGTATGTTGGAACAATTTCATAATATATTTACATATATCTAAATGTACATTTTAATTATATGAATTAATGGAGAGGTGTGTCTTCTAGATTTAAACCATAGGGTGTAATTATTAGATTTAAATCAAAAGACACTACTCTTGAATTTAAAATGTGTTACTTTTGAATCTAAAGGATTCGATATTTGGTATAAGGGACACAAACGCATACATACATGTATAAATGCGGAATGAGTTGACAATTGGAGACAAGTAATCCATATGAAATCCATTGAAAATTTATGAAATTTCTCTCAGTGATTCATATTGTTATTTTCCTATTCTACTTGGTGGATTAGAAAAATACAAATGTATTCGGGATCTGATTTTATTTGTGCATACCACAATCAGATATTAGTCTTTAGACTAGGTTTCATTGTATCTTGGGGATGGATTCGCAAGTAATCGATGCACACCATATTCAACAAAATTTGTGAGGGTGAAAATCGTCTTAATGAAAATGACGTTATAACGCGCCTTAAAACAATACTAATTATTTTCTATTTCATCTCTTTCTATCTCATTTATCAAATTTGCACCAACATTGCACATCAAAAGAAAATGAAAAATAAAATTTTTAAATTTGATCTATTCTTAAAATTCAAGCCCATTTGTAAAAATAAATAAAATGCATTTTTTTGTTACCATTAAGTAGAACTTCGGATATTAAGATGTTATATTTTAAGTTCATTTAATCTGATCTATAACATAATTATCATAATAGAAACCATATCAAGGGCTCGTTTGGGAGATTGGAATTTTGACTCTTTTTTTTGTACTAAAATAATTATAAAAAAAATAAAATAAATTTTTTAGCTTAATAAGGTAAAAACATCACATCTAACTCATAATTATTACCTTCTTTTTCTCATAAAAAGTCAAAAAATTCTTTCTAAACGAAACTTTTTAATCCCAAATTAAAATAATTAAAAAATTAAAAAGTCAACCCACTTTCCAAAAGAACCGCAAAATTGTTAGATCTTATGATAAACCCCAAACAAAACGTGTAGCATTATTGTATCCATAATTTACACCAACCATTCTTGGTAATTTAAATTTTCATGATTCGAATTGTTCAAATATATCAAAATGATTACACAAATTCAAACTACCAAATATTTTTCAATTTACACTGTACAGACAATAATTAATAAGAAAAATGAGTGAGACCCCCTTTGTGGAGGACCCCCACAACCCCTTTACTGATCTACACCATTCATGATGTGTGAGGTCCACTCATGTATATGTGAGGTCCATATCATGAATGGTGTGGATCACAAAAGGGGTTGTGGAGGTCCTTCACAAAGGGGGTCTCTATCATTGCTGAATTAATAATGATTGGCATAAAAGAAAAGGAGAAGTCACTTTTTAGTTACCGCCAATTTCTTTCCTTTGCCTTGAGGAAGAAAAAATATTTTTCAGTTACCGGTAACTTGCTGTTCCGGTTTGTAAATAAGAGTAATCAGTTGGGGTCTGAGTTTATCTTTCCAAATCTCACAACTTGTTCCAACCTCATTCTCTCTCTTCTTAATCTCAACCACCACTAGATTAACCGTCAACCGCCGAATCTCCACCAGAACAACGAAATCCCCATTATGCCCTTCCACCTTCGCCACCCAATCCTTCTTCCTCACCGCCCTCAACCCCTCCGCCTTCGCCACCTCCTCCATCTTCCCCATTATTCTCTCCGGCGTCTCCGCCGACACGAATCTCTCACCTCCGGCCGATCCATCCTGATTGAACAAACCGGACAGATCGAAACCGGACGATAACGAGATGATATCAAAAGCATTTAAGCACTGTTTGTTGTTATTGTCCGCGTCTTTGTGATCAAAATCATCGGAAATGAATTTAATCTCTTTGTAATCTTTTTTAAACCACGGATCATTGATGATCTCGTCTACGGTGATGCGAGACTCAGGATTCGTATCGAGGAGGCGATACAAGAATCGTTTGAGATCCGGAGACGTCCATTTAGGGCACCGAAACTCGCCTTTGTAGATCTTCCGATACATCACCATCAGATTGGGATCATTGAACGGTAGATAACCGGCAATCAAGATATACAGTATGACGCCGCATGACCATATATCCACCTTCGCACCATCGTATCCTTTCTTCGCGAGAATCTCGGGTGCCACGTAGGCAGGTGTGCCACACAGCGTGTGAAGAAGGCCGTCGGGTCGGATCTGATCCTTCACGGCGCTGAGTCCGAAATCGGTGACTCGGAGCTCCCAATTCTCATCGAGAAGGAGATTCTCGGGCTTCAGATCTCGGTGAAAGACGCCGCGAGAGTGACAGTATCCGACGGCGGAGATCAGCTGCTGGAAGTATTTACGGCTGAGATCTTCGCTGAACCGTCCTTTGGCGACCTTGGCGAAAAGCTCTCCACCTTTGGCGAACTCCATCACGAAGTAGATCTTCGTCTTCGTAGCCAAAACCTCAAAGAGACGAACGATGTGAGGGTGGCGCAGCCAGCGCATAATAGCGATCTCCCGCTTAACGTGCGCCGTCAGGCCTCCTTTCAGTACTTTTTGCTTGCTAACTGCCTTGATCGCCACGCTCTGCCCAGTCCTCACGTTCCTTGCGTGGTACACCTTCGCGAAGGCTCCGCAACCTAGCAGCTTCCCCAGCTCGTATTTCCCGAACAGGTTCGCCTCCGGCGAGACATTGTTATATTGATCTACAATCTCCGGCATTACTCTATATCTTCTTGGTCAGAAACCTCTTCGCTTAAATTTGCATCAAACTACCGAAACACGAAAATCTCAACAAATTAATTTATGTATAACAAAAAAACCAACAATTTCAGAGAGTGTGAAACTTGTTTGTAGCTATGGATCTTTTTGTAGGGTAGGGAGTCTTATCTTCAAAGGATGTTCAACAACCAAGACTGATGATGAAACTTCAAGCTAGAGCTTGAAAGCGAATTAGCCTAAGAGAGAAAAATATTTTAAAAAATGAAAAATACAAAAATTCTTCTGTTTTGCTTGCTGGAGCTAGTTTTTTAGCTGGATTGGAATGAAGTTTTGGAGAAAAAAATTGCAGATTCTACAGTCTGTTTGGTTGTTTGTTTGATAATGGCTATTTAAAGGAGATTTTTTTTTTTTTTTTGAATGAACTGAAAGATAAATAATGTGAAAACAAAAGAACTCTTTTTTAAAAGTTTATTACTATTAAAAAAAATTCAAACACGTGAGTTCTGTGGTTTGTGTGGATGATTGCTAGATGAGGATGTATAGTGACCATCCACGTGTCTCGCGTTTATTCTGTGGCTGAAACAAGTAGTAGAAGATTGCTAGTCAATGATGGGGATGAGCCTATACGCTATGTGGTTCTCCAATGTCGATAGTGAAATAAACGGGAGCTTCTATTCGCATATACCAAATTCACTCTATACACACTTAATGTAGAGGCTGTGTAAAAAGTATAGCGGGGAGGATGTGCAAAAACATGTATATTATATGTGCAAATAGAAGCTTCCCAAATAAACCTATCAGAGAAGAGTATCTAGTTGTTGTATTACTAATATGCCGCTACTGAATTTTTGTATGACGGAAAAGCCCCTGAGCATGTCGAGTTGTGGTTTTATGATTGGTGGTATAGGAAAGGATAGTGAACGGAATGATACAGTAGTAAAACTATTGATGTCGGACACTTGTCCCTCAGGCCAGCTACGTTTCCCGAAGTAGTAGCAGAATATCAAATTTATTATTCCAACGATTAAGGTTAAGTTTGACATCTATTAAATAATACAAAAAATTAAAAAGATTTAAGTCACATTATCTTATTTATATTACATCACCTCTCTAAGATCATCTAAAACAGTTCATCAAACCCAGCATCAAATTTAAAATTTGGTGAAAAAGTTACTGTTTGGTACTCCAACGGTTGCACCAAATCCATATCAAAATGAGATTTCAGCAAAAGTTTCACCAAACTGATGACAGACTCCGCATTTCACCAAAACACTGTACATGACCGTTGCCAGGAGACGAACCGGTCGACCGGCCGGTTGACCAACCGATCGCCCCACCAAAAGTTCAAACAGTTCCAAAAAAGGTTCAAACAGGTAAAAAAAAAAAAAAAAAAAAAATTTTTTTTGCCTAACCGGTCGACCACCAAAAAGGTTCAAAAAGTTCAAAAATAAAAAAAAAATAAAAAAAAAATAAAAAATTTGGCTTGACCGGTTGACCGACCGGTCGACCGGCCGGTCAACCAACCGGTTGTCTTGACGCAAATTTGATGAAAAGGATTTGATACTGAACCGTTGGAGCGCGAAGTATCAAATTAAGGAAATGACCACTTTTTGACTCAGATTTGGTGAAACATCAGGTGAACCGTTGGAGATGCTCTAACACATCACATCAAATCTAACCCAAACTCAATCCAAATAAGCCAATAAATCAAAAAATACATTTTTTTAGAACATCTCAAACCACCCGAATGTTTTTTCAACTCATTTTAAAAAGTGTATGGATGTTTTGAGAGTAGATTATTTTAATAATTTTATAAAAAAAATTGTAAAATAATAAAAAGATAATATAATTAGAAATGGATTAAAAAATTAATATGCACCCAAACAACTTCTAAATTCAAGAAGTATATTTAACAGGTAAAAATAACATAAAATTATATAAATAAAGAGATTTTTTTTTAATGGTAAAGGGCAATCAGCCTCTTTTATTCCCCACTAGGACTTGTAATAATTAGGGTCCGTTTGGGAAGGGCTAATTTGGTTATTTTAGTTACAAAAGATAAAATAGGTTATTTTAGTCATAAAAAATAAAACATCACATCTAACCCATAATCATTACACTCTTTTCTCACAAAAAAAGTCAAAAATCCTTTTCCAAACCAGACTTAAAATAGTCAAAAAAGCTAAAAAATTAAAAAGCCAACCCACTTCCCAAACCAACCTTAAATGATTTTTTTAAAACTAAACGATTCAAAACTTTAAATATAACTCATTGTGTTTGTTACTTCTTCTAATTTATTTATGAATATGAATATTTAATTTCAAAAGAAAAAGGGAAAAGTTAGGGATCATGAAAATTTTATCATGAAAATGATCATGAAAAATTTATGATCCTTGGATTACCTTGATTAGTGTGTAGTGCTTTATTCTAAGTGCAATCCAAGGGTCACAAAGCATTCATGATTATTTTCATGATAAAATTTTCATGATACCTAGCATTGCTGAAAGAAAAAATAACATGGTCAAATTTACGAGGTGATTGAATATTTTGTATATATTGGTTACGTGTGAGCTATATTGTCATTGATGTATTATGGTGGAATGCATTTCCACAATGCTTTAAATGCCAAATTTAGATTAAAGAAGTGGTTGCCTCCTGTTATTGACTCGTTTTATGAATCATCAATGCCCAAAAACAGCACGTTCACATGGAATTTTGATTCTAGTTTGACACACAAAATAATAATAATAATAATAATAATAATATTACAAATCTATCCTTATTAACAGCACACCTCACATAAATCTCATATGAATCCCACACTATACAAATTAATCTCTACATTAAATCAAAATTTCAAACTTTCCAAAAAAAAAAAAAAAATCCCTCTCTCAGCCATTTTCTAAAAGGAAAAGCAAAAAGCTTAGGCCAAGTTTGGTATCATCAAAAAAATTTAAAAAGTCAAAAAGTCACTAAAAAAACAAAAAAGTCCGTACTATTTACTACTTTTTGGCGGGAAATTTGTCAATTCAAAAAAAAAAAAAAAAAAAAAGTAGTGCAAAACGGCGCTGCACAACACTATGCAGCCACACATCCCAATTGGTTTGATGACGTGGCACACTTCTAAGCCACACATGCCATAAAAAAATAAAAAAATTAAAATAATATTTGAAAAGGGACAACAAGTAAACTGCACCGTCCAGCTGCTTGTGTCAGCGATGATAATATGGTAATTTTATAATTTTATACAATATTTTAATACACATTTTTTCATAAAAAGTCAAAAAGTTAATCCAAACATCTATATTTTTTTCCTTTACTTTTTAGTCTAAAAAGACAAAAAGTACACTTATTTAAGACACCCCAACCAACCCCTTAGTGTGAAAGCCAATGAAAAAGGGTTATGCTCTATTAACTCTTGTTACATCTCCATCACTCCAAGATTTGCAAAACTACTGCATGTTCATCATGCACTTGTTACACCTCCATCACTCCTAAATTAGTATATTTTATCTTTTTAAACTAAAAAGTTAAGGAAAAAAATATGGATGTTTGGGTTAATTTTTTAATTTTTTATGAAAAAATGTGTAATAAAATATTATAACAAATATCAAAATTACCAAAATGCCCTTACTGACACAGTCAGCAACATTGTCAGTAACACTTTCTATCTCTTTTCAATTTTTTTTTATATTTTTTATTGTAACGAATGTGGCTCACAAACGTGCCACGTCTTCACTTTTCATGAGAAATTGTGATGCCAAACTGTGGCTACACAGCTTGATTGACTTGTATTTATTTTATTTTATTTCTCAAACCCACAGATTTTCCTCCAAAAGTATTGGTGAATAGTATGGACTTTTTTACTTTTTTGGTATTTTTTAATTTTTTGACTTTTTTTATATATGCCAAACCAGGCCTAAATATATGCTCATATAAGAATTAAATTTCAATCATATTTTATTTCTAGATAATATTCATGGTATAACTAGGTTTTTAGCTTAATTGTTTGCAAAAACATTTTCTTGTTGATAAGCGTGTGAACTACTAATGTAGTGTCATGCGCATAGCATGTGTTAGATAGTATATCCTATAAATACAGAAGTGCCACATCACTTGTAACTAAGTGGGACATATTGGATTTGAATTGAATTGAGAATTTCCCTCTCTAAGTTGCTTTCTCTCTAATTATTGACTGTCCCATCATCAAATACCCTCAAGATTATTTCAAATTTGATACATAACATGAAAATTTGCATGTATAAGGTTAAAATTAATGATATTTGATCAAATCTAATGTGGGACTGATTGTGCTTTCTCTCCTTAGCTAGCTTGGCCAAATCCATCCATGTGTCAAGTATGTGCTTAGTATTTTGTGAGATTTATATAATTTTTTAATTTATAGATATATCTGTTGAGTTTTAGAGTTCAAAATTCATTAAGAAGTTTCAATATGGGCAATGTTTTATAATTGTATGACGTCTATGATTTCTAAATTTACTATTAATAAGAAACTTGTGACATATAGAGAGAAAAAAGCAAGTTAATACTATTCTATTAAGGTAGTGAAATTTCACTCTTCTGTTCATAACCGATTACAAAGTGTTGGACCATTTTAATATCTTTTATTTATTTATTTTTTTTTTTGTAACTTTTTTGGTCTTATTCATGAATCTTATTTTGTCTTGTTCATGAATCTCATTTTGTTTGGTGAATGGAGATTCATTATTTTTTGGTGACCTTTTTGTCTTGTTCATGAATGGATATCAATTGACAATTCATGAACATAGTGGTGAGTTAATATTTTGAGACTCTCCATTTTCTCTAGTTTAGTGGTCATTATTATTTTTTAGTGTAAATTGTAAGGTCCTAGTGGCCTATAAATAGTTCCTCTCATCTACTTTTTTCTACACAAACTATTTTTCTATACTTGAGAGATTACTAGCCAAAGAATGGTGTTTTTTCTTGGTAGAGTTTTGGGTTTACCATCTTGTGCAAAGTTGGTCTGAACTATACATCAAGTGGTCGGGCTGTTGTATCTTGGAGGGGACAAGTCATAATTTTGTGACTGTTGCATTGGTATTTGGGTTCTTCCTATCGCAGTGGGCTTGATCTCCTTAAAAAAAACGAGATATCCATACCTTAGCCTGATCTATTTGTATCTCATTTTCTTTACATTATTTATCAATAAAATATAATTTTTCTAGTATTTTTACCAACAATTTTAAGGAGATCAACCATGGAACAAGTACCAGAAAAAATCAATAATGGAATTGCAGATCTCAACAAGCCTTTCAAGTTCAAGGGAGTTCATTTTAAGAGGTGGAAATGAAAAATTCTTTTTTATCTCAGCCTTTTGAAAGTTGCATATGTTCTTACCAAGAAAAACCCAAACAAAATCCCAACCGGGGAGATAAATGATGAAGATTACGAGGCACATGAAGCAAAAGTAGCTTTCTACAATACAGATGAGTATAAATGTCGCTTTTATCTCTTAAATTGCCTTGTTAATCAATTTTTTGATTACTATGACACCACTTACACTGCCGCAAAGAAAATTTAGAAAGCTTTATAAGCTAAGTATGATACTGAAGAGGCAGGAGCAAAAAAGTATGCAGCTAGCCGCTTTTTTCACTTCCAAATGGTGGATGAAAAATCTGTTATGGAGCAAACACAAGATTTCCAAATGATAATTGCAAAAGTAAGATCTGAAGGCATCAAGATTAGTGACAACTTGGTAGTTACAAGACTTGTTGACATGTTACCGCCATCTTGGAGAGAATTCCAAAAGAGCGTGCGCCACAAACAAAAGGAGACTTCCTTAGAGGCTTCCTTAGAGGCGTTGATCACTCGCATTCAAGTCGAAGAGGAGGCTAGAGGTCAAAATGCTTTAATAACACAAGAGGGTAATGACAATTCCACTACAAATGTAAACTTTGTTTCATTTATATGTTGTCTTCTACTAATTTTTGGCATGCTCGCTTGTATCATATTAATAGTAAATATATGAGAATCATGAGTAATTTAGGATTAATTCCTAAAGTGACTTTTTTTTTTTAGAAATGTGAAATTTGCAGTAAAGCAAAAATTACCAAGAGGCCTCATAAAAGTGTTGAAAAAAATACCGAATTGCTAGAATTATTTCACACTGATTTGTGTGAGTTTGAAGGAATTTTAACTTGGGGTGCTAACCGATATTTTATCACTTTTATTTATGATTTTTCAAAATACACAAATGTATATTTATTAAAAAATAAAAGTGATGCTTTTGAGAAATTTAAAGAATTCCTTCTTGAAGTGGGGAAAATTAATTCAGTAAAAGGATTAAGAGAATTAGAAATGATAGAGGCCGGGAGTATGAATCTCTTGAATTCAACTTTTTTGTTCAGTCATTAGGAATTATTCATGAGACTACTCCACTATATTCACCTTCATCTAATGGCGTAGCTGAAAGAAAAAATAGAACGTTAATTGACTTGACGAATGCTATGCTTATTGATTTAGGTGCTCCCTCAAATTTTTGGGGCGAGGTTATTTTGATAGCTGGCTATGTGATAAATAAAGTACCACACAAAAAGACCAAAATTATACCTTATGAGTTATGGCGGAGGCATAAACCAAATCTAAGTTATTTGAGGGTTTGGGGTTGTTTAGTTTTTGTGAGACTTGTAGATCCTAAACGACCTAAATTGGGTGAACGAGTTACTATTTGTGCTTTTCTTAGTTATGCATTGTATAGTATAGCTTATTGATTTTTTGATATAGAAAATAATATTATTTTTGAATTAGGTGATGCTGTTTTTCATGAAAATAAATTTCCTTTCAAATCTAGAAATAGTGGTGGTCAAATAATTTCTGAAAATATTTTATCCATGCCTAATTCTTCTACTTCATCTTAAGTTTTTCAAGAACAAGAAAATTCTCAAATTCAACCAAGAAGGAGTAAACGAGCTAGAGTTGAAAAAGATTTTGGCCCTGACTATTATCTTTACAATGTGAAAGAAATTCCTCTTACGATGCAAGAAGTTTTATTATCACCTGATGCTATTTTCTGGAGGGAGACTGTAAATGATGAGATAGATTTACTACTTTCAAATAAAACATGGAAGCTAGTGGATTTACCTCCAGGTTGTAAAACTATTGGGTGTAAATGGGTCCTTCATAAAAAACTTAAACTAGATGGAACTATAGATAAATATAAAGCGAGGCTTGTCGCTAAAGGTTTTAAGTAACAAGTTGATCTTGATTTCTTTGATACTTTTTCTCCGGTTACTAGAGTTACATCCATTGGACTGTTGATAGCAGTGGCTACAATTCATGATTTAAAAATTCATCAAATGAATATAAAAACAACATTTTTAAATGGAGATCTAGATGAGGAGATTTACATGGACCAACCCGAGGGCTTTGTGGAGCCTAGCCAAGAAAGAAAGGTGTGTAAGCTAACTAAATCCCTTTATGGTTTAAAACAAGTTCCTAAACAGTGACATGAGAAATTTGATTCCTACATGTTTGAGAATGGCTATAAGACTAATGAATGTGATAAGTGCATATATTATAAAATTTGTGAGAATGCACATGTTATTATTAACCTATAAGTGGATGATCTACTTATCTTTGGCTTTAATTTGCATATTATAAATGAGACTAAAAATATGCTTAATAGTCACTGTGATATGAAAGATCTTGGTGAAGCCAATTTTATTTTGAAAATTAAAATTACCAAGACTAATGATCGTATTTTTCTTGATCAATTGCATTATGTTGAGAAAATTTTAAAGACATATAACTTTCTAGGTTATAAACATGTTGCTACTCCTTTTGATGCAAATATACATTTATCTGTTGTAACAAATGAAAAAGAAGTGATTAATCAAAAGGAATATACTAGTGTAGACACCCCATTTTTGACCGTCCTCAAGACCTGGACGTCACCGCTTGAACACTCGGTGATTATCCATGTTCGTGTTCGTTTGGAGTTCCCGGAGTTCTCGGCTATGCGCCTTGCCTCAAGACCTCCGAACTTGACCGTTTTGTGTCTGGTTTTGCACCAAACACTTGTGCTTTGCCTTGGAGGGGCAGGGAATGCCTTGTGAGGCATCCCCACACACCACCGGCAGTGGCTAGAGGCCATCAACTGGTTGGTGTTGCCATCGGCACTATATTGTGCCGGTCGACACTCTTTTGTGCCGGTCGGCAGTCAAATTTGTCAAAATGACAAATTTGCCCTGCCGACTACTGTGCAGTTGCTTTATGAGATATTTTAAGGCAGCTGTCTTGCATTTGTTTCCCCTCCATACACGTGTATGGAGGGATGCCCTCCTTGTAAGCTTGTTTGACAAGCTTTACAAGAGGATTGCCTATAAGAGAAGGCCTTCTCTCTTGGCATTAGGGTTAGAAAAGTTTTGGTTAGAAAGGTGAGAAGAAGCTCTAGTTTTAGGGTTTGAATCCTATATCTATTCTATCTCTCTTTTTCTCTCTTGTTTGTGTGACTAGGTGTTTGTGTCTTACTATTGCACATCAACACCTAGTGCTTCACCTTCCCTTGGCTACTGAGGTCCCAAGAGGTTATTCTTGCTGTTCTTGACTGGTTTGGAGCTCAAGGAAGCAACAAAGTCAACATTTGTGAAGAGGGTCAACAAGGGTGAGAAACTTGCTTTATTTACCCCATTCTTGCACTCCTTTTTTACCCATCTTTGAACTGTTTTTGTGCTAGGTGTTCAATACATAAAAGTTCTGTTTTTTAAGCCTCTTTATTGTTTATTAAGAGTGCTTGGTGGTTTGGGTGGGTTTGACCACCCTTAGGCCTTGAAAAGGCCACTTTTGGTGCTATTTTGTGAGAGATCCGAGACCTTGGTGCTTGGGCCTCTTCACCACTGAAATCTTGAGGGATTTTAGTGGTAAAGATGGTGCCTTGAGGTCCCAAGAAGGAGAGGGCCACCCCCTCTCCTTGATGTCCTTGAAAAGGGCAAGTTTTGGCCTCTTGAGAGAGCATAGTGTTTGATTGTTTGTTGAGCATGTCTTGGCTGCATTTTATGTTTATTATGCCCTAATATGACATTGCTAAGTGTTGGTTTTAGCACTCTTTGCATGCTTTGCATAGTTGCTTTGTAATGCCTTAATAGTCCCTTAACATGCCTAGGTTGTATGCCTTTATTTCTAGCATGTTTTAGGCCTAGATCCATGAAGTGTATATGCTTATTTTGCCATGATTTAGGTCTGTCCATGCTTATTTTGGTCGGCCATGACTTGCATTACATAGCTCCTTTGCATTTGGCTTGTTGGCCTTAAGAGCATGAGGGTGTAGCATGCCTTGCTTGCATCATTTTGATGGTTTGGAACCATCTAGCATGCTATTTCAGTCCCTTTGGTGTGCTTGTATGCTTGCCTTAGTAGCCTCTTTAATGCTTTAAAAGCATGTGTTGTATGCCTCATGTTTTGGTCATGTTGCATGCCTTTGATTTCAAGCCTCTTAGATGCCATTTAAGTAGTCTTTTGGGTTTAGTTTTATGTGTTAAAACTCTGTTTTTAGTTGGTTAAGTATTGCCATGTGTGGTTGTACTATGTGTAGTTCAAAGCCTCATTGGTGAACCTTAAGTACTTGGGCCATTTGTTGCATGTTTGACTTGCTTTGTTGCATGATTTGGCACCATGTTTTGCATGATTTTCAGAGCTTTCTATGCATGCTCATTGTCTATGTTTGGTCTCTTTGAGTGTGCTTAAGAGTTGCCATGTTTGTGCCTAAGTGTTGGAGCATGTATGGTTGTATGTTTGCATGCATTGTGACTTCACCTCTTTAGCATTTTGGCCAATAGTTTTAGGCCTATTTGGGGCTGCCTAATCCATGTTTAAGCCCACCTCATTGCTTGGTTTGCATGCTTGTCTTGTATGCTTACTTGCATGTTTGCATAAGTGCCTTGCATTGTCCATTTTGCATACTAGTTGACATGTCTAGGATTGCATTATATTGGCATGCATGCTAAGCCTCTTGACCAAGTCATGATGGAGGTTTGGCACCCTTATGTGTTTGTTTGCTTTGCATGCATTTGAAATAGAAGTTGCACTCTTGGTTCTTTGGGCCGTCATGCATGGAAATGCGTGATTGGTGGTCCGAGAACCGAGGCACATCTTCCTTTGAGTCAAAAACATGATAAGGAGTGTGTTTGGTGCATACATGCTTTGAATTACATTGCCATGCAAGTTGTGTCCTCTGCTACTGTGAGTTGTAGGTTCTGCAGGCATTTTGTGCCGACCGGCACTGTTTAGTGCCGACCGGCAGTCTACTGGCAGCCGATGGATGAATTCAGTGCCGGTAGCCACATCCTTCAGCCGGTGGTGTTCTACCCCAGCCGGTGGTGATCTCCAGTGTCCAGGGAAGTATTCCTGAAGTTTTGGCAGTCTTCGGAGGAGGAAAGCAGGGAAAACAGAGGCAACCATGCATGGCAGTGTGATTCCGAGCGGGTCCCGGGCGCGCGATGCATCTTGCCCTCTTCCCGAGGCATTTACTGCTTTAATTAACTTAGTTAATTTGTTAATTGATTTAGTGAATTTGTAATATTTAATTAGCTTGCGTAGTTAATTATTTGTATTATTCTTTTGGTCCCTCCGAGTGAGGGCATAATTGTAATAAGTGTGGGTGTGTGGGTGTATGTCTTCCAACCCCCATTTCTTTCTATCCTTTTATTTACCTGCTTATGATGGTAGATTAGGGCACATCTATTTTAGCATACCTTATGCTATGCATGCGTGCATCCATGCATTTGTCTAAACATGTATTGGGCTCGGCACATCATACAAACTGCATGTATTTTCAAATCCCAAATTGAATACGTGCATCGAATAAAGTGCATTTCACATGCCATTTTTAGGGTTAGCCGAGCCTATCCTAATTACATGATTGTATGCGATGCATTAGACACTCTAACATGAACTAGGGCATGCATGTTTGCTAACTAGTTTATTGTTTTGGCACGGAGTACGATGTAAGTATTTTTGCTTTAGCATACCACATGCGTGTGAATGCTAACATGACAGTATGCTTACCATGCGGCTAAGTGCTTATATGAGATAAACTGCTTGAATGCCTGTGGGTGGAGGTTGGATTGCCTGAGTTGAGAAAACTCGTTGAAATCCGTGTTTTGGCCTACTTGCGAGTAGCAAATTCCAATGCATTTTCAAAACCAACGGATATGCAATGTTTATTTCCAAATTAGGCAATCTAGTCTATACTTGTTTGCTGCGCGCATAACATAGTAATTCTAGGCTAATAATTGGAATAAGAGCATGTAATGTTTTCAAAATCGGATATCACGGTTAGTAGAGGCCGGTCTTCGGACCGGGCGAAAGGGGGTGCTCATAGCTGACCTTCCCCGATCGTACCCAAGCTCCCGAGCCAAGACCACTTTGGTGATGACGGACATGTGGCCTTCGGCACCGAGTTAGGGTTTCCTAAATTTCCCATTTTAAAATATTTAGGTGGCGACTCTGTAATCTGGCAAAGCAGTCCATGTTTGGCACTACTTTTCAAAAATCTGTTTTCTCAAACGATTTGCCGGATTTGGACTCTTTGGTTTAGATTTAGAACCGTGACAACAAAAGGGAGTCCGAGCTGTAGCGCGAGGTCCCCCCGCAGACGTGTTACAACTAGCATGATTGGTAGTTTCAGATATGCTACTGATTGTATTAGGCCTGACATTGCATATGCTATTGAAGTATTTAGCAGATTTACTAGCAAGCCAAGTCGAGATCATTGGCTAGCCATGAGAAGAATTATGAGATATTTATCTGTTATAAAAAATTATGGTTTGTTTTATAACAAGTATCCTGCGGTACTTGAGGGATATAGTGATGCCGATTGGAACACTTTGTCAAGTGATTCTCTCTCTACCTCGGGTTTTATTTTTACCTTGGATAGTGGTACTATATATTGGAAATCTAAAAAACAGACTATAATTGCTAATTCTACTATAGAAGTTGAGCTTATAGCGTTAGCTTTAGCATGTGAGGAAGCGAATTGGTTGAGAGATTTGTTACATGAAATCCCTTTTTGGGAAAAATCAATTCCTCTTGTGTTAATTCGTTGTGATAGTACTGCTGCTATTGGTAGGGTGAACAACCATTTTTATAATGGTAAATCTAGACTTATTCGAAGGAAACAGTAATGTGAGATTCTCTTTAAGTAATAGCATCATAACTGTAAATTATGTAAAATCTTGTGATAATCTTGCGAATTCGTTAACCAAGGCCTTGGCGAGAGATAGGGTATGGAATACATCGAGGGGGATGTGTTTGAAGCCTATAAAATCATAAACCATATATGAGGACACCCAACCTGGGGACCAAAGATCCTATAACTAGGTTCAATGGGAAGAACGAATCATATGGTGATTGTAAAAAAATGCACTCCTTAATATTTTGTTGTCCATCCCTATGATGTAAGTGCATTTGTCCTGTGATGTTGGAGGGTTGAGTTTTTATACTCTTAATGAAATTCTGTAGCTCTTGTTGAGTGGGGTGTGTAAATTACAGGAACATTTTTGATAGATTTCACCTATGTGAGCATGAAAGTGGGGCCACTTTCTATGAGAACAAGACTTATTCTCAAATATGCTCATGAAAACTGGGATTAGCACAAGACCGTAATGTGTTGGCTATTAAAAACTCATGTCAACACCTGGATTATTATGTGTGAGCAGTAATACTTTATTTCCCCTAAGTAGTCATAGTTCAAGTCTGAGACCACTACTGACTCTGAAGTAGAGGTTATTATTTCACTAATGAAGGTTCAATGCAAAGCACACTTTTATGCTGCATACTATCTATCTTTGGTTGGTAATCTCTCTTATCTTTGTTGATATTAAAATGAGTGGGGGATTGTTGGACCATTTTAATATCTTTTATTTATTTATTTATTTTTTGTGACTTTTTTTGTCTTATTCATGAATCTTATTTTGTCTTGTTCATGAATCTCATTTTATTTAGTGAATGGAGATTCATTATTTTTTGGTGACCTTTTTGTCTTATTTATGAATGGAGATTAATTGAAAGTTCATAGACTTGGTGGTAAGTTAATATTTGGAGACTCTCAATTTTCTCTAATTTAATAGTCATTATTATTTTTTAGTGTAAATTGTAAGATCCTAGTGGCGTATAAATAGTTCTTCTCATCTATTCTTTTCTACATCAACTATTTTTCTATACTTGAAAGATTACTAGTCAAAGAAGAGTGTTTTTTTTTTTTTTTTTTTTTTTTTTTTTTTATGGAGTTTTAGGTTCACCATCTTGTGCAGAGTTGGCTTAAATCATACGATAAATGGTTGGGCTGTTGTATCGTGGAGATGACAAGTCATAGTTTTGTGATTACTGCATCGATATTTGGGCTTTTCCTACCGCAGTGGGCTTGATCTCCTTAAAAAAAACGAGATATTCATACCTCAATATAATCTATTTATATATCATTTTCCTTACATTATTTATCAATAAAATATAATTCTTCTAATATTTTCGCCAACACAAAGTTTATATTAAACCATTTATACATCTGAGATTTTTTCTTCCTTTCTATTAGAGTGGGTGTGAATATCCCTACACCATGTGCTTCTGACATATGTTGTTAGTCCTATAATTTATTATCAATAATATCTTGTCGTGATTATTAAGGAGTTGTTTGGTATATTCTAAATAAGTGTACTTTTTAACTTTTTAAATTAAAAAATAAAAGAAAAAAATGGTGATATAGGATAATTTTTTAACTTTTTACGAAAAAATATGTATTAAAATATTATATAAAATTGAAATTACGAAATTACTCTCACTGACACAAGCAGTAATACTACGCTGCACAGTTTCTATCTCTTTTCAAATTTTTTTATTGGAATGTGTGAGTACAAGTGTGCCACGTTTTCTTTTTAATTTAGGAAGTTGTGGTTGCACTGTTTTTCTTTTATTTATTTATTTATTTATTTTTCAATTGACAGATTTTTTGCCGAAAAATAGATAAATAATATAAACTTTTTACTTTTTAAATAATTTTTTAACTTTTTAAATTTTTTAGGCGATTCCAAATCAGTTTGGGAACTTGGTTCTCAAATTTTTTTCTCATTTTTTTCACTAAAAGACAAAAGTTTTGCAAAATAAAAAAAAACACATCCAAACAAAATATCATATTCAACCCCATAATCATTTCACTTTTTCTCTCACAAACATCACATTCAACCACAAAAAAAACCCAACTATCTTCCCAAACACTAAGAGTGTGTTTGATAACGTTTACGTTTTCAGTTTATATTTACAAAAAATTTATAAACTAGTTTTTGTTTATTTTTAGAAAAACATAAACTACAAACGCGTTTGGTAATTGATAAAATGTTTAAAAAATTTTAAAAATATAAAAAATAGTGAGAAATGGCAAGTGGCGGCGGAAGACGGTGGTGGAAGGTGGTGACGGTGGGTGGTGGGTAGCTGGTGGTGGTGGGTGGTGGCGGGTGGATGGTGGTGGTGGGTGGTAGCGGGTGGATGGTGGTAGTGAATGGTTAGGTGACGGTGGTGGGTGGTAGCGAGTGGGTGGTAGTGATGGCGGTGGTGGCGGTGGCAGGTGGGTGGCGGATGGCGGGTGGTGATGGGTGGTGGCGGGTAAGGGGTGGTGGTGGCGGGTGGTGGTGGTGGATAGGTGGATGACGGTGGCGGGTGGTGCGTGGTAGCGAGTGGGTGGTGGTGGGTGGTGGTGGCAGGTGGGTGGCGGATGGCGGGTGGGTGGTGGGTGGTGATGGTGGGTGAGTGGATGACGGTGGCGGGTGGTAACAAGTGAGTGTTGGTGGTGGTGGCGGGTGGTCGGTGGTGGTGGCAGGTGGGTGGCGGATGGCTGGTGGTGGTGGGTGGTGGTGGTGGTGGATGGGTGGGTGGGTGACGGTGGCGGGTGGTAGGTGGTAGCGAGTGGATGATGGTGGTGGCGGGTGGTGGTGGCAGGTAGGTGGCGGATGGTTGGTGGTGGCGGGCAGGTGACGGGGTGGTGGTGGTGGTGGGTGAGTGGGTGACGGTGATGGGTGGTAGGTGGTAGCGAGTGGGTGGTGGTGGGTGGTGGGTAGTGGTGGCGGGTGGTGGGCGGTGGTGGCAGGTGGGTGGCGGGTGGGTGGTGCGTGATGATGGTGGTGGTGGTGGTGGTGGTGGTGGTGGTGGGTGGTGGGTGGTAGTGGCGGGTAGGTGGCTGGTGGTGGCAAGTGGGTGGTGAGTAGTGGTGGCAAGTAGGTGGCATGTGGTGGTGGCGGGCGGTGAATGGTAGTGGCGAGTGGTGGCTGGTGGCGGGTAGATGACAGGTGGATGGTGGGTGGTGGTGGTGGTGGTAGTAGCGGTGGCGAGGGGTGGGTGGTGGCGGCAAGTAGGTGGTGAGTGGTGGTGGCGGGTGGTGGTGGCAGGTGGGTGGTGAGTGGTGAGTGGTGGTGGCAGGTGGTGGTGGGGGGTGGGTGGTGGGTGGTGGTGGCGGAAGACGGTGGTGCAAAATGGTGGCGGGTGGGAGCTAGTGTTGGGTAGTAAAAAAAAAAAAAAATTGAAAACTCAAAATGGAAACACATTTTTTGTGTTTTCATTTTTTGGCCAAATTTATAAACTGAGACCACTGATTTATTAATCAAAAATTTTACCAAATAAGTTTTTATTTGAGTTTTTTAAAATTTTGTAAATATAAACAGAAAACTGAAAACGTAAGTGTTACCAAACGACACCTAAAATTTTTTTATTTAATAATATCTTACAACTAAAAAAATCTACATAAAAACCCCCTTCTCAAATACCTACCAAGTTTATCCATGTTCACATGTTCTTTATACAATATATCTTGATCTTTTAATAAAAAAATACATTTAATAGTGACACCGCAGGACGTGGCAAAGTCATGTGGGCTCAAACAATCCATATATACCTAAGCCAATAAAGGAGAATTATAGCATTATTGTTTCTGATAATTTGAAACCAGAGATTTGTCAGTGGTTCCTATTGATTATGTTCATATTCAAGAGAGGGACAATCAGTGGCGGAGCGAGAGTGGTCCTGGAGCGTTCACTTGCCTGGGTTTAGAATATATATATATATTTTTAAACATAAAAAAATATTTTAAATAAAAAAATTATAAAATATTATTTAGAATAAAATAACAATGATACTTTTAAAATCACAAGAATAATAATGATTGTTTTTTATTGAAAATAAAGATATTACGATAAGTCATATTATTATCTATGAAAATTTCAATACAATAGTGATATCTATCATTATTGACATACAATTATAATTACTCCTCAATGAAGATATGAAATTTATTGAATTGTTAGTTACATTTGACATTTAAGGTTCATCCTTTATGTGTTTCTTTACTATTGATTGGTGATATCATATGTCAATGATAACGTGGAATTACTATTATGTTGAGTTTTTATTAAAATTTTGTATAAAAAAATATTTTATCATTATATAATTTATTTTAAAACTTATATTCATGACTCTTTTTATTTTTATTTTTATTTTTTATATTGTCCATGATATATTAGTTATAAATAATATATATATAT